>CAIGQV010018202.1:11966318-12056584 GCA_903798115.1 Danio jaintianensis
GCATGTTGTTAGCATGATTCCAACATGAATAAGCATGTTGTTAGCATGATTCCAGCATGAATTAGCATGTTGTTAGCATGATTCCAACATGAATTAACATGTTGTTAGCATGATTCCAACATGAATTAGCATGTTGTTAGCATGTTTCTAGGATGAATTAGCATGTTGTTAGCATGATTCTAGCATGAATTAGCATTTATCTAACATGATTTAAGCATGAATTTGTATATTGTTAGCAGGATTCCAGCATGAATTAGTATTTGTTAGCATGTTTCTAGCATGAATTAGCATGTTGTTATGAATTAACATGTTGTTACCATGTTGTTAGCATGAATTAACATATTTTTAGCATGATTGTATCATGAATTAGCATGTTGTTAACATGTTTCTAGCGTGAATTAGCATATTTTTTGCATGATTATAGCATGAAATAACATGTTGTTAGCATGAATTAGCATGTGTTAGCATGTCACTAGCATGTTGCTAGCATATTTCTAGCAAGACTAGCATGTCAGTAGGTTAGAATTATTGGCATGTGTTAGAATAGCTAGTCACAGTCTATGGGACAGTTGCTAGGGTGTTGTAAGTGGTTGCTAGGGAGTGGCTAGTAAGTTTAAAGGTCATCAGTGGTTGGCTGCTGGCTAGACTGAGTTAAATGAGGCCAGACTCTAGTCTGTAGGACAGTCTGATGGATAGTTATGAGATCACAAAGTTTGACCCAATGTTAAGTCAATGGGACTTTTCCGAATTTTCCGGGTCATTTTTCGGAAAACCGAAAGTCGGATCAGTTGGAAAAGATATAGCAACCCGAGTCAGACCAGTTTGGAGGTCTGACGAAAGTTTGAAAGATATAGCTTGAAAGGCTTAGGAGGAGATAGACTTTAAAAATAGTCTCAGAAGAAGAAGAAGAAGAAGTTTATCGATAACAATAATGATCGTTTCTTATTGCTGAGCAAAAAACAAACACTCAAAGATATCCCAAATTTCCAAATCATTTTTAAATCAATAGACAGTTATTTTACTTTAAGATAGACCCATCAAAACTAAGGGAAAATCTAAGCAATGCTGTTGAATGATTGTTATGAACCAACATGGACCGCAAACTACTATTCTGTACATGTTCAGCAGACACTGTTGCAAGTATTTGATGTATGAACAAGAAACAAAAGCATCTGTTTTCCATGTTGTCTGTGATCAGCATCAGTGATCAACTGTACCAACAGCATTTTTTAGATTTTCAATTTTAATAATTAGATTTATTAAAAATTAACTTAAATGCAACAAATAGTTAGTACAGGACTCTTGAAAATACAACCCCAAATCAGAAAAAGTTGGGACAGTATGGAGAATGCAAATAAAAAAGTAGTGATTTCGAAATTTACTTTGACTTGAATTTCATTGCAGACCATACAACAAACATTATTTAATTTGTTCCTCAATTTTTCTTTTTTTTTTTTTTTAAATAAACACGTATTCCAATTTTGATTCTTGCAACACATTAAAAAAAAAAACTTGGAACAGTAAAGTATTTCCCACTTGTAATGTTGTCATTCCTTTTCACAACACTTAAAAGACATTTAGGGACTGAAGACACCAAGTGATGAAGTGTTTCAGGTGCAATTTTGTCCCATTCTTCCTGCAAACAAGTCTTAAGGTGGGAAACAGTACAGGGTCTTTGATGTCGCTGTGGTGAGGGGGCGGGGCCGAGAGCCGTGGGAACGGGTGAGGCCGGCGCGTAAGTGGATACACCTGTGGCGCACACCGGCCTCGAATCCCACGGAAGGAGCTCTGGACTATAAGAGGAGGAACGATGGCAGAGGAAGCTGAGAGAGGTCCAGGCCTGGACACTTATGTTTTACTTTTACTTTCAGTAAAAAGGGACGGCAAGGGACGGCAGTCTCCTCACGGAGACTGCCGTCCCTTTTATTAATAAATTACTTTTTAAGTTTCGTCGGTTCTCCGCCTCCTTCTTCCCGATGGCCAGGCGGCCATCGAACTTTATTACAGTCGCATTTTGCACTTCAAAATGCGACACACATTCTCTATTGGAGACAGGATGTGACTGCAGACAGACCAGTCAAGTACCCGTATCCTCTTCCTCCGCAGCCAGGACTTTGTAATGTGTGCAGAATATGGTTTTGCATTGTCTAGTTGAAATAGGCATGGGTGTCCCATGAAAAGAAGGCAGCATATTGTGCTCCAAAATCTGAAGTTATCTTTGCCAAGGGCACTGACGAAACCCCATACCATGACAGACCCTGGCTTTTGGACTTGTTGCTGTTAACAGTCTGGATGATCCTTTTCTTCTTTGGTCCGGAGCGCACGGCATCCATTTCTCCTAAAAAAATACCTGAAATACTGATTCATCTGACCACAGCACACATTTCCACTATGTGATGGCCCATCCCAGATGCCTCTGAGCCCAGAGCAGTTGGCGTTGCTTCTGGACATTCTTAACATAGGTCTTCCTTTTGGCATAGTACAGTTTTAAGTGTATGTTTATGTAACTACGTATTGTGGTACTCGACAAAGATTTGCCAAAGTAGTCCTGAGCCCATGTGGTGATATCGCTTATAGATGAATGACGATTCTTCAGGCAGTGCCACCTGAGGGATTGGAGATCATGATAGTTTAGCTTAGGCTTGGACCCTTGTCCTTTACGCACTGAAATTCCTCCAGATTCCTTGAATCTTTTATGTTATGCACTGTTGAAGGTGAAATATCCAAAAGTCTTCCTATCTTTCTTTGAGAACATTGTTTTTAAACATTTCAAAAAATATTCCTCATGTATCTGTTGGCAAACTGGCGATCCTCTGCCCATCTTTGCTCCTAAAGGACATTTCTTGGATGCTGCTTTTGTATCAAATCATAATTACAATCACCTGTTGACACCACTTGTTTCAAATCACATCATTATTTAACCAATTTACCTGATTACAAGCCCTAAATTGCTCCTGTCCCAACTTTTTTGTAGTGTGTTGCAGGTCTGAGTGACAGGAAAGGATGTATATTTACAAATGAAATGAAGTTGACCAGACAAAACATGAAATACTTTGAGTTCTTATTGTCTGCAATGAAATACAAGTCAAAGTAAATTTGGAAATCACTACTTTCTTTTTTATTTGAGTTTTCCATACTGTCCCAACCTTTTCTGATTTGGGGTTGTACATGTTTGAGAATAGTTTGAAGTAAGTAACTTGTATATGATTATAGTTGTGACAAAAAAGGTGACTAGCTTCACAAAGTGAAAGGCCAAATAGAGCATGCCTTGTAGCATAAACACAAGGAAATCGCTTTCTAAGTGCTTCCTACAACAGCCTTAAGATGCAACAGAAACTTGTGTGCCAATTGACAGTAATAATAAGGCTTTGTGGTCATTGTACAATTCATACATTTCGTTTGTCTTATTGTACGTGACCTAAAAATCAACTTCCCTGCCTCGCACGTGTTCATAACCTCCTACACCGTGTGGTTTAAATTAGATCTCACCGCTTCTACAGAGCACAAAGCGCATGCTGTACAAAAGAGTTCTTGGTGCAGACAGTTTCAAGTAAATGAGGTCTGGAGGACATTGGTAAGCATTTGAAGTCCCTCAGTTTAGCAACATAGTGAAGGCCTGAAAAGAAAAGAGCATTTGTGACAGGCTGCTCACTGAATGATTTGTCCTGGGAGAATCTGGAAAAACCGTAAAATTAAATGATAGGTTTTTAAGTTTCAGACTGCCTTCGTCAGATTGGTTGAGCTTGTTTTTCACTTGACTTAAATGAAAGCTCCTCCTCAGACATTCATCACTTCTTTCACACCTCTGTGAGTTTGAACCATCAGTTCTTGAGAATTACAAACGAGGAGGCACTTTCTGACATTTAAAATGGTGAGATTAAAATTTTGTATATGCGAAAAAATATTTTTATGTTACTAGTAAATAGCTTGAAGCTTGACAGTCAAATGTGAAACCTGTTTAGGTCAAATTTGTGAAACATAGCTATGCAGTAATGTATGTGCTTTTTAAAATCTTGATATGGATCACTTTGCAGAAAAGCTAGATGTTTATATTCTTGAATGCTTGATGCTGGTCGGTCGGTCGATCGTCTGTTATCGGATATGTAAAATAAGCTCTGACTGACTCTCAGCTTGCCGCTGTTTTATTTGTTCTAGCTTCATCCATTTTGTATCATCTGACGTTTTATTTTGATAACTTTTATTTAATTTCAGATCAATACTTAATGGCTATTTGTCACTAGTTTTGTCACTATTTGTCACTTTCTGCTCTCAATAGATAACATCAGTGAGTATCTTTGTGACTGCATGCGAGTGGATGCTCCTGTCTTTGTTTTCTGGTAATGATTATGCAGTTGTGTTTAATCTTCATACTGTGATTCTACATTAAAAATACTTACTTCTTTAATATGAATTGCCTGCTTTTTTCAGCTGTTGTAGCTGGACATACATCTTTTACCTACACAGTTCAAACTCTTCATCGAGGAGCGTCAGTCAATATTAGCTGTAGCTACAAACCCTCAAATGAAACCAACGAAACTGTCAGTTTCGATGTGAAACTGGGAAACAATTATGAATTATGCTCAGTAAAGATTATGAACAATTCATTGATTAGTCAATCATGTAAATATAATGTTAAATTAATTTGGATCCTTAATAACATCTCATTTGAGGTATCAAATCTGCAGATAAATGATACTGGCACTTATAAATGTGTTCAGACAAGACTCATTCCACCTCCTTCAGTTGTTTTGCAAGAAGACAGAACATTTGTTCAAGTGATTGGTAAGTTAATTATCACTAGAATCAAACTGATATGTGACGTTAAATATTGTACAATGGCTTAACGTACTGTATATCCTGTTAGAACTACTTAAGCTTTATTTTCTTATAGCTCGCCCCATTGTGTCTGTATCACACAAAAAATCATCGGATGGATTTCTCACGATCCTGTGCAGCTCTGAAGAGTTTTATCCTTCACCTATAGAGCAGGTGTGGATGAGAAATGAAGAATTTCAGAACAATTCTCAGACACTGAACAATAACAAAACCAACCCAGATGGATCCTTCACTCTCCATTCATTTCTGTATATATCTGACTGTGAAAACTACTCGTGTTGGGTAAACCACTCGTCCTTGAGCCAACCAACAGTTCATGTACTTCCTAATTACTGTAACAAGGACAGAGGTATTACTTATTTTGTGTTTGTAATTGATATTCAATCTCATACTAGCAATAAATCCCAAACCCACAAAAAAATTCTGGGGGGGTGGGTTTTCAGACAAATTGGGTAAAATATGGACAAACCTAAAAATTGTGTTAAATTTGGCACTTTAGATTTATTTTAAGAAAAAAAAAAAATTCCCAGAATTTTTGGAGTGTAGCATGTTTGGAATGCAATAATTTTGTTACTTAATTCTGCTCAATAACTCTTTTTAATACTGTAGATGTATGGATAGCTGTGGCGACCTCTGCATTGCTGATTCTTGCCATACTCATTATTGCAGTGATCTGTGAGCATTACAGTGAGTGTAACATTAATTCTTCAATATTCAATGTGTGTGTGCGTGTGTGCGTGTGCGTGTGTGTGTCAAAAATGTGAAAAATCACTGAGAATCATAGAAGTTTTACCCAAAAATGAAAATTTGTATTATCCTATTATTTGTATTAAGGAATAAAACAAATCTTCTTAACCTTACAAATTGTTATCAAAAGCAAAAATGTAATGCATGTCATATTTTCGTAAGGGTAACACTTTAAATTAATAAATTAACAAATTAAACCTTTATAATCATGACACATCATAAATGTGAATGAGATTTTATCTATGCTTATAACAACTGTCCTTTATTGTCGTTCACTCAGTTCATCACAATGTCAAGTTCATTCATTCATTGATTTTCTTTTCGGCTTAGTCCCTTTATTAATCAGGGGTCGCCACAGCGGAATGAACTGCCAACTTATCCAGCATATGTTTTACGCAGTAGATGCCCTTCCAGCCGCAACCCAACACTGGGAAACACCCATAAACTCTTACATTCACACACATACACAACGGCCGATTTAGCTTACCCAGTTCACCCATAGCGCATGTCTTTGGACTGTGGGGGAAACTGGAGCACCCGGAGGAAACCCACGCGAACACTGGGAGAACATGCAAACTCCACACAGAAATGCCAACTGGCCCAGCCAGGGCTCAAACCAGCAACCTTCTTGCTGTGAGGTGATCGTGCTACCCACTGCGCCACCGTGACACCCACAATGTCAAGTTGTCATAAGAAACAATGTCATCTTTGCCTTTAAAATTACATAACTGAGTAAATTACACTTTATAATAGTTGTCATAAGTGTGCATAAAATATCATGTGCCATGTCATGATTATAAAGGTTTAATTACAGTTATATAAACACCCCTTCAAGTAGTGTTACCATTGAATTAAATTATATTCAAATGTTGCAGGGTGGTGCAATCTTCAAAATCAAATTTTTCCACAATTACACTAATCAAGTTGTCATTCTCATGTTCATCCAGGAAGAGCCCATCACCGTTCTCCTGTCCAATCTGACACCCCCACCTACGTGCAGAATGAAATCTATTCATCACTGGGTAATCACCATCCAGTCCCATGCAGCCCACTCAGACTCCATGCATCACTACATCAAGGCTTTTCATGATCTATATAGTCTAATTCATTCACTAACCCTACACTAACTTGTAATACAGAGTTTCATCCAACAGTTCTGTTTTTTTAACAGAAAAATATTTCTGTTAACATGAAAGTAACACGAAGAGCACCTAAATTTAGCATATCAATTTTAACTGTGAGGAAATTATAACCTCTCAGGCTCTCGCGCTGAAAAGTAATTGCTACTTGATAAAATGCACTTATGAAAGGAAGTGTTTCCGATCTGATGTTAGATTAAAGCGCTGCTGTTTCCGGGTAAATTTCCTGACCCACCGCCAAAGACGTCGTTGTACCCTAAATATCAACATAATGTGTCAACTCGCTCAGTGTACCTGTATAGCAGCGGATAAAAGCAACAGAATGTATAACCACAAGCCGTGAGAAATGTATAAATGTGAACTTTGTTTAGGCCTAGCGCAAAATAAACATGACTAAACCTCTGAATGTATGTTGAAATAAACAGTAACCTAAGTTAATTGTGAAATAAATCATCTTCAAAAAAGTCCTCTATTCAACAGTAGCCTAATTATGATTTTAACCTTAAACCCTACTCCAACCTATCTGTAAGATAACTATGAGACTATAACTATGAGTTATAACTATGAGTTATAACTGTGATATTTCCTGTAACGACAAGATGTGCTTGTAGTGAAATTAAGGGTTGGATTTAGTCATTAAACTTGACAAACTTTCTTAACATAGCATTTTTTTTCCTTGCAAAACATCACATTACAAACTAGAGGGCACCATTGTTCAATTTATTTAAACAAATGTCACAGGTATAGCGTGATGCTGGTTTTCAGTCTTGTCATGGACTCCTAAAACGACGGAAACCCCCTTCTAAAATTTGAAATACATCTACTGTAGTGAATAACGACATCATTTATATTAATGAAAAAAATACATTAACTAAATTTAGACTAACACAGTATGTTAATTAATTTATTTATTTATTTACCTGTATCTTTTTTTATTTGTATATATGTGTTACGTTATATTAACCTAATATTCATTCATTTGTTTTACTTAAATTTTTAATCATTTATTTTAATCTTAACTATCCATCTATTTTCTTACACTTATCCGCGTAAGCTCCTCTAGCTCCTTCGGGTATATCCTGAGTTGTTCCCAGGCCAGCCGAGAGATATAGTCCCTCCAGCGTGTCCTGCATCTTGCCCGGTGCCTCCTCCCAGTTGGACAAGTCTAGGTAAGCATCCAGGAGGCATCCAAATCAGATGCCCAAGCCACCTCAGCTGGCTTCTCTCGATGTGGAGGAGCAGCGGCTCTACTCAGAGCTCCTCCTGGATGACAAAGCTCCTCACCCTATCTCTAAGGGTGCGCCCTGCTGCCCTACCAAGAAAAAACTCATTTTGGCCGCTTGTATCTGAGATCTTGTCCTTTTGGTCATGACCCAAACTTTGGTTTTCCCTGTTGGGAAGAGGTAAACTTTGTAATTATAGTGTGCATGCATAAATATACTTACTATGTTTGCTATGTTCTGAGTTAAACTGCTTATTTTGTATTTCTTAGACATATCAAGGTAAGTGCACAAAGGGACCAGATGCAGTTGTAAGCTGAGCTGCATGTAATGCTTTTAATGCGCACACCTTAAAGTTTTACCTCTTCCCAACAGGAAAAAACAGCAACAATCAAGAATGCATGATTATAAGGTGTCATGGCTTTGCAATCAAAAAAGTAATTATAATGGAAGTCAATGGTGCAAAAACAGCCACGAACTTAACAAAGGGGTAGTAAATTTGCCCAGAGTGTATTGTTGAATTCTTGAAAAATTTCAAAAGCATTTTTCCAAAATATCTGTCAAAACAGGGTTTGTCACCAAAAATCATTCCTTTTGCTGAAACACAGAGAAACTTGTGGCCACATTAAGACTCAAAATTACCCCAGTGTGGATGAAAACATCCCCAACAACACACAAGGGTTAAATAAATAGACAGTTATTTTACTTTAAGGTAGATTCATCTTCTCATCTGTTGTCAGATTAGGCCCATCACAATGAAGTGAAAATCTAAAAAATGCTTGTAACAGTCATTCAACAGCATCAAGAACATCTACAACCTTAATTGGTAACATTATACTGACCAATATTTTAACAGATGTTTACATGTTGTAGATGTTGTATTGATTTCCTAAGAACATTTAAAAGACAATCTACAGATACTGTAGTCTGATGGTTAGCAGACTATCTATAGAGGGACCATCAAAAAAGTGTGATCAACAAGTCTAACCTCAGGTACAAAAAAGGTGACTCAAAGCGAAAGACCAAATATAGCATGCCAGATCTTGTTGCATGAACACAAGGAAATCTCTTGCAAAGAGCTTCCTACAACAGCCTTAAGAAACTTGTGCGCCAACTGCAGACAGTAATTTGGTTTGAGCACAAAATCTATGCACTGGCTTTGTGGTCATTATATAATTCATCCATTTCATTTTGTATCTCTTATAGTTTTGTATGTCTTATTGTACGTGACCTAAAAATCAACTTCCCTGCCTCACACATGTTTGTAACCTGTGTGGAAATAAAAATGGATATAATCTAGTTCCAAATGAACAATAATATATATAACTGAAAGGTTATATTCTTTGGTTTTAAAAAAATCTCATTTCATTCAAAAACTCTAGCAGGCCAAGTGTTGGAGACATTTAACCTATTGACGTTATGCACTGACCATTCTTCTTTTCTTCAATTCACAAAATCTCCTACACCATGTGGTTTAAATTTGAGCTTACCACTTTTAGAAGCACATGCTGTACAAAAGGGGTCTTGGTGCAGACAGTTTCAAACAAATGAGGTCTGGAGGACATTGGTTTTAACCAAGTCCCTCAGGTCAGCAACTTAGCGAAGGCTTGAAAAGAAAAGAGCATTTGTGATTGGCTGCTCCCTTACAATTAAATGATAGGTTTTTAAGTTTCAGACTGCCTTCGTCAGATTGGTTGAGCTTGTTTCTTACTTGACTTAAATGAAAGCTCCTCCTCAGACATTCATCAACTCTTCTTTCACACCACCGTGAGTTTGAACCATCAGTTCTTGAGAATTACAAACGAGAAGGCACTTTCTGACATTTGAAATGGTGAGATTTTATTTTTAAGTAAGATTAAAATTTTGTATATGCGAAAAAATATTTTTATGTTACTAGTAAATAGCTTGAAGCTCTCTGACAGTCAATTGTGAAACCTGTTTAGGTAAAATTTGTGAAACATAGCTATGCAGTAATGTATGTGCTTTTTAAATCTTTGTATGGATCACTTTGCAGAAAGGCTAGATGTTTATATTCTTGAATGCTTGATGCTGGTTGGTCGGTCGATCGTCTGTTATCGGAAATGTAAAATAAGCTCTGACTGACTCTCAACTTGCCGCTGTTTTCTTATTTGTTGTAGTTTCATCCATTTTGTGTCATCTAACTTTTATTTTGATAACATTTATTTGAAATCAGCTCAATACTTAATAGCTATTTGTTAGTAGTCAGCTAGTCATTAATGCAGAACAAGCAAAAATATAATATCGATATATCTTTCTGCTCTCAATAGATAACATCAGTGAGTATCTTTGTGACTGCATGCGAGTGGATGCTCCTGTCTTTGTTTTCTGGTAATGATTATGCAGTTGTGTTTAATCTTCATACTGTGATTCTACATTAAAAATACTTACTTCTTTAATATGAACTGCCTGCTTTTTTCAGCTGTTGTAGCTGGACATACATCTTTTACCCACACAGTTCAAACTGTTCATCGAGGAGCGTCAGTCAATATTAGCTGTAGCTACAAACCCTTAAATGAAACCAACGAAACTGTCAGTTTCGATGTGAAACAGGGAAACAATTATGAATTATCCTCAGTAAAGATTATGAACAATTCATTGATTAGTCAATCATGTAAATATAATGTTAAATTAATTTGGATCCTTAATAACATCTCATTTGAGGTATCAAATCTGCAGATAAATGATACTGGCACTTATAAATGTGTTCAGACAAGACTCATTCCACCTCTTCAGTTGTTTTGCAAGAAGACAGAACATTTGTTCAAGTGATTGGTAAGTTAATTATCACTAGAATCAAACTGATATGTGACGTTAAATATTATACAATGGCTTAACGTACTGTATATCCTGTTAGAACTACTTAAGCTTTATTTTCTTATAGCTCGCCCCATTGTGTCTGTATCACACAAAAAAATCATCGGATGGATTTCTCACGATCCTGTGCAGCTCTGAAGAGTTTTATCCTTCAGCTATAGAGCAGGTGTGGATGAGAAATGAAGAATTTCAGAACAATTCTCAGACACTGAAGATTAGCAAAACCAACCTGGATGGATCCTTCACTCTCCATTCATTTCTGTATATATATGACTGTGAAAACTACTCGTGTTGGGTGAACCACTCGACCTTGAGCCAACCAACAGTTCATGTGCTTCACAATTACTGTTACGAGGACAGAGGTATTGCTTATTTTAAGTTTTTAATTGATGTTACATAGCAGTCTCATAATAGCAATAGATCCCATGCACTCTAAAAATGCTCATTATTCATTCATTCATTCATTTTCTTTTCGGCTTAGTCCCTTTATTAATCTGGGGTCGCCACAGCGGAATGAACCGCCAACTTATCCAGCATATGTTTTACGCAGCGGATGCCCTTCCAGTTGCAACCCATCACTGGGAAACATCCATACACACTCATTCACACTCATACACTACAGACAATTTAGCCCACCCAATTCACCTGTACCGCATGTCTTTGGACTTGTGGGGGAAACCGGAGCACCCGGAGGAAACCCACGCGAACACGGGGAGAACATGCAAACTCCACACAGAAACGCCAACTGACTCAGCCGAGGCTCGAACCAGCGACCTTCTTGCTGTGAGGCGAACGTGCTACCCACTGCGCCACCGTGCAGCCATGCTCATTATTTCAAGCCAAATTAAGTAAAATATGAACAAACCTAAACATTGGGTTAAAATTGTCACTATAACTTTATTTTAATAAATAAAAAAATCCCAGCATTTTTAGAGTGTAGCATGTTTGGAATGCAATAATTGTTTTACTTAATTTTGCTCAATAACCCTTTTTAATACTGTAGATGTATGGATAGCTGTGGTGACCTCTGCATTGCTGATTCATGCCATATTCATTATTGCAGTGATCTGTCTGCATTACAGTGAGTTCAACTTTTAATCTTCAATATTCAGTGTCTGCGTGTGTCATAAATGTGAAAAACAACAGAGAATTGAACAAAAGTGTGTAATGATACTTTACCCCCCCCCAAAAAAGAAACTTTGTATTATCCTATTATTTGTATTAAGGGATAATACAAGTATTCTTAACCTTACAAATTGTTATCAAAAGCAAAAACGTAATGCACGTCATGTTTTTTGACAGTCTGGAGCAAAAGAGGCAGCTTTTTGGCATCAGAACCCCAAATTTTGTTAGAATCATACATTGGGATTATATTAATATGTTGCAGGGTATAAATTTTCAGAATTACGCTAATCAAGTCATTATTTTTATGTTCATCCAGGGAGAGCCCATCACAGGTCTCCTGTCCAATCTGACACCCCTACTTACCCGCAGAATTAAATATATTCATCACTGGGTAATCACCATCCAGTCCCATGCAGCCCAGTCAGACTCCATGGATCACCACATGAAATTTCATGATTGATATAATCTGATTCATTCTATAACCCTACACTAACTTGTGTATGTACAATAATACAAAGTTTCATGCAACAGTTCATCCTGGTTCTTGATTCTGATCTGGCTGAGAGGTCTTTCTGTCCATGTGATAGTCTACCAGGATTATTACAGCAACCACTTTACAGCATTTCTAACATGAAGAGTCATGACATAGGAACAAAACCACTGGAAATGTACTAATATTACTGTTGTTATGTCACTGAATGTATTAAAAGAGGCTGAAATGTAAAATGTAAAGAGGCTAGAATGTAGTTGTACAGATGTATGGTGAACCAAGTTATCTGTAGTTTTTCAGCATTTATGAAACCACAGAGAACAGCTTTACTTTGGCCAGTTTTTCTGGAATCAACTGCTGGCTCTGATGTATGCATCTAAAGTAATTAAATATAATAATTAATTGTAAGTAATAATGGGCAATCTTTGGTATCATTAATCTGTTATTTGTTCCAGAGCAAACTGTTTTTTAGGTAACGTTTCATAACTTATATCGGCCTTTACTTAACACTTATTAAACCTGTCATTGTACGTTTTACTGAGTTGTTTAGTAACTTTTGGGTAAGACTTTATTTTGATGGTCCCTATTGCACATTTTGTTGACTAAAAGTTGCATTGCAACTACATGCCAATTACTTCTCATTTGAGTATTAGTAGACTGTCTGCTTAATATCTGCTCAACATCTCCTTCAACAGACATTTAACTGACTATAAGAAACTTTGCAAGTATATGCCAACTTACACTAACTCTAAACCTAACCCCAATCTAACAGTCTACTTATAATCTATTGAGAATTAGTTGGCATGTAAATGCAATATAACTTAAATTCAACAAAATACATTAAAAGGACCATCAAAATAAAGTGATACCAACTTTTGTAATGTCTGTTGTTGTATATGAGCAAGAGTCTTATTTATATGCAATATTAATGTTCAATAAATCATATCGTCTATATAAAAAAATTATTTTGAATAAAAATTAATTGGTATTAATAAACAGTGTGCGCTGTTGGTGATTTGCAGTTCTGGTTACATTCTTACCAATATGTAGTACTGTTTAAAGAGTTTTAATATATTTACAGTAGGGGATTTACAAAATATCTTCATAGAACATGTTCTGTACTTAATATTCTGATTAGTATTTTGGCATAAAATAAAAATGTTAATTAATTCAATAATCCCACATAGCCCTGCAAAATAGCAGTTTGTTTTGCAAAACATCACATTGCAAATTAAGAGAGCACCGTTGTCCGATATATTAAAACGCCACAGGTATAGCGTGATGCTGGTTTTCAGTCTTGTCATGAACTCCCAAAATATGATTTTCCTCACACGACGGAAACCCCCTTCTAAAATTTGAAAGACATCTACTCTATATAGTTTCTTGAATAAAGACACCATTTATATTATGTAAATACATTTACTTAATTTAGAAAATATTTTACAACAAAGTATGTTTATTTATTTATTCATTTACTTGTATCTTTTTTTATTTGTATGCAAGTGTTACTTTATATTAACCGTATATTTATTAATTTATTTTACTCACATTTTTGATCATTTATTTATTTGAATCTTAACGATTTATTTGTTATTAATTAATTTATGCATATTAAAATTCTCACATTGTTTTGTTTATTTGTTCTTTTATTAATTATTAATTTAGTTTTTGTTTTTTTAATAGTGTTTATTTATTTATTGTTTATTAATCTTATTTAATGTTTTAATTTGATGATGTATTGATTATTGTTTATAATAGTATTAAATATTTTTTATTAATGTTACCTTTATAATAACAATAACAAATAAAATGCAATAATATAATGATTTTTAACCCATTCCTGCCTTTAACATTTTCCTGAACGACCACATGCTTATTACTTAAACCGAATTAGTAATTGTCCACTTATTTTGATTGCTGTACTGAATTAGTAATGGTCCACTTTTTTAATCGCTAAAGCTGCTATAATACTTCCACCTTATATTTATTTGTGCGTTTGCTCGTCTACACACTCTCCAAACATTGCGCAGCTTTTATTATCTTGAATCTTTCGCTTCACGAATCAAACGAATCGACTCCTGAGTCATTTCCTCCGAGCATGCGCACAAGACACAGTCACGTCACCCACATAGTCGCGCGGGGGAGCTGGTCTGGAAGTGTCTTGTGCGCGAGGCAGCAGGAGTTTTCCACATGTGGATGAAAAGAAAACACGGTCAGTATTTCTATTCCTATTTGTAGTGATAAATCGAGCTCACGTATAATTAACATATGTTTTTAACGTCCAAATGTAAAATTAAAAACGATTTGATAATGGGTGGTTTTAAAAGAAACGATCGGAAAAAACAAGTGATGATGATAGAATCGAGGCCACGTTAACTTCGGCTAACGTTAGGCTAAAGTGAGCTGTTTCAATTTGTAATTAACGTTTTAATATGTATGAAATCTGCGGGATTGGTAATATTGAGTGTGGTTTTAATATTTAACCGCTCAACAATGCCACTGTTTTTGTTTCGTGGCATTCAGTTTAGCGACTGAATGACATTTCTCAAAGAGATTTATCAGTTTTCTTACATGACTAATGTGCATATGGGCAATAACCATCAGCACGTTACGTAACAATAAATAGATGAAAGAAGATGTAAGGTGTTTGTTTGGTGTTTTGCTATGATGTCTATTAGTCTCTGTCTAGTCCGTGTTCCCGATAATATTTGGTAAACACAATATTTTTGGCGAGAATTATGAAAATGTAAAGACGTTTAGATGTTAAACGGACGATTCTGTTACGTTCTTGTTTTTCAAACTGTCCTGTTGTGTTTGGCGCGCCTTCCTGCTGTTCTGTCCCGCCGCCTGACCGCCAGCTTTGTGTTAATCTCTTGCTCTAGTGCACACTTGTTTTAGTATCATAAGCCAAGTTGTTAGGAGCTTATGTTTCTGCTAAGCTACATTCCTAGATTGAGGTTTTGGATTTTTGAGGGTTTTTGTTTTATCATTTGTTCCCAAAGTTGTTTATTTTTTTTTATTAATAATTGTTACAATGTTTATTAATATTGTTATTGTTGGATGTGCACAATATTAGACAACTGACAATTGCACTATTTTGTCATGAAGACAATTTTATTAGATGACTTGTATAGCTCTATTTTAAATAAATTCATAAATTTAGGACTAAAAAAAATGTCTAATTACTAGTTGGATTTATTTGAATGTGAAAATCACCATTTTATCCTCTAAACATCTCTTCAGCTTTTTTTACAGTTTGCTTTCATACAGCCTATTGTGTGCTTTGCCTGAAATATGAACATTGCACAGCACATGATATCACAAAATACAACAATAGAAAGGACAGAATCCTTGTCAAAGTCACAATGCTGTAGTATAGGTTACCGTATAGGTCTCCTTGCAGATCTCTGTGTATGTGATAGAGGAATACATTTTTTTTTAGCTGTTCTGAGTTCCTCAAATACAATGAACAGGTTCAGCACACAGCATTGTTTTGATGTATGATAAGTTGTCGCAAATTATTTGTCATAAGCTTTTATGTCATACAGTTGCCATCAAAATTGTTAGCCCTCCTGTGCATGTTTTTTTCTTTTTCAGATGTTTTCCAAATTATGTTTAACAGAGCAAATAATGTTTTTTTTGTTTTATTTTGGCTAAAGTAAAAGCAGTTTTACATTTTTTGAAAACCATTTTAAGGTCAATATTATTAGCCCCCTTAAGGAATATTTTTTTCTATTGTCTCCAGAACAAACCATCGTTGTACATTGACTTGCATAATTATCTTAATTTGCCAAATTAATCTAGTTAGGTCTTTAAATCGTACTTTAAGTCCAATACGAGTATCTTGAAAAATATCTAGTAAAATATTATGTACTGTCATCATGGCAAAGATAAAAGAAATCAGTTATTAGAAATTAGTTATAAAACTATTATGTTTAGAAATGTGATGTCTTCTCTCTGTTAAACAGAAATTGGGGAAAAAATATACAGGGGGGCAAATAATTCTGACTTTAAATGTATATTATGTGACAGAACTTACAAAACATATAAACAATGCTTAATCATTTTTATATTTTATAATATAGTGTTCTTAAAACTTTATTTTTACATCGAGTATGTAGGATTTTTAACAATGAAACTTCCAAACTGTGAATAAACTCTTATACAAAGTGAAAGTCTCTGTTTATATTCACAGAAGTTGGACCTGAATTTCAGCTCAACAGCTAACAATGAAGAAAGAAATTGCAGCGGTGGTGTTTTTCCTGAAGCGGTTGATAAAGAAGGCTGAGAAGTTGGATGCGGACAAGGTGGACCTGTTTGTGGAGCGGTTAACAGTAGCATTACAGGAGAAGTATAAAGGTCACTGGTATCCAGACAACCCCAGCAAAGGCCAGGCATTCAGGTACAGCAGTCTGATAAACAGTACACAATACACTTTCACAGCTGGCCAGAACAGGATGCATGTGATGCTTCAGTTTTAAAATAAGCTTCAATTGTGTCCTGTGCAGGTGCATTAGAGTCAACCGCTTCCAGAAAGAAGATGCTGAGTTGCTGAGAGCTTGCACTGAAAGTGGAGTGCAGTACAAAGACCTTGGCCTGCCTAAGGAGCTCACACTTTGGGTTGATCCTGGAGAGGTGTGCTGTAGGTGAGTTTCTGCAGTAAAACAGGCTTTTTTATTTTTTTTCTTAGTGCTGTATGAGAATCATGGCCATGCTTGTAATTGCATTTTTAAAGGATAAAACTATCTTTTAAACCAAACTATTGCCCTAGGAGAACATGGATCATGTCTATATATATATTGTTTAGACCGTGAACCTCTTGACATGTGCCTATAATCACAGATGTGTATCGAGGGTGTAGCTGCCTGGCTCAATGAAGGATCGACTCTTCCACTGGTGATTCCCACAATTTATTGGAATGCAACATATTCACACAGCTCTTTGAAAATCAACCGTAAGGGCTTGTATTTATAAAAAACAAACAAACAAAAAAAACGTATAAGCAAACCACAAAACAAATAAACATGAAAACCATATACAAATAAACAAACATTACTTAAATTCAATAGCAGGAGCTAAACTTTCAGACCCTTGCACTCCGTATAGCTGAGACGTTGTGACCATGTGCAGTCTCCTTCCGTACCCATTTTATATCCATTATAGTCATTACAATTCAAAATAAAAGGCTTCTTTTACAAACGAAACACTTCCGTAACACAAACTAAATTAAATACCATAAGCATGTTAAAATATATACATATAACAGAGAAAAGTTTTGAAAAGAAAAAAAAACTAACTTATTCTAATACTAACATATATTATAGACAATTGACAAAGTAACCAAATCATTAACAGGGATTTACCAAAAATATGTAATTTTCTAGCGTTGATAATAACCGAAAGACGAGGAGTGGTAGTTTTAAGTTTTTTTTAATATTTGTTTTATTTAAAACTTTGTAGAGATTGCACATTTATATCCTTGTCATTTGAGCACCTACAATAAACTTTAAAGTATTTTAAGGTTAGTAGAGTGCCATTTTTGTCAGCATAATGATATTTCCCAAAGTGACTGCTAGCCCCTGCTTGGCTATCAATCTGCAAAATCCCTGGCTCCACCAATGGTATGATGATGGGCTGGTCTGTTTTTGACCTATCTGTTCTTCTGGCTACAGGTATGGCGAGAAGAATCATGGTTTCACTGTGGCCACTTTCTCAAGCGAGGACGATGATGATAAAGAGGATGTGACAAAGAAAGTGACGAGCGCAGTGGAGCGGGTCACGTCGGATTACCACTCTGGATCCTCCTCAGATGAAGACATCAGTTGTAGGGAGATCCAGTACACTCCACCTCTTCACAACCAGCCTCCATACCAGGTAAACATCATCTCATTATCTCTTAAATGTGTTTGTATTACCTTATCACAGATACACGATTACTATTTTTAAAAATGTAGTTTGAAAGAAGTCTCTTAATAATAATACGGATATTTACTTGTATACAATCAATGCATGTGTAAAAGAAAAATAATTATAAGCACAATAAGTGAGTAAATTAAACCGTATTAGTAATTAGTAGTAATAAAATTATATCATGTCACTTAAGTCACCAATTTCAACTTTACCCATTTGAGATTTGAGTAGTAGTAAAATATAATGCACAAATAGGAGTCACACGCTAATAATAATCTTTTCTGCTGTCTTTGTTTTTTTTCTTTTTTATAAAGCTTGTTTATGCCAGTGCCCCAGTATGGCATCCAGTACCAAGAAAGAAATTTGGTCCGGGGAAAGGCCACTACCCTCAGCGGCCACACTACATGATCCGCCCCCCCTGCAGACCCAACCATTCCTTTAAAGCACACAGCTGGGTCCAGCAGGGCTACCGCAGCAAACCCGGCTACTGGGCCAGCAATTCAAACCTACTACACCAGCTTCAGTGACCACTCTTACTACAGCATGTTAGTTCATCGGTGTTAGTGTGAGGGGTGTTACGTTGGAAAGTGTTTTTTTGAAGTTACCACTAAGACGACTGACCAAATTTTTTAAGAAACGTATTTTTGTAGTTCTACTGTCACTGTTTTTTGAATTTGTGACTCGTCTATTTTTTAAAGGAACGATAACCGTAACTGTTTGCACTTTAGAGTATTTGTAATAGAGCGTGTATTCGTACATATTGGATTAGGAGTATTTAGAGTATTTCAATTTTTATGGTAATGGAAATTTGTGCTGTATTTGTTATATGGGATCATTTGATAACACTTTTCATCATGTTTTATTTATTCACAGTAAACTATTATGTAATGCATAGACCACTTAAATTATGGATAACATTAAAAATACATTTTCATGAAATCTTTGTATTTTTTTGTTGTGGTTTGTAGTTTTGTTAGAAGAACACTAGATAGCAGTATTACATACTATTTCAATTCATAACTGCGTATTTACAACAGGGCACAATCAACAAGGTCTTTGTGTATGTGTTTAAACAGTGTAGAATTGTAGAAATGTTTTCATAGTACAGTTTTATTAAGCTCATTCCCTCAAGCAGTGCTGCTGCATTTTTTTTTTTTTTTTCTGTTTTTGGAATTCACAAGTAGTACAGATGTTTCTTTACAAGTCAGATCAACAAGTTCATTCTTCTGGCCACACCTTCCTCTTGACAGAGCACACACAAACCCTGACCAAGTTTAAGAGGAAATGACTACAATTCATGGCTATCAGCCCAACCATTACAGACTGGAGGGAAGAATTGCTTAACAAATTCACTTCACTTTACTTTCACTCCCTTTTACTATAGTGTATCTGCTGTGCACCATGTGATAACCTAACCTAATTTTTGGAATTACACAGGATGAGTTAGTTCAGGTGTTTACAATTGAACATTTTATGTTAAAGGCATATTTAAAATAAGTGCTTAATCTTTCAGAAACATTTTGTAAATAATTTTTTTTTTTTTTTTAAGTCAAAATACCAGTGAAATAATGTATTATCACTCGGCATAACTGGTGTATTTGCACCTGTATTAAACAATATATACATTTGTTATTATATTTTAAATTATTGAGAACTATTCACAAATGTATGTAGGATGGTGGCAAATTATAAAGATTCAGATTTACAATCCGTGTTTTTACTGTCATCTAATAATTATTCTAAATATGCTTGACATGATTTTTGGTATATCATTTGTTACTAAATGACAATTTAGTGGGTGTCTTGGTATTTTTTGATAGTATAAATTCATGATGATCATTGTCTGCTCAGGAAAAATACAATAAAACAGGACAGATTCTAATATACTGGGAAAAATAAAACTATTACATTTGCTTCGATATTTTATGTAATTGACCACCACGTTCTTTTGAGTCGGTTCTTTTCCAAGAACTGACCAAGCTGGTGAGCAAAAGGGTCAGAAACGGATCGTGGTTCAGTTCGAATGAATCGAGCAGGTCTCAGCAAATCTAATCCATTATGAGCTTTTTTCCACCAGAGTGAACTGGTTTTAGCACAAATAACAAGAATAGTTATTTATTTACGATCAATTAAAAGCAAACCTTTCCGTGAACCCTGTAGTTTCCATGTGATAAGGATCTTGATTATGTTTTAAACGACTGTGCGCCGCATTTCCTACCAAAATACGATACCAATAATACCAAAAACAAAAGTACTTGAAGTACCGTATCGATGAAAGCATAGAAACGCCCCTGCATATAATATACAAATAAAACATGCGAAATTAAATCGGAACTGACGTCAATTCACGAGGACGAATGATGTGGCAAAAAGCAAAGGGCGATTCGCAAAGAAATAGTACCCACACATTTACGCTTAAACTTAACTTAATAACATCTCCCATATTTTACAATAATCACAAAGCAGACACAACAACCCTAAATGTATTTTAATATCTAAAGTGGTAACATTTATTGTCAAACAAACTAAAATCCATATTCCTCGCGGTGCTCGTATTCCTCCGCCCTTCACTGAGGTCTACGTCTCTTTCCGGTGCGTTTCTCCACCGGACGGGTTCCGCCGCCATTGCAGGTTTCTAGAGTTCCTCTCAGCGGCGGTTGACATTCTGGAGTTGAAGCGCCTCATTTACATTCAACGGGCGACTAGAGAAACCTAACACATTCCCGGTTCATCTGTCCCCTCCCCAAAAAAATACCAGACCACCTCCATTTATCCCCGGCTCTGGAGTAGTTTAGATAAGGCAGAAATAACAGCAGGAATTAGAGAGCAAATCGAAGAGGAACCACCACCACCATCATGGCTCAAATCCTGCCCATCAGATTCCAAGAGCACCTGCAGGTAAGGACTTAATTTTGACGTCTCTGTCATTTTATTGTGAGTTTAAAGTGATGAATTGTAATAAACCGCTGTAGTAAGTCATTCCCCGATGAATATGAATGGAGCTGTAGTAGTAGTAGCTGGGGAGTTAGCTTAGCTAGTCGGTGGTAACCAGCGGAATAATAAATATACTGACCGTCTCGTTGAAAAAAACGAGACCTGGTTAGTTGCCCTTATAAAATAGCGTATTTAAGCAGGATTATTCGATCATTCGGACGGTTTGGTCAAGTTGAATGAATGTAAATATCGTGTATTTAAACTACTATGCAGATTGGAAAAGATTTATGGCAATGGAAAGTGATTGTGTTGAGTATATTGAGATTTGCTGTAATTGAGCTTATCTACACTGGTCAGCTGTCTTGGCCTCCAGTTGTGTATATAAAAAGTAAACTACAGAGAAAAGCCTACACTTTACTAAATAAATAAATGCTTGTATTTTACATAATACATCCACTATTGTTTTATCCCCCTTCTCTGTCGTATTATAAAGTAACGAAACCGATTTTTTGGATTGAGGTGATTACCTGATTCAGGTAGCAGGTGTAATACGCCCCACCTATAGACGTGTGTATCCCATGGTGCCTCTGCAATCTGCTACTATTTGCACTGAACTCATACATTGATTTGCTGTTACTTTAGATTTGTTTATTTTTTATTGAGGCACTCAGTTCATGACTTTTAATACTTTAGGCTGCCAATCATACATGTTAAATTATCATTAAATAATCATTTTAAGCTTGTTTTATGTATTGTTGCTTATATGTCCTTGACACAGTATAATAACAAACATTCCTGCTGCTGGATTTATCTGTTGTACAATCATGCTTGCACTGTCTCAGATCTGTAATGGTCTGTGTTTGTCATTTGTCATAGTTTTATATTATACAGTTCTGGTTCCCATCACAGCTTACTTTGGACAGGAACCAATCGTTTAGAGACCATTAGAAGTTAATTGCCTGGCAAACTTTGGCACATCCAGTGATTATTCTATCCTTGATCACTAATATGGAATCTCATGCACTCGTATTTGGTACAAAGCACTTTTTTTCCAGGGTTACATTAAGTCAGTAAAATTTGATTGTTGCATAAAATTAAAACTATTGCAAATGTATTCTCTTAATTGAAGAAAAATGTTAGAAAAAAAGCTGTTCTGTTGGCTCCATCTTGAATTAGAATGACTAAAACTGAATTAAAAATTTATTTGTTAAATAGAAATATTAAACAGTCAAAAAGTATTAAAACTGACAAAACCCATAAGCAATTACTGCCAATCAGATTGCAAGTTTCTAGTTTGAGAAAGCATGCAGACAGTTTGTACATCTGATTTCTACTGATCGTTCTGATCGTCTACCATACTGTCTGTTGTGGAAAGTAATATATCTCTAGTTTAGACTTGTTATATTTTTACTTGCAGTGCATATTCTGTCTACAAAATTAGTCACACTTTAGCATACCAATCTTAGATTAGTGCACTTTAATAGAATAATTTAAAAAAACGCAAAGGGCATAATGGTCCGAAAAGAGCCTGAAGCCCTCTGGTGGTATTTTTCACTTCATGCAATTTAAATGCAAAGCTTAATTTTTCCATTAAGGTGCGAGCTAATGATCAGGGTGCAATAAGAGTCAGTGGCATAATGCTGTAAAGGAAGGCAGTACCATAAATACCTACTCATGTTGTGAGAATCACATAATAGAGCTGCTTATTTGGGTTTGCAGAAAACGAAAAGAAGTAGTATAAAAGTAGGTATGTTTACAAAACTGCTGTCTAGTCACTGAAAATGACTCATGTTTTCATATACATTATTTATAGTTTAATATTTTATATCTGGCTAGATGATTTCAGTGGCATTAATCTATAGTCCGTGCTCTATAATTCAGACATAATTGCAGAATTAGATGTGTAATTCAGAATTTGAAAGAATGTGGCTAATTTTGAATGAATCAATACATAGTGCTGTGCTCCTAATCAAATCTCTTTGTGGACTAGTGCCTGTGAATATTAAACCACAAAAAGATTGTTTAAATAACTCTGCATGGTTTTATTTAAGCAAGTCATATGATCTGCTGATGGATTTTGCGTTTTATGTGATGCTGTTTAATACGTTACCTTAAAGCCGTGCGAATGCACATGATCTTTGAACTCTACCCTGCTGATCACACATGACTATCTCGTGTAGATGGGGATCCATTATCCATTTTAACCTGCTCAGCACTCAGGAATTATGGTGGAAACTGTTCAGTGCCTGCTCATTCCTCGTTTTCCCTTTTCCACACTGAACCTGCTCATCTGGTCACATGTCACCCATGGTCATATGGTTACACCTCTTAACATGTTGATTTAGCTTTCTGCACAATGGGTTCCAGCTTCCTGTTATGGAGGACGATGGCAGTGTGATGCAAGCCTCAGCATATTGTGTATCCTTCCCAGAACCTCCTGCTATCAGAAG
This sequence comes from Danio jaintianensis, assembly GCA_903798115.1. Taxonomy (NCBI): domain Eukaryota; kingdom Metazoa; phylum Chordata; class Actinopteri; order Cypriniformes; family Danionidae; genus Danio; species Danio jaintianensis. Next base: position 11,990,005 of record CAIGQV010018202.1, read on the forward strand.
GCACAAGGGTTTTGTGCTGAGCAAGGTGCCGCTTTTCTCTGGCCGGAGAAGGAAAAGGGTTAAATGAGCACAGGAGGTTGTGGAAAAGAATGTGCTGACAGCTTTACAAAGTCATGAATTTAGATGATGTGCTGAATTTATCAGCTCAAACCGAGAGAAGCTTTTGACACTTCACGTATTACACGTTTCTCACCCTGATTTGTGAAAGCAAAGCTTGACCATAAAATGTGGTAAATGCACAGACACTTCAAAAGTAGCATAGGTCAGCGTAACTGAAATACTATGAGTTACATAACCTAGTAAAGTCAAGTGTCTGTGGCTGTAAAATGTGACATGCCACTCTGGTAATGGTTAGTGAAAGTGCCAGCAGAGGGCAAGTTTAAAGGGGTAGTTCACCCACAAATTTAAATTCTGTCATTTAGTCAACTTGTTCCAGACCAGTTTGAGTTTCTTTCTTCTGTCGAACACAAAGGAAGATATATTGAAGAATGTAGGAAAGCAGCAGGTATTGACCTCCATGGTATTTTTGTTCCTATTATGGATGTCAGTGGCTGCTGGGGCCTGTACCATGAAGCCATTACCATTAGCTGGCTTATGAGTTAAGATTTTAAGTTTAGATTTAAAATTTTAAGTTTAGTCTGCACCAATTCTGGGTTTTAGGTATCATGAAGGTAGCTCAGCTCAGCTGCTCCATAATACCATGGTAACAAAGAGTGATTGAAGTAGAGCTGCCTTCATGTTACCTAAAACCCAAGATTGGTGCAAACTAAACTGAAACTTAACTAGCTAGCCAGCTAATCCAGCTTTATGGTACAGGCAACTGGTTTCCAAAAATCTTCAGAACATCTTGTTTTGTTTAACAGAGGAAATTTATTCATGTATTGTAGTAGTATTGTAGTCGTTTTATGATGTGTGAGCTGACATTTATCAAATATGTCATTCTTTTTGCGAAGAAACAAAACAAACATTGTATCTTGTCCAAAAACATTCTCTGTCTTGAAGCCTATTATTAATGCTTTTAAAATGTGAAGTAATAAAAGCAATATATTGCTTTTATGTTTTTTTTAATATATATATATATATATATATATTAGTTCAGTAATAGTGTCACAGAACCAGGAGTGCTGTTTAATCAGTGCATTTGTGAATGAATCACTTTTAGAGAGGGTCTTGGGTGACCTACTGGCCATTTCAAAGTTATATTTATCCATGACTGGTGTAAACCAGCCAAGGTACCAGCATAAAAACACACTCTGCAATATATTTTTTCATTCATTAAAATAATTATATATATATATCTTGTTGTTCACCTCTTGTCACAAAATGATCCTTGACACGTCATTCTTATATGCTTATTTGCTGCTCAAGTTTTTTTTTAATTATCAATGGTAAAACATAAATAGCATGTGCTTTTAAAGTAAATTGTAAAAAGTAAAGTAAAATTGCAAAATTATAAATATCTTTACCCACAGGTTTGATCAATGTACTGCAAATTTAAACAAACAGGAATTCAGGTACTCACCACAGATCTGTGAATTGTGTAATGTATGTATGAATGAATCACATGGCATACTCTTCATCAGAATCTTAATTTTATTTGAAGAAATCTCAATGTGTACATAGACAAACACTTTTTGGAGGCATGATTAGGGTGGCTTGTTTTTTGTATCTTCCCTTCAGTTTGCTAACTCACTAGTAAAGTTCACAGCACTGATCTTTATCTAACCACTTTAAAATAAACAGTCTGAAATGAGAAGTCAAGTATAAACCAACAGACAGAGGAGCAGACGTACCAAACTTTGCAAACTGAACAGTCTTGGTTTTAAATTTACCTAATCATTTTAGAAGCTGTAATGCTTAACATTTTGTGTGATTGCTTTAAAAAATTGTAATTATATTTTGTATTTAGTAATTTAAAAGCGAGTGAGTACGTTTCTCAATGTTTGCGCAATTGTGCATACCAGATCATCTTGTTCATATCTAGCTTGTTGCTACATTTTATTAATTTTTTATTAATAGTCATCTCATCTTCAATGTCTTTGTCTTGACTGAATTATTTCTGGTACAAAAATCATCTCTCCTTGAAGCACCTAGTTATTATTGATTTAAATTCTTTGCCAAAATCAATACCTCATCCTTTGCACAAACCAGAGATGTCCACATAGATCCAGGAAGGAACCGGCCAGCTATTTTCAAATGATATTTCTCGAGCTGCACAGCTTGTTCTTGGAAGCTGTAATGTTACAAGCTACCTATTAGGAAAGAGGGTTAGTTTCTGGGCATGTCTTTAATGACACTGAAGCCAGCAGTAGCAGCTACATGCTGGGGATGAATCACACTTGGCCTATGGAGTGCAAGTGCTCTTTCACTTACAGTTGCTTCATGTCTTGCAGTACGTTTTGACAGCTTACAAGGGCAGGGTTTTCCCCCGGCCAATCAGAACAGCTTGTTCAGAAGTGATGTCATCATGTGATGTCATCATCTATGAGATGCATTTAGAAATGTCACAGAAATGTCCATGAGCAGGCTACTGTAGCAGTGTTTTTTTTATTTTTATTTAATCACAAATTATTCATCACTACATGAAAAATGATTATGTATATTTCTGTAAAATGTCTATTCTGTTCATCTCCTCCTGAAATTAATTCATTAACTTATTTGGCTAATATTGTTGTACAATTTAAAAACTTTTGTATTTAGATTCTGAATAAATAGTTATTTCTTCATAATTCTTGCTTAGCCAGTGATGATGTGGCTTTCTGTGCCGCATGACAAAGGAATGTGGGTGTGGCTTCGGGTGTGTCGTTTTTGGTTCCCCATTGATAAAAGGTGCTGCTGAATCCGTTGAGCTCTTCCTAGAAAATGTGCTTCCTGTTCCTGATTAGGCCTGAGAACAGCTGCATGACCAGACATATACAGCATTTCATTGTTGACCAAAGGTGTCTGAGACTTCATTCTCCAGTATTAATTAAGAGTTTCTCAAATTAACCTATTAATGTAGTATTTAAATCTTCAGCATTATATACAAATGTATTTTGATTTTGAGTTTAGTTTAACCAAAAAATTTCAATGTCAGCGCTTGCTCACCCTGATGTTATTTCAAACCTGTATGGCATTCTTTCTTTTTTTTAGAATATAAAAGGGATATTTTGATGTCAAATTGCCCAACTTTTGATGTAGGGCATGTCCAAAAAAAAGAAAGAATTTTCTTAAATACTTATCCACTGTATTGCAGGTTTTAGACTTTGTAGTCACATCACTTTTTATTAAACATAATGATGACAGAAAAAAAACAACACCTTGGTTGGCCTGAGTTTGACTAAATTAACAGCAAATATATGTTTTTTAGTTAAAAAAATCCTCAGTTGCTCTTTAAGACATTCATCAGCCCAATATGCAATGCAAAAATAGATTTTAAACAAAAGAAAGGCAAATAGGCTATAGACTGCCGCCTCTGAGTTTACTGGTATTCAAGATCTGTCTGGCAACTGATAAAAACCAAGGCTGGGTTTTGGCTGCACATCAGTAATTAAGTTACAACTTCACCCTTCTGGCCATCTGACTTAGGTTTTAGAAGGGTCTGGTTAAGAAGTAGCTGTCAGTTTAGTTGAAAATGCCTCAAGTTAAGATGTCTCCTACACTAAATCCTCCTCCCCCTCCTCTGCTCCTCTCTGAACCCATTTCAAATGTAAGTCTCTTTTTATATTTGATGTCGCTCTAGTTTCTCATCTACGTGTGATGCTTAGTCATATGATGTGAATTATACAGTCTAAACCAGACAAATTATACTAATTTACTGTACAAGAAAAATCAATCTTTTTCTTCATCTCAGGGTCAGTTGTAGAGCAAGTCTTTGGTGACTCAGACTTAGCTAAGCTGGCATCCCACTGACATTTTATTTAACCTGTAATTGACTGATCCCAGAGTCTCGTCTTGGTTAATTTGGGTCTAATAGTTGAGACTGGGGTGTCTCTTTAATAGCTTGAAACCAGCTTTGAAACACGTTTTATTAGTTTTAACAGGGAACAGTGTGATATGGCAAATGATTACAGTAATCGATGGTGTCTGTCGTTGGCTCATAATTATTCAGGAAACTCTATGGTTTTGTCCTATTGTACTATACTTAACTTTACTAGCACACAATGATACTTTTTGACAGACTTTTTAGATTACTTTCAGAGATTACTTTCAGTTAGCGATGTAGTCATTCATTGCAAAAGCATTTATTTTTGATAGTTTTAGCTTCTGCATGACAAAAATTTGAATCAATAAACCCATTTCATTCACTGTATGTGTATTACTGGTAGTGATGTGTGATTTTTAACAGAAGTATCTCAATTGTTTTGAGATGTTTTTGATAATGAATATTTTGCTAAGTGTTATCTTGTTGCTACCTTGGCAGGTTTAGGCCTGTCATTGGTAAATAAATATGGCACTAAAGGAGTGTTTGACTTGAACAGACTAAGCAGTCAGAGAGATTAGCTAAAAACAGTAAGGGGTGTAGTTGGAGCAGTCAAGTCAGACACTTTCTGATCCCTTGTAGTTTGATCATTAAACAGACCATGTGATCTTCATGACTGCAGCAATGATGACCACATTATATTAAAGATGTGTAAGACTGACATTTGAGTTAATTCTCTGACATTGAGAATTATCCTAACACGGTATGCTGCTAAATGTTGTAAAAAGGATCAAAATAAACCTAGGGAAAAAAAATAAATAATAACAGTGAAAAATATCTGTTAATTAACAGTTTCCGTAAAAGTGTTTTTTGTTAATTTAGGGTTATATATTGCATTATGGGACCGTGATCTCTGCTCTGTCGAATTTTGATGTTGAAAATTCAACTTTACAGTTTAACAAAGTAACTTTTATTGACATTTTATAGTTTGAAATAATATAATGTATAATAAATAATATAGAGAGAAATAAATCTGTAAAATAACAAAAAATATGCTGGCAGTTTATTACAAGGTTTTGGGCCGTTTATTCAACACCAACCCACACAATATATCAATTTAAATTATAAAAAAATATTATTACAAATATTAATCATTTTTTTCAACTTTTCAATGTTAAAAGTTGTTGGAAGAAAGATTAAGATCCCATAAATGCAATTCAAAAGCATAAATACATAGGGAAAAATTTAAATATGAAGCACAAAATACGAAAAACTGCTAATTTACAGATTTTTGCAGTGTATGTAAGCAAATTAAGTAAAAAGTGATTGCAGTAAAAAAATTATCTTTTAGTAAATGTGATTTATTATGAGATGGGGAAGCTTGAAAAGTTCATTGTTTTTAAAGTGTGTATATATGAGTATTATTGGGATTGAAGTTAAAATAAACCCGGAATTTGCATGATCATTGTCTTATGGTGAAATTGGCCAATTATGACAGTGATGTTGTCCTGCAGCCGGTCTGGAGAAACTGTCGGCCAGTAGCCCTCTGAGGCCTATTGTGGTACTTTGATGCCACACGCGACAGTGATGTGCAGTAATGTGGCGTCTGTGCCATGTAAAGTTGGACTGGCATGCACCGCTTGAAGTCAGATTATGATCGGTCTGCACAGACTTGCATGAAGTCTTAAAGGTGCCCTATAAAGAAAGGCATAGTTTAGTACATGGAAATGGCCTTACCGTGAGCCTTAAACACTATTGTTTCCTCGTTCTCATGTAAATTACACGAGTGTAAAACCCCAGTGAAAAGCAGCGCAATCAGACACAATACAGACTTTTGTGATACTCATTGGTCAAGCCCTCAAGATTTGCATGTACTTTAGGTCACTTTCTACATCATTCAGCCCTGATGAGCAGGACATCAGCAATCAAAGCACAGACTGATTTGTTGCAAACGGAATCATTAATATGCACGTCCCAGTCTGCATTTTGAGATTACAACAATGATAACATTTCTGTCTTATTTTTAAGTGTATCAGACTTTATATTAAAATGTCTCTGTATGTGGGACTCTTATTTTGAAAATGGGAGATGCAGCAAAGTCAAACCCGGCCGTACTAGTTTGTTTTCTGTGTTACTAAGCAACGACTCAACCAGTCATCACTTTAGAGCTTGTCAGAATGCAAAATGCGGGATATACAGATTATAAATTTACTCAGCACCTTCCCGAATAGGCATAAGTTATGTTTAATTGTACCTTTTGTTAATTTGTCTTGTTTATTGTGAAATTTGACAGATATCCATACCGCTGGAATTGCTCAAATATGTGACATTCGCAATAAAAATTCAAAACATAAATTCACAGAGAAAGTATGTGTTAACATTACATCGAAACATCTGTTTATATTTTCCAAAACAACTAAACACAGAGTTATGGGATCAGAAAATTATCCATCTGTAAACATTTTTTATATTTTAAATGAGGAAAATAAATGTGTTATGCATGTGACTAAAAAAGTTTGCAGTATGCAACATACTTTGTAAAAATTCTGTGAATTAAACTGCACAACCAACAATAAATGATGCTAATCAAAAGGATAAGAGTTTGCTCTCTATAGAACAAATATTATTTATTTTATTTTACATTTTTGCATTTATGAGGAAAAAGCTTCGTTATGGATGTGACACCTCTCTGTTATGGATGTGACGGATGTGAATTTGCCCCTTGTGTGACTTTGGTAAATCAAATATAATTGTTTGAAAACATTGACAGAGACATTTTTGAGTATTTTTAAAGTACTGTAAATACTTGTTTACACAAAATTTTTTGAAACGGTTTCACTATTTTGGTGAAAACTGAATTTTTTTTCCATGGAAAGGTTGAAATGTGCATGGAATTGCTCATTTATAATTTGGGGTAAACACATGTAGACAGCTGAGTATTGTGTTCAATGCATGTAAGGCATTGTGTCTTATCACCCAGCACTTACTATGATTTTTGTGAAGTGAAATAATAGCAATACACTTTATTAAACATCATCTTTTTTTGCAGAGGTTGACATTAATTCCTGGCTGTCTTTACATTTACATTATAGCTTCAAAATGCAACACAATACACCTCAGTCGGTCTCCACAGCACAACTTAGAAGCAAAATAGGTTACTCTGGTGAAGTATATTAAATAGCTCATTTACTCTAATTAATATTCATGGCTGTTCCAAATATGGTCAATTTGGAGCTTCTGATTCTAGCGGTATTTTATGGAGTAATAAATGAGCTTATAAAACAGCTTCTGAAGATTTTTGTTTTTTACTTGCCTAAGGCACATACCTACTATGTAGATATCAGAGAACAATTTACCTTATTAAATCAATGCAGTATATCAAGTCAAGTCAAGTTTATTTATATAGCGCATTTCACAATGTAGATTGTGTCAAAGCAGCTTAACATAGTTCTAGTAAAATCCAGATATATGACAGCTTTAATACTTGGAAGTTCCAGTCTTACTGGAATCTTTCAATAATACAATTAGTTTAAAACTGTTGATTTATTTAAAAACAAAGCAAGTGACTGTTGTGAAAGGATGTTTGAATTGTTTGCTCAAATTAGTCATAAGTCATTCAGAAATGAAATCATGCAGTGGTGAGAAGCACAAATATTTGCCTCTGGCTTTGCTTGCGGCATTCTTTGTTATTAGTTAATTATATCTTTAAATGATAATGATGTGCATAGATAGTTATTTTATTACATGCTGCAATATTCGCATTATTTGACACAATTTTTCAAATGGCTATAAACCTTTATATGATTGTAATTAGTTTTTTTGTTCCCTACGGAGATAGTTTTGTATAATAAAACTATTCAAAAGTCTATGTTTCCTGTATCTGCTCTCTGTGTGTCCCTGAGATAAATTCCTCAAGGCTTTTTCAGATAGTAAAGCCATTTGGTTGACTCAGCGTAGGGAAAAAAGGATTTGCCACTTCTATGCCACATTTAATTACTGTTCTTATTACTAGAAAGGCTGATCTCATAATAATCTTTAACAGTCACAGTTACTGCTGAAATGTAGTGAAATTACAAAAATTCTTTGCTGTTACTGTTTTATCTGTCTGCCTTGTAAATCATGTTTCAGATCCATTTAATCTTTAGTGCGGAACAGTCATTGATTTTTATTAAAAGATCAATTCAGAATGCAGTTCCCCTGGTCAGAAAGACGGCTAATATCATTTAGGAAATAAAATCACATTTTGTCATAGTATTCTTGACTCTTGAAAAGGACAAAATGGGAAGAAAAATGAGTATTGTACTAATCAGATAAGAAAAAAAAAAAAAGTGTATGGTGTGCTCATTCAAATGAAATAAAACTGTTCTCTTTTTTTCCTAGCTCCAAAATTTGGGGATCAACCCAGCCAACATTGGGTTCAGCACCCTGACAATGGAGTCGGATAAGTTCATCTGTGTCCGGGAGAAGGTTGGAGAACAGGCGCAGGTGGTGATCATTGATATGGCGGACCCAAACACCCCCATCCGCAGGCCCATCTCTGCAGATAGCGCCATCATGAACCCTGCGAGCAAAGTCATTGCCCTTAAAGGTAGGAGATATAGATAGTTAGTGCAATAGCTATTTGTAGTAACCTAATTGTAATGACTAGTTAACAACAGAATCATATAACTGATCCAATTGTTGTTTTAAACTAGAACTTAAATTGTTTTGTTTTCTTAGCATCATTCATTCACCCAGAATCCCTTTTTAGTTTAAATTATGCTATACCTATTTCTTAAGCAAATGTTTTTGCATTTTCCCTCATTATAGGCTACATCTTATCTTACAGTAACATGATATGTTGTGTATTTTTTGTCATGCAGCCATAATTGCTTTGTCTTTTTGTTTTGTTTCCTTTTTTGTTGCTGCTTTCTCATGTGTATGCAGACGGTGAGTTAACATTTTAGTACAATGATCTGTGAAAGTTATAATCCTGTTGCTAAAATGAACATCATTTTATGTAGAGCTGCTTGGCCTCATTGCTTAACCTTGTGTAGGTTGTTGCTAAAGCCTCCACTTCAAGCTGTAAAATGTATTAAATAATGCTTTTAGCTTCATGTACACTTTTCATTTGGAAATTAATACATTTCACATTTGGCCATGACAATATTTTGGTTTATTATTATTTCTTTTTATTTAGAGTGTGTTTTTTGAGAAAACAGTTGTATTATAAAAGGCAACAGTATTGCTGTTGCAAATTTAGGCGAGGTATACCTCAGGGTTTGGACTTAGGCCCCATGCAAATTTAAGCTATTGTGGGCAATGTAAAGACAACATGTCCTGGCATCTCTCTGATATAGTTTACATAAATAAAGACTGTTTAGCCAACAATATACCACATTATTAACTTTGGCTAAACAGGATTTGACTTTCACAAACTTCATAGCTTGAATGTTCACATCATGTTGATTTATGTAGAAATATGTAATCCAGTTTCTCTTTCTGGGGTTTGAAATATTGTTGGGCATACATTTTGCTTTTCTGTTTGTTTAATTTAATTTACTATATTTTAAATGCTTGCTATATCAGTAATTTCCTCCACCCTCACTGTGTAATCTGAACATTGTGTCTCAAGTCCATGTAAATGAATCTGGGTAAAGGTAGCCTATTACTTTTATGGTTCTAGTGGTAGTTCATAGTCCAATAGGCTTTACATAGGTTGTATTTAGGTAGCTGTGTGACTAATGCTGTACCGGTCCTGTGGTAGATGTTAAATAATTGAATAATGTATGGAAATGAATGTGTGATTAAATATCAGTAGAATTTAGCACTAAACTCAGAGCCATATGTACAGTTGAGACTTTTGTCATGCTGTTCAAATGGCTAATTTATAGTCATCTTTTCAGTCCTTAGCATGCTATTAATTGTAATTGTCATGTTAAATTATGCTAATGGGTGACACAGTATAATAAATGTAACTTTCTGCTTGAACAAAGTTGATTTGTGGCATCAAACCTGTTTGTTTGCCTTTTCAATAGAGGGAAAAAGAGCAGTAAATGGCTTTTCGTTGGCGAGTCAAAACAGTTACTGTCATAGCTTAAAATTTCATTAGCTTTTAATCGATTGCTTGTTTGTGACTATAGACTACTTTATTAGCCTATTTGGGGTTCATAATATCCTGTATGATATCCTGAGCAATATTTAGCCTTGCTCAGCTGTGCTTTTGGCTTTTGTTCATAATGCTTATAAATCTGATTTGCTGCTATTCAGGACTCAGTGTCAATTATTATTATGAAAAAATTATATCATTTATTCATTTAAAACTTTTCTCGTCCAAAGGTAGGATTTTTAAGCAAGGCTTTTCAAAAATATATATTATTACTTTTAGATGTTGTCATTGTCTTTTGTTTAGGGTATTAAGGAGTATAGTGCAGGTTTCTGTTCTGTAATTATTGAGAGAGTCTAAAATGTGGATTCAAATCCCTTCTATCCCTTTCCCACTCTGTAAAGCTCGCGCTCCCACCCTTGTCATGTGATTTGACTGTTTTGGCTGTATTATGGGAATCATCCACAGAGGCCTGAAACACATTAATTTGCTTCCGTCTATGCATATGGATGAAATTCAGATCTCTGCAGCAATCAGCTTCACAGCAGCCTGCAATCTCACACTAGTTATACAGCAAATTTGAAGTCGGCATGAAATTTACAATTCATCCAATCAATTTTCTAAATGCATGTCATTGATCTTAGCGTGAACAAATCAAACAATGCAAATGTTTTTCTTTCTGTGAAAATGATTTCTTGACTTCTTTGATGTAAACTGGATTTCTCTGATCTTAGGCTGCTTTAACTCCATCTTCACAAGCTTGATTTAGACCTGCCTCCATTTTTAGCATAATGCCCAAATCTCAAAATTCAATCAACAACTTTTGGATAGAACCTATCCTTGCCCTATATATAATTTTGATTTTTGATTTTTTTACCTTTTTTGCTTATCACAAAAAGGAAAACAATTTTTGCTACTTTTTGACCAGCAAGCCATTCAAAGTCAAGTTGAGCCCAAAATGTACTATATATTGTAATCAGTGTTCATCTTCTTTTTTTTTTTTAATTTGTGTATAATTCAGTTGTCTGACTTGGATGGACTGAACAGAGGAAATAATTATTTCTACTCCCAAAAAGGCAGGGCCTCCAAGTCACACCCATCTATTATGCAATCATAATAGACCAGTGGGAGTTTTAAAGTGGTTACCAGCTAAAATTAATTTTATGTAAAGAACTCAAACTCCTGAAACAAACTCCAAACAATAGTTGTATGGCTTTGCTTGAAGTAGTTTGGGACTTTGAGACATATACTATTCATGTAAATGGAATTTCTACCCATACTTCAATATTTGTTTGTTTTGTTCTGCATTAATGCAAGAATTTGACTTTTTTTTGTTGTTGTTGTTGTTTTTGGGTGAACTTGACTCTCTGCCTTCACACCCTGGTCAAATGGTTTCCTCAAGCTAGAACCACATTGCAAAATTTTTAAAAAGCATTTCACAATAACTTTATAAATCTGTTTCATACTGCGAGCCTTGTCTTAAATGTATCTGCACACATAGTTTAAACATTAAATTTACCACATAGATGAGTAATCTTTTAGGAGTAATTGGTTGGAAGTTAATCAGGTGAGTTGCTGCCAAGTTTTCCTTTCCTATAACACATAATTCCCATATGTGTGTACAGTAAACCTTTGTTGAATCAATCTCTGGTGTTTAATTTTGAGTTTGTTCTGTTCACAAATTCTCTCTACATTTCGCTTCTTGATTGCTTGGCTTCATTTGTCTTAACTGCTGAATAAGCTGTCATGGTGGGCTTGCCTGATGCACTTCCATCCATGACTGACAATATTTCTGCCCTGATGTCTTTTGTAATCTAATTCATTTGTTTTATGTGTGTAAATGGTCAAATGTTTTCTCTATGATTGTTTTTCTCCTGTTTTCTTCTCAGCTGCCAAAACCCTTCAGATCTTTAATATCGAGATGAAGAGTAAGATGAAAGCCCACACCATGACCGATGATGTTACTTTCTGGAAGTGGATCTCCCTCAACACCGTTGCCCTTGTGACCGATAACGCCGTCTATCATTGGAGCATGGAGGGAGACTCTCAGCCGGTCAAAGTGTTTGACAGACATTCCAGTCTGGCAGGCTGTCAAATCATCAACTACCGCACTGATGCCAAGCAGAAGTGGCTGCTGCTCATTGGCATTTCTGCTCAGGTGTCATAATCATTTTAAAGAACCGTTCTGGATTTTTGGTCTAGAATTATTTTGGGCAACACTTTAGTTTAGGTCACAATTCACAGTATTAACAAACCATTAACTAACACTTCTAGCTTAATAAACTACTAATTAGCTGTTTATTAATAGTTAGTAATGTAGAAGTTGAGTTTAGGTTTTGGATAGGATTAGGGATGCAGAATACTTTATAACTACTAACGAACTGTTAATATCTTAATAATAGGCATGTTATAAGCCAGTAGTTAGTAGCACGAATATTGACCTAAAGTAAAGTGTTATTTTCTTTTCTTTCAATTGTCTTTCAATTAAATGTTGGATATTGAATCAAAGATATTTCCCAAATCTCTAAACTATTCTTTCCTTTTGTAGCAAAACAGAGTTGTTGGAGCCATGCAGCTCTACTCGGTTGACAGGAAGGTGTCACAGCCTATCGAGGGTCACGCCGCTGGCTTTGGGCAATTCAAAATGGAGGGAAACACCGAAGAATCCACTCTCTTCTGTTTCGCTGTGCGAGGTCAGGCAGGCGGAAAGGTGCGTATACATATACATGCATATACATTTGTATTCATGTTTAGCATTCAAGGGCTACATCTAAGAATTTACATGTATTATTTTTAATTGCCAGTGAGTAAATAGCCTAATAGTAAAAGTATTACCAACTCATTTTCACTTTTAATCAAAGCTCAAAAAGGAACTTTGACCTGCATAAGGACATTGAGGCATCAGTCTCTTGCAAGCACAAGCAATAAGTTCACTTAATAGCCACTAGTGTCACTAATAAGAGATTTCTGAATTCTGCATATTTACATTGTCATTTAGCAGGTGCTTTTGTCCAGTTATTGCATATAATCACTTTAACCTGATATTTTTTTTTTATTCAAGACAAGTTATTTAATTACCAGTATTCCCAAGACAGTTATCTAAGAAACATACGAAATAGTCTGAATAGGTTTCTTTTGGATACAGTTTCTAGTTTTAGTTTAATGTTTATGTTTCTTAAATTTTTAACAATATTCACATTTTACTTCAATTTCTCATTTATGTGTCATTTACATCTGCTGCATATTTTCAAAGAACCTTTGAAATGTGTATAATACTTCATGTGACTCACTGGACAGTTCATTATTATTATTATTATTATTATTATTATTATTATTATTATTCAGCTTCACATTATTGAAGTGGGCACGCCACCAACCGGCAACCAGCAATTCCCAAAGAAAGCCGTGGACGTGTTCTTCCCGCCAGAAGCGCAGAATGACTTCCCTGTGGCCATGCAGGTATATATTGTTGTTGTTGTTTTGCAGTGAAAGAGACCATATATTGTTCTTAACTGTATGTGCCACAGTTTGTGGTTAAATAACACATTATTAATTTAACAGTAATGAAAGTAACAAATGTTTGATTTTTAGATAAATTAAGTTGTTCGAAAATGACAGTTAAGACATGGTTACAAAAAGTGTTTTCCAAACAAATGCTACTCTTTTAAACTTTCTATTGATTAAACATTTTTCTCTTGTCACACAGATAAGCTCCAAACACGATGTTGTATATCTCATCACTAAATACGGTTACATTCATCTGTATGACCTGGAGACGGGCACCTGCATCTACATGAACCGAATCAGCGGGGAGACCATTTTTGTGACTGCACCCCATGATGCCACAGCTGGAATTATCGGCGTCAACAGGAAAGGACAGGTATTTGCTGAAACTTAAATGTAAATGAATCCATGCGGTTTGAATGACATGCATATCCTGAAACTCATGCATGACTTGATCTCCTTCTTGAAGCAAATTAAACTTCTAAAAGTGCCACAATATTTACAATTTTCTGGGAAATCAGCCTTCAAATGGCTCACTTCTAGTTGTCTCTGCATATTAAGCTGGGTTAGGAGGACGCGTATTAAACACTGAACTAAATTACACGCTTCAGCTGTAATTAGTGTCAGTATTTCAAATTTCGAGCAGCTGTGTCACTTTGATCCTGCACTGCAAAGCTCTGTGTGCGTTTGCTCGGATCTCCACTCTGTCAGAGGGAATCTAAGGAGGACACAACTCAGCTGATTACCCCAGAGGCAGAACATTTAATACTCCGGTCTTACTGAGACATGGAAACCACCCATCCTCCCTCTACTTATTTCCCTCTTTTTTTCAATTCCCTTCACCGAAGCTCAGGGCATCTCATCCTGAAATTTCCAACTGAAACTTGTAGATCGAGGCCACCATAGTTATTAAAGGGGATAGTTCACCCAAAAATTACAATTTACTCGCCCTCAAGTGTTGAACACGAAGATATTTTTTTGGTGAAAGCTTAAAACCAGAAACTATTAACATCAATGGTTACAGGTATCCAGCTTTCTTTAAAATCTTTTCTTTTGTGTTCAAAGGAATCTCAGAAAGGTTTGGAACAAGTGAAGGGTGAGTAAATGATGACAGAATTTTCATTTTTTGTGAACGATATCTTTAAATGGTTTGTTCACTCCAAAATGAAAATTTTGTCATTTACTCACCCCTGTCCTTCCAAACCTTTAAGAAATTTGTTATTTTTAATAACATAAAAAATATATTTTTAATCAAATCAACTCTGAGGCCTCAAAATACTGGGTAAGACATCAACAAATAAATACAGTTGATATCTTTAATCCAAGTCTTCTGATGAGACATAGTCACTTTATATGATGAACAGACTTTATTTGGCTTTTATTAACACATGAACATTAATAAATGATGATAAACTGATTTGGTTAAAAATATTTTCATTTAGTTCTGAAAATGAACAGATTTCTTAATGGCTTGGAATGACACGTAGTTGAATATAGGCATTTTCAAATTGGCAGGATTGGTTTGATTAAAATCAACACTTATGCGGCTGTTTGGTTAGTGCAGTAGTCTGTTTCTTAAACTGGTGCAGTTCAACTGAATTGTTAACAGAACAAAAAACAAATACTGGGCAATATTTGACCAAAAATGGGACCGAATGCTCAACCACTTCTGTTTTTTTCATATGATAGTCGATGCTGTCCAATAAAGTTCATTATAGACATAGAAAAGGCGACTTCTTGCAGCAGTGCCTTCATTTAAAAAAAATATTTTGTAGATTTGGTCACGAAACATGTCATATAAACCTGTTAAAAAAATTGTCTAGAACTGATTAATAAGTGTAAACACACCATGAGTGATGACAATGTTCATGTGTGGGTGAACTAACCCTTTGAAACCACATTAATCCCCTAAATTATATTCAAAAATGATTTGTCCTTGGTTCAGCATGCTAGATTTCAGAACATTGAAGTTTCAGAACAAAGCCATTTTCTATACACAATACTCCATTATAAGCCTGTTAATGGATCCCTTGAGCTGGTAAATAATTTTCCAGTCATGCCAGAGAAAGTCTTAAATTATGCAGTGGGTGACAGAAAGCCAATCCAAACTGTGTCACGCTGAACCTGAAGAGCACTGTTACTGCTCTTAATAATACAGAACCTCCACCTGGATCAGCCAACAAAGCCATTCACAACATCACACAGGTAAATGGAATAGAGTTTAAGGGGTGGCCAATCAACTATATTTGATGACTTTGACAGTGTTTGTGGTGTCCAATGTAACATATGTTCATGCATATTTAAAAATAATTCACCTAAAATTCACTGTTGACTTTCTGGTTCCTTGAAGCCCCTCCCTCATAATTATGCAATAGGCTCTGATTGGTTAGCTGGCCAATTGCATATTTTTTGAAGAACAGGCTTCTATTGTGTTCTGACTGGCTAACCACCTTCTATGTGTTGTTAGGAAACATTTCACTTCCGGACAGGTTCATGTAAATTTAAGGGTTTGTGATGTCACAAGATGTCGCAATATAAATTGAGCATCGTAAATTTGCACTTTGTATATGCTCAAACAGTAACATTATACTCCAAATAAATTAAATAATCAAAGACCCATGTAATGCATTGATCATCTAATAAAAATTATTTGAGTGTTTGCTTATTGCACTTGGTCAAATGTTACATAATTTGGTTGCAAATTTATTATTTAATTTGGTAGCAAGATCGTACACATTATGGATGGATTGTATGAATGGATTGAGTAAATTTCACCCTGATTTAAATGTGATTTATTTAAGTGTAGATAAAGGAAAAGGAATGCATATCTCTCTTCCTGTCGCTATTTCCCCTGCTCGTGTTGGCATTCTCCATCTTCCTGTCCTCTGCGCCACTCAGCACTGGTGGGTGATGAAAAGTCAGGCTGTAACCAGCTGCGTCTGCACTCGTGAGCGGAGTGACCTTGAGAGAGAGCCTTCACTGAAAATAGCTGCAGAGAAGGCAAGAGGGAGGCAGGCAGAGAGAGAGAGAGAGAGGAAAAAAAAGTAGCAGTTATCATGTGATCTTGCCGTGGGAGGCATTGACTGGCGTCCTAATTCCTTTCACGTTAACAGAGGCGGAGCCTGAGTGCCAATCACAGCATGCGTAGGGGAGACGCGTCATCAGCTGCTGTGACATCATGCTTTGCCTTTTTGTCATTCAGTCAGGCCTACCATATAATTTCTGAATTCAGCTACTATAACATGACTCTCAGTAAGTCAAAAGTCTGGTCTGTTGGTATAGAATCCACTAGGCAGTAAAATAAATAGTAGATATAGTAGTATAAAATAAAGAAGATGATGAAAATACATTAAGTAATAGAAATAAACTGCACATTATTTTGTAATTAATATAAATTACGTAGCTTTTGTTCCTGACAATTTTTTTATAATTTTTTTGTTAGTATTAGTAGTAATAAAAAAAAATATATAAGCTTTTCAGCGTTTTAACATAATAGAATGTATTTAATTGATCTGTTATTAAACAAACAAAACATATTATCATTGCAATTTTAACATCATAGAATGTTGTTTTAATTGCTCTTAAGCAAACAAAACATATTATCAATACAATATTGACAGAAAAAAACAACTTATTTGTTTTTAATGCACAAACAGAAATATGTAGTAATAATAATAATAATAATAGTAATTCAATAATGTAATTGTCATAATTAAGACTTTATTCTCTTATTTATGATCATTGCCTTCATTAGTAATAATAAATTATTATTTGTTTATTATCATTATTATTATTATTATTATGATTATTAGTTTTAAGAATAATAAACCAACTTTGACTAAAGTAATTGTCGTAATTAAGACTTTATTCACTTATGATCATTGCCTTACTTAGTAATAATAAATTATTTGTTTATTATTATGATTATTAGTTTTAAAAATAATAAACCAACTTTGACAGTTGAACATAATAGAATAGATCAAAATCAATAAATTATTAATAATAATAATAATTTTTATATAAACAATAATTTTTTATTATAATTGGTTGCAGGTTGTTTTTATTTATTTATTTATTTATTTATTTATTTATTTATTTTGCTGTTTTCCAAACTGCTTATCTCTCTTAAGAATCAATGGCTTTTATTTATAAACATTATTTAATATTTAGAACAACAGAGATATTATCTTGTCCATTTACTGACCAGCACAGGGATGTTCTCTGTGCAGATGTTGCAGTAGATTGGGCTCCTCATCAGGATTGACTCATTATTACTATCATCATCTCCTCAGGCCTTGGGCTTTTATTGACGTCAATGCAGTGTTTTTCCCCCGTTGGCCACTGCAGCCTCTGTCTGTCACACACTCGCACAAGTATAATCTCTCTTTCTGCTGGCTGGCCCTCTCCTTTTCTCCTTCTCTCACTGCCTCTTTGTGGAGAGAAGCTGATAGACACAATGAGCTGCTCTATTTTTACTCCTCTATTTAGTATCTTGGGCTGAACTGACCCATATTGTTGGGGGTGGGCCGGTTTAAGCTGAAAGTGATGTGCATCCATGCAGAATAAAGACTGTGACTTTGACCTGCTGTTGCCTATCTAGAACACACACAGTAGAGCACAAACACTTACCATATGAGCTCACAGCTGGGATACGGGGATGTACAGTTCACTATTGAACGCCTGACTTGTTTGAAATGTAAACATTTTTTTTAATCTTTATTAGTTGGCAAGACTTTTTAGTAACAATTTTATATGCATTTTTTTATAATTAGATTTTTGTATTTATATTTAGAAATGCTGTTTTATGTTAATGAATCTACTCTTTAATAAGTTATTTTAGTCATTTTAAATTTTATAATATTTATCAAATTATTTACTTATTTATTTTTTAGTTATCTTTTCATATATATTTATTTTTCTATATTTATTTTTTATCAATTTTATTTCTTTTAAATTTTATTTCTTTATTTTCTTTATTATTATTATTATTGTCATTTTATTTGTTTATTTATTTCATTATTTATTTATTGTCAAATCAGTTTTTATTGAAGACAAAGATTCAGGAAAATGGATTTTACATATTTTGTCCACATATTTGTTTATTTTTATTTATTAAAATAATATGATATAATATTTAAAATATAAATAAAATAAACTATTTACCCATATAAAGTATGGTTTTAGAGGATTTATCAAAGATCAGTGAATGGATTTAGTTTTTTTTTTTTTTTATTAATGTAGCAATAACATTTTTTAATATTGACGTTATTTTGTATATTAGTTAATGTTAACGCATGCAACATTTGTTCTTTATGTATTAGTAATTGTTGAGATTAACATTGAGATTAATAAATTCTGTAGAAATATTATACATTGTTAATGTCAACAAATTCATATAACATAATGAAACCTTACTCTAACGTGTTATCAGTTCATCTCAATATAACATTCCCTCACTTGTCTAGTCTAATCCATGTTCAAGTACACACAGGTTAAGTGTCTATTAAACATCATAAGTCAGTTTTATTGGGTTGTGGATGTCAGAATTTCAGCCTAGTAGCTAGAAATGGTCCTTCCGGGTTTAATATGAGCTCAACCTCCTGAGAAATATAGCTGAACACTATGCTTTTGATGGGCTTTTTGTGTCTCTTGGCTAAACATCTACAGTAATAATGTCAGACTTTACAAGCATATCTCAAACACTCTTCTGGCTGGTCAGTAATTCCTAGAGATGTTGTTGAACAGTTTTACTGGAAAAACTATTTTAATCAAGACACTGTGAACTAACAAAAATAGTTCTCACCACACTTCCCCAGTTGATTGATTGCATTAGGAATTGCAGACATTTTTTTCGTATCACGTTTTCTAAAATGTTATCAAAAATGAGCTCTTCTAGTACAAAAATTGAAACATTGGAAGTCAAATTAAATTTTATTATTATTATTGTTGTTGTTGTTGTTGTTGTTGTTGTTGTTGTTGTTGTTGTTTTAACATGTTAAAGTCAAAAGTTTTCCCTCATGATTTTTTGTAGAATTTCTTGTAAAATAAAATGTTAAAATATTATCAATGAACAAAATGTTATATATGTTTAGTGTATAGAATTTGGTGTATAGAAGTGCTGCTGAAGTGCCTTTAAAAGGATTTATTGTACTTTACATTTCCAGACAAAAATTGGTAATTTAAGTGTGACTAAAACGCTTGAAATTTTTAATGTTTCTCTTTATATAAGACAAAAGAGGGAAAAAAAGCCAAACATCCTCATATCTCAAAATTGACATTGTTTTCTCTGTCTTACTTTAAGATGTTTTTTCAGAGCAGTAACATCTTGTTTGAAAGTGTACACCTTCCACGTCTCACTGCGCACTTCCTGATCATGTTACGTACTAGAAGACAGCTTAGCTTCGGCTGATACGAGGTTTTATGTTTTCTCATTAAGGGTCATGGAAAGGGGATATTAGATAGCAGATCAGCTGGAATATAGATCCGATTCCAGCTGCTTTTATGCAGTTGAATGTGACCAAGATTTGTTATATATTTCATATATTTGAAGTTAAATATGTTAAAAGCATTTGAAGGGTTTAGACACTGGCGGATATGTCTGAACTTTCTTTCTGTGAGGATGCTAAATTCTGATAAAGCTACATTGAGAAATGAGACCATTCAAAGTATAAATATAAATACAATAAAAAATATATTTTATATTTCAAATAGTAATTTATTACCGGTAATTAAAATTGTAGTAGTAGTAAAATGATTAGAAATGAGGATAATAATAATAATAATAATAGTAATAATAATGATGAGGATTATGATGGATAATAATAATAATAATAATAATAATAGACTTAGTAGGTTTGTGCATTAATAAATTGTTTTTGTTATTGTTAGATATTAAATTGCATTGAAGCTCTTTTGAGAATTTGAGAAATGAAAAACACTTTTAAATGTTATAATAATGGTTGAATCATTACTTGCCAAAATATGTATTAGTACAATTAACAATTTTAGTGATAATGTTAATTAAAACTAAAATGATAAAATAGAACATTTCTTTTGTATGTTTAATTCACAAAGATGGCCTCAGAGTTATCCCTTCTCTTTTTTACTGGTTTCCTCTATGTAACAGTAATATGTGAAAATGAATTGCCTCACTTGCATCTCAGTGTCTGTAGATAAGGTGTGAAGGCAACTTAATGGTGAATATAGATTGCAAACTTTATGCCTTTTGTTGTGTGTTTTGTTTCCTAGGTGTTGTCAGTGTGTGTTGAGGAGGAGAACATCATCCAGTACATCACCAATGTGCTGCAGAATCCAGACCTGGCTTTACGGATGGCAGTCCGCAATAATCTGGCTGGAGCTGAGGAGCTGTTCGGCCGCAAATTTAACAACCTCTTTGCTGGTGGAAACTTTGCAGAGGCAGCTAAAGTGGCTGCTAATGCTCCAAAGGTAAGGAGAAGACTGCCGTAATATATATTTTTTTAAATAACTATAATATTATACATTTGATTAATTATATTATATGAATGAAATAAAATGTATTATATTAAAATGAAATTCAACTGTTAATATTTTAATTATAGTTAGATGGATGGATGGATGGATAGATAGATAGATGGATATTAATGTATTATATATGAAATGTATTATTCATTTAATTATTATATATAATTAAATGAAATTAAACCATTCTTATTTTATTAGTAGTGTTATTATTATTTTAATTATTAGTAGTATACACACTATACACACTAATATACACATACATACATACAATGTATTTTCCTGGAAACCTTTTTCTTTTAAGAAATGCATTTAAAATAACTGTAGTTCTAAATAATTGAAGACCTTTACAAGAGTTAAACCCCAAAAAAGTCCACAATATATCTTTTAAATTGATTCAAATTAAAAAATAAATTAATGAATGAAAACGTAAGTATAAAACAACAGATGTGTCATAGTGCCTTTAATTATTATTATAAACATCAAGCATAAATTTATTTAAAGTGAAAAGGAAACTGATGGTGTGTGTGAAACAATTATACACACACACACACGTCTCTCTCAGTACCAACACAAATCAAAGCATTTTAAACTGTTATCAACAGTTTAGTAGGATAAATATGAACGAACTTTTATGGTAATATGGAGTCATGTTTGACTGACTGAAATCTCTGAAATCTCTCCTTTTTTATCTTAGGGTATCCTGCGCACCCCTGACACCATCCGTCGGTTTCAGAGCGTCCCAGCTCAACCTGGTCAGACGTCCCCACTGCTGCAGTATTTCGGGATCCTCCTGGACCAGGGCCAGCTCAATAAGTTTGAGTCTCTGGAGCTCTGCAGACCCGTCCTTCAGCAGGGCCGCAAACAACTGCTGGAGAAATGGCTGAAGGAGGACAAGGTATGTGGTGGATGTTTATCTCCACACACACTCACAAGAACCTCTTCCTCTCTCTCTCTCTCTCTCTCTCTCTGTGTGTGCGTGTCTGTGTCTGTGTGTGTGTGTATCTGTCTGTCTGTCTGTGTCTGTGTGTGTGTAGTCCAGGGAACAGGGTATGCTCTTGTTGTGATTCTTGTTCACAAACAAAGTGTGGCTCCATATTTTTTGTGCTGAAGGAAGGGTCTGTGTGAAAACAGGCTGCGAACGACTGTTTGTGTGTGTCTGTTATCTAAGATGTTTGCTTTAGATGTGATGTCATGTGTTTGTTATGTGGTACAAGGGCTGTTTAGGTTTTTTCCGTCTAAAGCACAAGAGTGGTTTCGTTCCAGCCTATTTCCCCCCCCAATCTCCACTTAAAATATCTGAAAATGTTTTGTTTTTTTCTCATAGTCTCAACAAGCAGTGGCTTGGTTTATTGATTATACTGACGTGAGTTGTTGTTCCACGACCATGATTTATTTGGAGAGTTGAGGAACATGAGCCTTTGCTCAGTTCTGGAAAATAAAGTTGTCTTCTGTTTAATCTAACTTTGCAATTCAACCTCGTATTCCTGTCTTTCAAAAAAACGTATTAATTAAAAGATATTACTATTATTCTGCAAGGATGCACTAAACTGATCATAAACTGCAGTTAAAGACTTGTATAATATAAAACAAAACTTTTGTTGAAATAAATGCTACTCTTTGAACTTTGTTCATCAAAGACTCTTGGAAATCTGTATCTCCGTTTCACTAAAATATTAAGCAGCATAGCTGTTTTTTAATTGTATTATAATAAAAAAAAAAAGATGATTAAATGTTTTCTTGTTTAATTCAGCCTCATACACTAACTTTAAAAAGGATATACAGTTTAGTATCTTTGTTCAACACACAATATATGCTATAAATGTTATTGTAATATTTCATATGACTTGTATTTCAAATAAATGCTGTTATTTTGGACTGTTTATCAAGCATTAATGTAAAGCTGTCATTGTTTACACAAAAATATGAATCGGCACAACTGTTTTTAATATTGGTAATAAATAATAAAATACCAAAGTATCAAATTAAGCTTTTAATGTGTTTAATGTAAACTCATACACTACCATTCAAAAAATGTGTAGAAATTATTACTTTCATCTAGAATGCATTGAGAGCAAAAATGTTTTATATATATTTTAAATGAATCCTGTTATTTTGAACTTAATCATGAAAGAGTCCTGAAAAAGCAATAATCATTTTCACAAAATTAAATAATAATAATAATAATAATAATAAATGTTTCTTGACACACCAAATTTGTATATTAGAGTAACTTCTAAACGATCATGTTAGCACCCCATAATTGCTTTGCACCCCTTGTTTCTGAAATGGAGTATTGAACTTAGCTGCAATTAAAAAATGTGACCATTCTGTTATTCTCTTCAGCTTGAATGCTCAGAGGAGCTGGGTGACCTGGTGAAGTCTGTGGACCCGACTCTTGCTCTCAGCGTCTATCTGAGGGCCAACGTACCCAACAAAGTCATTCAGTGTTTTGCGGAAACTGGCCAGTTCCCCAAGATTGTCCTGTACGCCAAAAAGGTCAGTATATTTTCCAAGTTAAAAAGCATAGACTTGTGTAACGAAATGAAAGCGATCTGAACACACATTTCATTTGGTGGTTATAGGTGGGCTACACTCCAGACTGGATCTTCCTGCTGAGGAACGTGATGCGGATCAGTCCAGATCAGGGTCTGCAGTTCGCTCAGATGCTCGTTCAGGATGAGGAACCGCTGGCTGACATCACACAGGTCAGAGACAGAGCAGGAAGTGAAGAGATATAAGTGCAGTGGGAGGTTGAGAAGAAGGAAAGAAAAGGAGGAAAATTTGACATGATTTAGAGAGAAATGTGCTTTAAATTAATGAATTCAAAGAGTTTTATTTAATGAACTCAAGCTTTTTTGTTCTTCCAGATCGTTGATGTGTTTATGGAGTATAACCTGGTCCAGCAGTGCACTTCCTTCCTTTTGGATGCTTTAAAGAACAACCGGCCATCGGAAGGACCACTGCAGACCCGTCTGCTGGAGATGAACCTGATGCATGCACCACAGGTACGTAATGCAGAAAAACACTGAAACACATCTGCATACACTTTTTGTCAATTATTGTGCAAATATAAAATAAAAATGCCATTTAAACATGATTAAAATAGCACTCTTTTGAAAAGCGTACGAAACATTCCAGTTAAAGTTCTGTTCCAAGTGCACTGCATGTATAAATGTAGAAAGGAAGCACAACATATTCATGAAATAGTATGATAATAATATATGAGCAAATTGCCAAAAAGGGAAATTTTGTAGGTCTTAGGGCTGTGATATCAAACTATCATGTTTCGTTACATGATTATTGCAGGCCAAATAATTCACATTAGTGATATATTGTTATATGTATAGAAATATAAAAAATAAATTGAACTCATATTTTGTTTATTTTTGTTTTTGACCTAAGAAACACATAAAATGCATGTGAAAAGCACAACTGCACAATTTTTTCTCAGTAGAAAAGACTAAATTGTCAAGCATTTTAGCTTATAACACTGGTTCACTTTTTTTTTTTTTTTTTTTTTTTTTTTTTTTTCAGTTTTTGAGAATAACAGCAATTTTACTTTATATTTGCTTTTATTTAAAAATAAAAAAACTAATTCACATCAATCAAGTGATTGAATAAACTTCCATCTGGGAACTGATCTGGCTTATCACAGAATAGGGCAGAGATATTTATTTAACAGTTGTTCAATATAGTGGTAAATGCATTAAGATTAGCATTGCATTATAAATCTGCATTATCCTTGTGAAAATGTCCAAGATGACTTTAAGAACACAGACAAACCAAATGCAGTAGCAATCATGTGTTGATTCTCAATTAAAACACCTCTGCATGCTTCAAACTTTTATTCAGCTTTGGTTATAGATTAATTAATTTGTCCACATAAGAGCTAAACATGCTTTTGACAGATATGTTTGCCTTCCTTGTTTGTATATAAAAAACAATTTTCCAAAAAAAGATAAAGGTTCCTATTGACCTTATTCTTCACATACAAGCAGGCACAACCGTTGGAATATTTTTTGCTTGAGACTTCCGGTCCCCTTCACTTTCATTGATTTAGACATTAAAAACAGTTTGTTATGCTGCTTGATGATGCAAACTGATATTTTCTTATATTATTATTATTTTTATGTATAGTCGTGAACACACTTGTTTGTAGAGCAAGTAGTATGACCGTTTTCTGCCATTTATTATTCCTAGTCATTTCTCCCATAGGTAACTAAATCAGAAGTACTAAAACAATCGCAAAAAATGAGTGCACTTCTGTATTGCTAAATAAGGTCAATAACCCTGTACTTTTCCATGCCACTGCATCAATTTTAGGTTGTTTTAAAATTGGTAAATTCTCAACATGCCTAGTTGTAATGTTAATAAAAATTTATTCATTGTGGTAAACATTACATCCAAATGAATAAAAAAAAAAAAAACCAGTCCTCATCATTTAATCTATTTTCAAGCACAATGGTCTCTTACAGGTTGCAGATGCCATCCTAGGAAACCAGATGTTCACCAACTACGATCGCGCTCACATCGCCCAGCTGTGTGAGAAAGCGGGACTTCTTCAGAGAGCTTTAGAGCACTACACCGACCTGTACGACATCAAACGAGCCGTTGTACACACACACCTGCTCAACCCGGAGGTATACGACAAGTCTTTACATTCATGCCCAATTAAAGTGCGACCACGTACCTTTTCATTTAGTCTCTGTTGGTATTGATCTCTGCTAATGTCTGCAGTGGCTGGTGAACTACTTTGGCTCTCTGTCAGTGGAGGACTCTCTGGAGTGTCTGAGGGCCATGCTGTCTGCTAACATCAGGCAGAATCTCCAGATCTGCGTCCAGGTGGCGTCCAAGTATCACGAGCAGCTGAGCACACAGTCCCTCACCGAGCTCTTTGAGTCGTTCAAGAGTTTTGAGGGTAAGAAGTAGATCCTGCATGATTCATTTGTTCTGTCTGTGTTATTGTCTGCTGTCACTGCAAAGCTCTACTTTTTGACAAGTGTTTCCACATTTGAGGAAATTAAACTGAAAGGAAACATTTTAGTTTAGAAGTTTTAGTAGTTTTGTAGCTTTTTTTAAATAAGATTTTTATACAGTTTATTTATTTTTTGTTTTAAAAAAAGTTAAAATAAAAGTGAATAAATAAATAAAATGATCAGAAATGGGTTCATGTTTATTTAAGACCAAAAACATTGACTAATTAGTTTTATGGTTTTACTTATTGTCGACTTATAACTTCTGCCAGACTACACAATTGGAAATAAAAATGTTAAAAGCTATTGGAGTTTATAGCTTATTGTTTATAGCTTTATAGTTCATGCTTTTTACATTTTAACTATTTATCAGAATTTGTACAGCTGATTTCCAGACTAGAAAATAAAAAAGCGTATATTTTAAGCTAGGGCTCCACAATATATTGTTTCAGCATTGATATCGCAATGTGATCATTCGCAATAGTCACATTCAGGATATGCAATGTTGAGTGAGTCTAAATATTATTATATTATAAATGATCATTTTCATGTATTTTTAAGGCCGGTGACTGTATAATGATTTTAAAGGCATTCACGGATGAGAATATGTACCGTTTATAACTTTAATAATGATTAATTTAATTGAATGATTTTTGTTTTTATTATTTCAATATTAAATTCAATTTTATTTAATAATAATACATTTTATTCAGATCCACTTCTCTATAGAATCATCCTAACCTATCTAAAATAAAATAAAAATTCCAAATAGAGATATTCAAGTAATCTGGTGAAATGGTATTCTTATTGCAATATATATCGCAATGTTAGACTTTTCCAATATCGTGCAGCCCTACTTTAAGCACTACATTGTTTGGCTAACACATATAATGTGCTTTTCATTATTACACAATTTGTTTGACCCTTTAAATAACATAAAATAAAACAAACAAAAAAAAGTACAATTTCTTTGTGTACATTTGGTTCCTGACACCACTCTAAGAAAATTTTATTTTTAGTTTTAATGATAAACTATGCACAAAAGGTCAACCAGGCATTTACACAGTTAAAGGGTTAAATTGATTTTCAAAGCTGAATCCATGTATTTGTTAACGAATGACATCTCAAAATAAATCCTTATGTGATAATCACAAACATATGTAAAGTTCACGAAGTTCATTCAAAACCAATAAAACATTGAATAAACCCTACATTTTTCCTCAAAATATAAATCCCACCAAGTTTACGTTGCCCATGTAGTTTCATCTGATGCATCTGGCAGACCTAACACTTCTCTTGGCAGACGCTGCCAGAAAACGACTCTTGGGTCTATTTAAACTTGTACATAAACACTCGTGGTCACTCTGCTGGTCGCCTTTCATAGTGCAGACACAATTTGACTGGTATCTTGGACGTATAATGGCTCTGTTCGGAGTGTGGAGCAGCATGTAGCCTTCCGTTCTGGGGAAAGTAGGACAAAAGGTTTTGGCAATCGGAGCAGGCAGCAGCACCGGGCCTGCGGCCACCCACAATCCCTCAGGCTTTTCACATGACGGCAAGAGTAAGAGTGCTTTAGACAACAAGCTCGATTTTAATGGAAACGCAATGCTCATGTAAATGTAGCGGTGTGATCTGTAATTTAAAGGGTTTGTGCACCCTGTCATCATTTACTCGCCCTCATGTTGTTCCAAACCGGTTTGGGTTTCCTCTATGAAACACAAAATATTTAAAAACAAGACAGTGCTGGAAAATAGGGGAAAAAAAATTACATGGATATCAGCGTTCTTCCCCTGTTGATTTGATTACATTAAGTATTGTAAACCTTTTTTTTGTATTAAGAGTTGTCTAAAGTGTTATGTTTAAAAATGCATATACAGCATAATTCTATTAAATGTGCACTAGGGCCACACAATATTGACTAATTCTGGAAGATTATAGGGATTGTTCTGAATTATTATTATTATTATTATTATTATTATTGGGAAGATAGCAGTGGAATATTTTACGTCACAGTATTCAGGTACAGAAATTGAATCAAATGTTAAATAACACTGTACAGTCTTCATTGTATAAATAATTCAATAAATGCATCTTTATTAGAGTTACAAACAGTACAATTTCATATGCCTGAATACTTACATAGTCATAGGACTTAAAAACACATGCGAATGATAAACTTTCACTCCATTATGGTTACTCTTCAGTTACTACAAAAATCTTGTGTTCTGTACTGTGACACCTGGTAAAATGTAATCCCAACATATAAACTCAACACCGCACTTTCTGCGATGTGATTATTGCAGATGTGCACATTGCAATATCAATGCTGAAACAATATATTGTGCAGCCCAAATATGTCAAGTTTAAAATTCTAGAATAAAACTGTGAAGTTTGGTTTGTCTTTAAAAAAAAATACCTTCCGATTGGAATCTACAGACACAAATTGATAGGAGTGTGACAAAAAAGAACACTTAAGTACATTTTTCAGTGTTTTCTTAACATTAGGTTGAAAACTTTAATGAAGAGAAAGGCCCAGAATCGTAGAATTTCAGAACTGCATGAACAGTTTTCACCTTTAAAGGGATAGTTCACCCAAAAAAGAAAATTACCCCTCATTTATTCTCCCTCATGTGGTTTTAAACCTTTGAGTTTCTTCTGTTGAACACAAAAGAAGATATTATGAAGAATGCTAGTTGTTGGCACCCATTGACTTCCATGGTACATTACTATGAAAAATATCTTCCTTTTTTTTCAACATGAAAAAGAAGTTTTTAATAAGTGAAGGGTGAGTTAAATGATGGCAAAATGTTCCTTTTTGGGCAAACCATTCCTTTTAAAATGACAAAACAACACCATAAAAGTATCACACGAAACCTATATAGCTCAAACCGCAACCAGACGTCTGTCCAGTAAAAGTCAAGTGTCATTTCACGTTCTCTTCTGCTTAAAGGCCTCTTCTACTTCCTCGGCTCAATCGTGAACTTCAGCCAAGACCCAGAGGTGCATTTCAAATACATCCAGGCTGCATGCAAGACGGGCCAAATCAAAGAGGTGGAGCGCATCTGTCGGGAAAGCAACTGCTACAACCCTGAACGTGTCAAGAACTTTCTCAAGGTACTGCCAAGACTCTGTCAGTGAAACCCGACTAGAAATGATCCATAGCCAACCACAAAAAGCACATTATATTCTCTAGTTTCTCATCTGTTAAAACTCTTTCCATCTTTTCCCCTTCATTACATTTCCTGTTTTGTTCACTTCTACCAATCTGTCTTTTGTCATTTACGTGCAAGCCATTTGCCTTTTCAGATGCAAGTGGTTTTCTTTTTCGGGAAAACTGTTTTTTGTTTATTAGTCCCAAAAAGGTTCTGGGTTTGGTGCAAGTTCCATTAGGAATATTTGTGGTATTATCAATTATCAGATTAAAATCAAACATATTGCATGTCACAACAAACTGTGTCTTACAATGCAAAAAGTCTGTATATAAACAAGCCACATGTAATAATGTTTCCAAATGAAGCTTTTTCAACAACATTTGTGGCATAGTGTTGATTTGATCACTCACACCTGTTGTTGTCTATTTTATTTTACAATTCATTTCAAATTAAAATTAAATCCATTTTATTCTTTGTATTTAGTTTTTTTTTTTTTATCAGTGCTGGTGAGTGTGTATTTCATTTTTACAAATTTCACCCATAGTTTATTTTGATTTGAAATATATTGAAGTAGACACTTAACTAGGAAAAAAAACCTTTCAAACCAGTTTCCCTCAGACACTGATATGGGAAGTCTTATCCTTTGACCCTTATGTTGATTTCAGTTCATTGTTTATTGTCGATACCACAACATAAAATTGCAGATTTACAAATTGCAATACGCGCTCTTTTTAACAAATAACCTGATATAAATCAACCAGCCTGTAGTTTTCTAGTTTATTTTTTCTAGTTTATAGGATCTCACTCTCACTCTTTTATCCTGATGGTGGTTGTTATTATCTCATCTCCTGTGCTTTACGTTGTACTTTTGGGATGGTCAGGACTTAAATCAGGTAAATTCACCCTAAGCACTACAAGCCTCCCTTTTAATTTATTCCCCTTTTCGCTCTTTTTTTTTTTTTTTCTGTTGTCACCCCTTCTTTTCTCCCAGTGCTCAGTAGAAGGATTAATACTGGGATTGGTGTGTGCCATGCACATACAGGGATTTTTTTTTTTTTTTTTGGAGAAACAACCCTCTCTCTGCCTGGTGAAATGAACACAGCAAGTGTCCAGGCTCAGATCGATCCTGTGGTTTTTGTGGTTGTGTGTCGACGTGTGTTTGGCTGTGGTTGATTTGTGGTGAAGCATATTTGTACTCTGCCAGCTTTAATAGTGGATCCGGAGAGCCCGCTTTTGTGGAATAAGTTTGAGACTTGTTTAAATGTGCGTTCCATTCGATAATTAGTGGACTTCACATAGCATTGTGCCATCTGAAGTGAGATTCTTTTTTTCATAGGACGCTTTGTAGGGTATAAGAAGATAAGGGAGCATCAAAACTTAATTTTCACGGGATGGAAATTTACTCGCCAGTCATTGAGGAAGTAAAATAACACCTCTGAGGCTCCAGTGTTGTTGTTATTTAATTACTACCAGATGAGTGTTACATGTTTGCAGATATAAAATGCATGCAAGCAGGTGATTTAAATGAAAATGCATGATTATGGTTAAATAAGAGAAGAGATTTATGCAACTACATTGTTTATTTTAATATTAAACAGCACAGCGGACATTTTCAAAATTCATTTTGGAGAAATTTAATAGGAGTTTTGTCTGAATTAAATTAACAACAGATTATTATTTAATTTAATAATCATGAATATATTTTTATAAAGATGTATAATACATTAGTTTACATTATACATTTTTTACAGAATTGTTTTGTCATCAAATTTCAATCTCAAATGCATGACATTATAGTTTAATTATTTGTTTTTTTTATTCAACTAGTGCTTTCATATTTATATTAGTTATTAATCATTTTTTAGGTTTTCATAAAACTAGTTTTTGCTAATTAAGCTGTACATTGCATCACTGTTTTTATTTAAATGATCTTTTTCTGATATTTACATTTCTAGTATATTAGTATGTTTTTAGTTTTTATTGCTTTACTATTTACTTTACTTTTATTAAATATTTACAATATTTGAACTACAAATTACTACTTTGGGTTTAGTTAGCTAGTTTTTGTTATTGTTTTCTTATTTCTTATTTGTTGTTGTTTTCTAATTATTTTAACTAATAACTTGTTTTATTGCTTTGATATTTACTCTTAAGTGATAAAGTATATATAATTTATATAATATTTTTTAATATTTATATAATAAGTTATATAAGGATTTTTACCTCCTAACGTGCTTGTCTGGAGTTTTCTTTGGATGTGATGACATTGCAGAGTTTTTTTTGAATGAGAGATGAAGTATAGAGAAGTTAGGAAACCGTGAACACTGTTTAGTCGGGGCATGTCGAATGGAACGTACCTTAAGTGTAATATCGCCTTGTTTAAGACTTCACTGCCTCTGTAAATGTTTGTAGACGAACTTTATGTTTTGAAGGTTGTGGAGGTCGATCTGTGGAGTGTATTGTACAATCCCAGTTCATTAATCCTGTATGTGTTGTGAACTGCGTTGTGTGGCAAAATAATAGTTCCATGTTATAGCCAGTGGGGGGAGCAGTGATGCCATCTCAAAGTCTGAGATGATTCAAGCTTTGTGTTCAGTTTTTTTTAAACCACTAACCACACAATTCTTTAAAAAAAACATATTTTGTGGACTACTGAAATACCCTCTAATCTTGTTTAGTACATTGTACATTTGTCATAGTTGAATGTCTTTTATATGTTTTATATTTGTTGTATTATGTCTTTAAATTATTTGGTTAGTTTTTGTATTCCTAATCTTTTGTTTAAGTCTTTGTTAATTAATTGGTTAGCAGGTTTTTATAGAACTAGTTTTTTAGTTAGTTTGACTAACTACTTTAACTTAATTATTAATTACATGTTAGGTTTTTATTCAACGTGATTTTATTGTTTTAATATTTATCTTTCCAGTTACACACAATATATGTACAATATGTACATTTCTAGCTAATTATATAGTTGGATTTTGTAGAACTAGTTTTTGTTACTTTAATATATAAACTTTTTTTAAATAAATAATAAACTATTTTATTATTTTAAAAAAATACTAGGTAGGTTTTTTTATTGACTTATGTACCTAATATTTAAGTGTCTTGTTTTTAACGAAATAACTTTTGCTTCCTTGACATTTTAGCAGTATTTATTTATTTATTTTTGTAGAATTTATCATAAGTGATTTTACTTTAACAATTATTGTCAAATCTGCTTCATAAACTTGAATTTTGTCATCCATTTACTAAATCTAGTAAAAGTTTAGTTTAAGTAAAAACTAATGAATCTTTTTTTTTTTTTTTTTTTTTGCATTCTGTTGATTCAGTTCTGTTGATAATAGAGACTCTTAATCATTTTAAATCTGATTTGACAATTTCTTATCAAATGGCTTCTGACATGATCTTTTTGTCTCCTCATCGTTTGACCAACAGGAAGCTAAACTCACTGACCAGCTGCCTCTCATCATTGTGTGCGATCGCTTCGACTTTGTCCATGACCTTGTGCTCTACCTGTACAGAAACAACCTGCAGAAGTACATTGAAATCTACGTCCAGAAGGTGAGCAACCTTCAGTTACTGCTCAACACAGCCTCTTTTAACTAAGCACTGAACAAACCAATGACATTTTGCACTTGTAGGTAAACCCAAGCCGTCTGCCTGTGGTGATTGGAGGTCTGCTGGATGTGGACTGCTCTGAGGATGTCATCAAGAACTTGATCCTGGTTGTACGGGGACAGTTTTCCACCGATGAGCTGGTGGCAGAAGTGGAGAAGAGAAACAGGTAAAATTGTTGCATCTAAACACCAATATCAAAACAAAGCATTCAGAAGTACTCCACGATGGTTCTGTTTATTTTTGGTGATGTTTGTGTACCTCGTAAGAGTTTCCAGATGAAGTTTTGATTGCACAAGTAAACAAACAGCAGTAGCTGGATTGTTTAACAACCACGCTTGCAATCGCAATATAGTGTGTAGCCATTTTTCTAAGTCACTTTTTTGTGGGGGGAAAACACAGTGGATGACTGGAAAGCAAAATTTAGATGGGTTGAATTTTAAACTCCCCCTGAGATCAAAATAAATGTTTGTGTTAAGTGTGTTAGTGTATGTTTGTCTTAAAGGGATAGTTCATCCAAAAATGAAAATTACCTATGAGTTTAATTCTTCTGTTGAACACAAAAGAAGCTATTTTGTCGAATGCTGGGACCCATCGACTTCCATACTAGGAAAGAAATAATATGGAAGTCAATAGGTACTAGATAACAGCATTTTTCAAAATATCTTCTGTTTGTTCAACAGAAAGAAAATAAATAAATAATAATTTTGAATCCAATGTTTACCGCCCTGTCTACATGTTTCAGTTGAAATTAAGTTACACATTGAACAAAGCTGCACATCGAAAGGCACTTTAGATGACCTTAACATGTTTTTTCTTTTGTAGACTGAAGCTGTTGTTGCCCTGGCTGGAGTCTCGTATCCATGAGGGCTGTGAGGAGCCAGCTACCCACAATGCCCTGGCCAAGATCTACATCGACAGCAACAACAACCCAGAACGCTTCCTGCGGGAGAACCCATACTACGACAGCCGGGTGGTGGGAAAATACTGCGAAAAACGAGACCCTCACCTGGCCTGTGTGGCCTATGAGAGGGGAACTTGCGACCAGGAACTGATCAACGTCAGTAATGCTTCAGCATGCATGAGCTTAAGTGCAGCCAGACAGCATGAGAATTGATTTTAGTTTTGATTTTTCTCTACAGGTTTGCAATGAGAACTCGCTGTTCAAGAGTTTGTCCCGTTATCTGGTGCGCCGCAGGGACGCTGAGCTCTGGGCCAGTGTGCTTCTGGAGACCAACCCCTTTAGGAGACCCCTTATTGACCAGGTACACTAATATGTTACATTTATCTCTTATGATACATTAACATGGCTCATACAGAAACAAAAGATGCATAATCATTATAGCTATTCATTATTGGTGAAATGGTCTGTTTGCGGAATTGAATGCAATGTATTTATAATGACCAATAAACTCCTCCATCTGGAATTGTTGCAATTGTTGAGTTTGTTGCAATGCATTTTGTTATTTCAAATTTTCGTTATTTCTAACTGCGTAATTAATAATTGTAATTGTAAACAAATTATTAAACTGATCAAAAGTGAAGTTAAATACATTTATTAGAAAGGATATACTTTTTTTTTTTTTTTCTTCAAATGGAGTGCATCAGTTTTCATCGGTTTTTATACAAAGCAACTTACAAATGTGGAAAAAATTTGTAGCTTACATATGTAGTAAAAAACACACACACACTAATGGGAATGTGCTGTTGAAGAAGTAGTTATTTGTGTTTTTAGGTGGTGCAGACAGCCCTGTCGGAGACTCAGGACCCAGAGGAAGTGTCGGTCACAGTGAAGGCCTTCATGACTGCTGACCTGCCCAATGAACTGATTGAGCTGCTGGAAAAGATTGTCCTGGACAACTCCGTCTTCAGTGAACACAGGTGCATAAGCCCAAAAAATTCCAGCATGTCAGCGGTTGGAACGGAGCATTATTGTGTGCACAATTTTATTTAGAGCATTGCCTAAACTTTAATTGCAATTTACCATATTTTATTCTGAAAATAGATCGTAATGAAAAATGTAAAACAAGCTGAAATTATAGTAGCATGTCATATCAGTAACATTTAGTATCAACATCTTTTCTAACAGCTGTTTTCTCGCCCCTGTAATTCTGTTCTGTTTATTTTGTTATTGTGAAGACCGAGCTCAACACATAATTACATATTCATTTAAATAATGACACAGTCTGCAATTTAACACTAAATGATGAATGAAAAAGTTCTTTGCCATAATAATATCAGGAACTTTATACATGACCGCATTCATTTTTATGGCTGCTCAAAAAAGGAAGTTCTATATAGTATAAATAAAAGCTGGACGTACTCCGCCGTATTGTCATTATCATATGACCTACCAACATCAGAAAGAGCTTTATTAAAAACCTCAGAAAGGGTTTTCATGACAGAAGTTTCCACAGAGAAACATAATGACAGTGAGCGGACAAAAACATTGATGATAAAGGAATTAAAAAATAAAAATGGAAGAAAATAGAAAATAAAAATAAATGAAAATTGACATGTATGTACAGATATATTATTATTATTATTATTATTATACACAATATTGCATGTATAGTTATATTATGTGCAAATTAAAATGTAAATTAAGTTTGTTGTTAAATAAGTGTGTGTATATAAATGGATATAAATCACATACACAATTTAGAACCAGACCGGAAAATTAGGTCATCCAATAAGTTTTTGCCCACATTTTTACAAATACTTTGAATATTTTGAATTTGTACATGCTTATTTATTCATTTTTTTTATTCTTTTGCAGAATATACAATAGGGTAGTTAGTGTGTGGTTTTTAAATACATTCTCATGCTTATTTTCTATTGAATTGCACTGAATTACATGCAACTTTGTTTCTCTGCAACTTTTTGTTTCAGCCATCTCTCACTCTACAACAGTCTAAATTTGTGTGAATGTTTTTTGACATTATATTAATCACTTTGTAATATACGTTGCGTCTTATTTCTGAATTAAAAACAAGAAATGCAACTTACATTGTGGGAAAAAATATATATAAATAGGGTTTAACTGACTTCCAATCCTCATCTCATACCCAGAAACCTGCAGAACCTGCTCATTCTAACAGCCATCAAAGCGGACCGCACTCGTGTCATGGAGTACATCAACCGCCTGGACAACTACGACGCCCCAGACATCGCCAACATCGCCATCAGCAGTGAGCTGTTCGAGGAGGCCTTCGCCATCTTCAGGAAATTCGATGTCAACACCTCTGCAGTGCAGGTTTGATCTTCAGCCACAATAATTATACTAGAAGTCAGCTTATTAAAAGCGTTATTTTGGTGGTATGTAATATTATAATATTTATTAATATTATCGTTATATTTCAGTTTTCATTTTAGCTAATGTTTATTATTTTAGATTTGATACTATAATATTATCTTTATAATTATAGTAATAAAATAATTATTTATTTAAAAAAAGAGATTTACATTTTTTGGGGGGGGATTTATTAAACGGCAGATAAAGAAAGATCTGATGTATCTTGTCGTCCTCAGGTTCTGATCGAGCACATTGGTAATCTTGACCGGGCGTATGAGTTTGCGGAGCGCTGTAATGAACCTGCAGTGTGGAGTCAACTGGCCAAGGCTCAGCTTCAGAAAGGTCTCGTCAAAGAGTCCATCGACTCCTACATCAAGGCTGATGATCCTTCAGCTTACATGGAAGTGGTCCAAGCTGCTGATCAGAGTGGTGAGGCCTTTATCTAGTTCTGCACAAGTCATTTTACATTTAGACTACTTTTCCCTCCCTCTGATTCTGTAATTTATGATGATATCACTTTCGCTCAGGGAACTGGGAGGACCTGGTGAAGTTTCTGCAGATGGCCAGAAAGAAGGCCAGAGAGTCTTACGTGGAGACTGAGCTGATCTTCGCTCTGGCCAAAACCAACCGTCTCGCTGAACTGGAGGAGTTTATAAATGGACCAAATAATGCACACATCCAGCAGGTAACGCAAACTTTTTTTAATTTGCTTATTAATTTATATGTTATTGAGTGTCGTTTTTAAGAGCTTTTAATTTATTTGTATTTTTGTTCATTTAATTTTTTTTATTTATAATGTATTATTTGTTTCACTATTCTATTATTTATTTAGATTTTTTTAATCAACATTTATTTTATTTCATTTGTTTTAATTTTATTATAATTTTTATTATAATTCATTTAATATATTACTGTTTAGCTTTATTTTATTTCAGTTTTGATGTTAGTCTATTCATCTGTTTGTTGTTTGAGTTTTTTCCTCTAATACTTTAATTAATATTAGTAACTTTAAATTAAAATAACTTTCATTTAATAACTTGTATAATAACTAATATCTTTCATTTAAATACTTCAGTTTTCATTTTTGTTAACATTTTATTAATCTAGTAATTTTTTTCCTCTCCATATTTTCATTTAATTTAATAATCTTATATTGATATATTTTAGTTAATGATAACACTGGTTAATAAGACATGTGCGAAGTCTTTCATTGTTTGTTTATTGAAGTTTGCTTATTTTATTGTCTCTGGCAGGTTGGAGATCGCTGCTATGATGAGAAGATGTACGAGGCGGCCAAACTTCTCTACAATAACGTCTCCAACTTCGGCCGCTTGGCTTCCACACTGGTCCACTTGGGCGAGTATCAAGCTGCCGTCGACGGAGCCCGCAAGGCCAACAGCACTCGCACATGGAAAGAGGTTTGCTTCGCCTGTGTGGACGGAAAGGAGTTCAGATTGGCTCAAATGTGTGGCCTTCACATCGTGGTTCACGCAGATGAATTAGAAGAGCTCATCAACTACTATCAGGCAAGTTTAGCTTCCTCTGGAAAAAAAAAAAATAGTACAGCTTAAAGAAGTGATAAAAGCTGAATTGATTTGTTCTCTGTAGGACCGTGGCTACTTTGAGGAGCTGATCACCATGCTGGAGGCGGCGCTGGGGTTGGAGCGCGCTCATATGGGCATGTTCACAGAGCTCGCCATCCTCTACTCCAAATTCAAGCCACAGAAGATGAGGGAGCACCTGGAGCTCTTCTGGTCCAGAGTCAACATCCCAAAGGTACACCGCAGTGCTGAAGATGAGCGATATTTCAGTATACATTTACGTTGGTGCATTTGTTTTATTTTAACACAATGTTAGAAAATGTAAACACTCGTCTCTTCTAGTTTTCAGTATGTTTTAGAAAGTATCATCCACACTACATGACTGAAAACGCACGTCAGAAGCTAAAAGTAGCTTGAAAATTATAGTACAAAATTGTAGTCTATTTGTAGTTCTTAAAACAAATTACAGTTATCCAGAAGATCCAATCAGGTAACCAATGTGGACAACCACACCTTCTTTTTCAAAAATCTTGGTTTTGGTCCATCTGCACTTAAAAAGCAACTCCAAAATTTTCAAACTAAAACTGGGTCTGCAATGTTTCCAAAAGTCTCAAACTCTAAACAAGTATGGATGAGTAACTGGAGCAAACATTTTAAGTTTTCAAATGAAAATGAGTTTTATTAATGTAGCCTCAGTTGCTGGTTTTGATCATCTCACGCTTAGTTCTGCTGAACAACAGGTGTTCATTGATTTCTTCTCCTGCTTTAATATAATTCAGCATGTAATCTGATATTCATTCTTGGTGTCATCTTTACTGTGCAGATGTTGCAAAGACTGTCCCCTTCGCTTCATGAATTTTTTTTTTTTTTTTCTGTCTATTTTAGGTCTTGAGGGCTGCAGAGCAGGCTCACCTGTGGGCAGAGCTGGTTTTCCTGTACGACAAGTATGAAGAGTTTGATAATGCCATCATCACCATGATGAGCCATCCCACAGACGCCTGGAAAGAGGGACAGTTCAAGGACATCATCACCAAGGTATATTTTCAGTTAGAGACACTTGCAGTAAACTTATTTCTAGTTCACACACTCCCCCAGTGTTGTGAAAACTATTAAAATACAATTAAAAAAAAAAAACAAGGAAAAAAAAAAAAAAAGAGATTATATGTAAAATGTAAAAACAACACTGGAAAATAAAATAAATGACAGACATTTTACTTCCTGTATTCTTTAGGTGGCCAATGTGGAGCTGTACTACAAAGCCATCCAGTTTTATCTGGAGTTCAGACCCTTGTTACTGAACGACCTGCTCATAGTTCTTTCCCCAAGGCTCGATCACTCGCGAGCAGTCAACTTCTTCAGCAAGGTAAAAAAGAAAAAACAAACACACAGACCACAAATACATGCTGAACTTTTGAACTTCTTAAAAATCAACTTGTCTGTTTTCTCAGGTTAAGCAGCTTCCTC
The DNA here is from genome assembly GCA_903798115.1 of Danio jaintianensis. NCBI lineage: Eukaryota > Metazoa > Chordata > Actinopteri > Cypriniformes > Danionidae > Danio > Danio jaintianensis. Next base: position 12,029,041 of record CAIGQV010018202.1, read on the forward strand.
TGGTCAAACCTTACCTGCGGTCAGTACAAAACCACAACAACAAGTCAGTCAATGAAGCACTTAACAACCTCTTCATCTCAGAGGAGGATTATCAGGTACAAACCACGCCGTAAAGCAGTGTTCTGACAAACAGTACAGTTTCAGTTTTCATACAAGGTCACTAAATATAATTTATTTAATTTTTTTGATGTTGTTATTTAGTAAATAAATAAGTAGTGTATTTAGGCTGTTATCGCTGTAAGACTTTACACAGTAGTGATATTCGTGGGTCATATCTATGGGTCGGGTTGATCAAATAATCCGAAAGTACATACTGATTAATTGTAGGTGGATAAGATCAATCATACATTTTGCAAATATTAACTACATTAGAACTAACTAAACATTAGCATTATGACATTACCTCAAATATGAATGTGTTTTAAATGCATTTTTCATTAGGCAGAAATGGAGGTGAAACCGATTTGAGAGAAAATAATAAAGGGAGAATTAAAAACAAAAAAAGGCAATAAAAAGTAGGCCTACAGCGTGGGAGTGTTTTAGCATGGTCAACAAGTCATTGCATGCTTGGGCTGAACATGGGCTATAGTTTGTGTTGCAATGACAGCAAAAGCAATGTTTTCATTACAGTCTGAAGGGAGTAATTAAGCCTGTTTATTTCATTAAGGCAATGTAGGCTAATCTGGACAAACCAAACATGTGTTTTATAAATAAGCATTCATTTAAAAGCAACTTAGGATAGCGTATTATCATAGATAAGCACTGCACACATAATGCTCTAACATTCGTCACCGAATCTGCTGTTAAAAACGAACAATCCACTAACATGATACTTAAAACACAGAATTTTTATATTTAACGTGCACTAATACACTAATAATTGTTGCTGTAAATGATCAATCAGTCATGTTTGGCCTGTACTAATCAGTCAGACCAGAAAAAAATATTTAAAGTACTAAAGACAAATTGTGAATAAAGAATAGAGCCTATTAAATTCAGTTTGTCAGAATATTACACCTTTTCCTGCTTACTTAGTCCTTCCCTGTATGATTTTAGCAGCTTGCATGTTTTTTTTTTTGTGGTTTATACAGCATTAATAAGCAGGACAACATATTCAGTAGTAGATTACCATGATATTGTTTACATCTCCATCGTGGCTGTGCATACAGGTAACTGATGAGGTCGTGACATAAATGAAAACACTCTATTCATAATCAGAGGGACTGTTTACACAACATTTTTAGCCTAAAACGCGAATCTTTTTTAGATTTTTGTCTATTCGTTTACATGACAATGGTGTTTTTGTAACTAAAATGCATAAATCTGAAAACTGGTTATAAAGTTTTTGAAAATGCCGCTGTTATTGTGCCCGTCTAGACATCCGAAAACATGAGACTTTGAAAATGATGATGCTATGTGCATGCATGGTACGTGTTTAGGAAGATGTAGAATAAAGGCAAGCAATAATTTACTTCACATTACAACCAACAGCGGAGATGCATCTTACACAGACAGCAAATTCTACATACACATCAGTGCCGATCTGAAACCAAAACAATCAAAAAACACTATTGCGGATGCCAGGCCAGTATTCGATGCAGTCACCTGTCGCACATCATCGATTCCTTACAAATATTGTTTACTAACAAGGTGACCACATCAAATACTGGCCTGGCATAGGTAATACAGTTTTTTTGTTTTTTTTTCACAGAGGTTTAAATGTAGATAGTTTTGAAAACCTTGCTCAGCCCTACTGTTACAGTCTGATATGTCATAATTCATTCACCCATCTTATCCGCAGGCCCTTAGGACGTCCATAGACGCGTACGATAACTTCGACAACATCTCTCTAGCTCAGCGTCTGGAGAAACACGAGCTGATCGAGTTCAGGAGAATCGCTGCTTACCTCTTCAAGGGGAATAACCGCTGGAAGCAGAGCGTGGAGCTGTGCAAGAAAGACAAGCTCTACAAGGTGAACCTTCATTTCTGTTTCTCAAGCAGTAAGTAAATGTGCAGCTAATCGTGGTGTTGACAGATATGTGTGTGTGTTTTCCCAGGATGCCATGCAATACGCGTCTGAGTCAAAGGACACTGAGCTGGCCGAGGAGCTGCTGCAGTGGTTCCTGGACGAGAATAAGAAAGAGTGTTTTGCCGCCTGCCTCTTCTCCTGCTACGACCTGCTCCGGCCTGATGTGGTGCTGGAGACGTCCTGGAGGAATAACATCATGGACTTCGCCATGCCGTACTTCATCCAGGTCATGAGGGAATACCTCAGCAAGGTAAGGACAGGCCTTGTGCTTGAAAATGAGGAAGGGTAATGTAAGAATAAAATCAAGATCATTTTAATAGAATTGCATTATAAACCTTAAATTTTAAATATGAAATCACTTTAAATGTTTGTCACTTCCAAAAGTAATTTATTAACATATATTTAGTTGTATTTGAACAAGTAGATTTATTGAACTTTTATTAACAGAACTTACATTTAAGAGAAATTATCTGTCAAAAAAAGTTTAATTTCTTATTTGTCTCTTTTTGAATATAGAATACTTTATAATACTGCATATTTGTGTAGTAATATAACCAAATAAATTGTCAGTATATAAATTTATACTAAAAAGTATTAATCAATTTGACCAACATTTTAATCTATTTCAATTTATATCTTTACTGCTCAATTAGAAAAATTATCTAATTCATTCATTTTCCTTCGGCTTAGTCCCTTTATTCATCAGGGGTCGCCACAGCGGAATGAACCGCCAACTATTCCAGCATATGTTTTACACAGCGGATGCCCTTCCAGCTGCAACCCAGTACTGGGAAACACTAATTCACACACACTCATACACCTACGGCCAATTTAGTCTATCCAATTCACCTATAGTGCATGTCTTTGCACTGTGGGGGATACCGGAGCACCCGGAGGGAACCCACGCCAACACGAGAACATGCAAACTCCACACAGAAATGCCAACTGGCCCAGCCGCTTCTTGCTGTGAGGTGACAGTGCTAACCACTGAGCCACCATGTTGCCCTGAAAAATGATTTAATATTCACATATAGTAACATTATTAGTATAATTAGTCAATTATATTGTAATTACATTTAAAAAAAAAGTAATAATAATGAAAAAAATCAAGACTAGTCCTCAACCAAAACATGAACTTAAAAATATATTTCTCTTCTGTTTTTAGGTGGACAAGCTGGAGACCTCTGAGTCCTTGAGGAAAGAGGAGGAGCAGGCAACAGAGACTCAACCCATTGTTTATGGTAAAACACTCACAGCACAATCAGATCTGACAATCATTAATGTTTTCTTAAACTCACAATTTATTTTCTCCCATTCATCAGGCACACCCCAGCTCATGCTGACAGCAGGCCCCAGTGTGCCCGTCCCGCCGCAGCAAGGGTATGGTTACGGGTACACAGCAGCTCCTGGTTACCCACCTCAGGCTCCTCAGGCCCAGCCGGGCTTCGGTTATGGCATGTAAAGAGCTCCCCATCTCCCTCTCGCCCCTCTTCCTGCTGCCGCTTGGTTCGGTCCAGCAAACCCCATGGATCTCCCTCAATCCTCCACCAGTCCGACTCTACCACTTTGTGCTCACGACGGGGGATTTGAGCAAATGTCATTCTTTTACTTTACCTATTTTTGGTTTGTTTTTTTAAATGATCGTTTTTGTTTATCGTGTTTTCTTTATACCATCATGAAGGACTTTATTTCTATGTTGTCAAAGATTTCATTGTGAGTAATTTGTCACATTCCAAATGTCTACTAGATTTAATTTCTTGTCAGTTTTATCTGTCAGTTTAAAGGGGAATGGCGTCTCTGTTGAGGAGACTTGTGGGAAAATAGCAAGTCAGCAGCTTCATTAAAAATGACTAAACAAAATCTGATTTGCACTCCATGGTCTGAGAAAAACAACTAATGTATCATTTTTCGATGTGTGTGTGTGAGCAACTTGTTCAGTCCGTCTGCATTTAACTATTGTATATTCCAGGAAAAAAGAAAATAAAATGGAGAAAAATGTTTGACTGCCGCCTCCACAAACAAACACTACTCAATACCAGTAATTCAGTGGGGGTGAGTAGCAATTAATATATGTTAAAGAAGGGTCGTTTTAAATGCGTTAAGACACGTTCAAGTTGACCTATGCAGGTTCTCTGGTTCCTCTTTTTCCCACAAACTTTTGTTGTGCAGTAACCCGTGCTCATTGTCTGGGACCATCCATTTAAAGGAGGGATAATGATTAAAATATATAAATATATATATAAATATATACGCGGCTCTCCACATCTCTGTGTGTTTTACTAACCTGACCTCTCTGTGCTGCAGTGTGTATGTGCGTTGTTGTGATGTTTCAGTCACTGTATGGCATCGAAGTGAGACTAGAGAAAGCCAGTCGATCCTGCCAGTTATTCCTAAACTCAAGAGTTTACCCTTTATTTGTAAAGAAGAGAAATCACCAATTTGGTTTGAAGATTTAAACAAACTTCTGTGCGTGTGTCCTGTACTCGGTTTTCACTGAGTTGAGATTAATCATACATGTACACTTCTATTGTAGTGATCTGATTGTGCACAAAGAGAATGAGACTTTTCTTTCTTCCCCTCCAGATTACCATATAAATAAAGGCTTCTTGTTTGTCAAGAAAAATCTGGTATAACCACAGCTTCATGTGCCATGAATTATTTTTGTTTTGTTTGGAGTTTTCCCCCCTTCATACTCACTGCTCCGTTTCATTTATGCCCTATTTACACCTGGTTCACAGATTTATATTTTCAGACTTGTACAACTCTATATAATGATGTCCACTTGTGATCAGAATGACAAATCATACCATGTGTAAACTGGGCTTCAAATGAGAACAAGGCCTCATTTACTTGTACTATTAAGATGTGTTTTGGTCAATCACATCACAAGTAGAATTGAACACATCCCTAGTGTTTGGGTTCACTTTTCAGACCGCAAATTCAATTTACAAACCCCATTTAGACTTATGCTTAATCAGGTTCTAATATAAGATTAAGCATTTCATTTTAGCAGTAGTAATTTATGCTTGGATAATATTAAAGGGATAGTTCACCCAAAAATTAAATTTGCCATCATTTACTCACCCTTCACTTGTTCCAAACCTGTTTGAGTTTCTTCTGTTGAACAAAAAAAAGATATTTTGAAGAATGCTGGAAACCTGTAGCCATTGACTTCTATAGTATTTGTTTTCTTCTGCATGGATGTCAATTACGGGTTTTAAGCTCTTTAAAATATGTTTTCAACAGAAGAAAGAAATTTATAAAGGCTTATAACCACTTGAGGATAAGTCAATAGTGAGAATTTTTGAGTAAAAATAAGTTTATTTTATTGTAAACTTTAAATACTTCTATTTAACTTCAATCAAACCAGATAATTAAATTAAAAACTGCTGACTCAAATGCTCATATCATCGAGAAAAAACTGGTCAAGTTTACAAAAAAATGTCTTTTATTCCATTGGATATGAGGGGGTGATTCAGACATCTGATTTCCAAATAATTGTTATTTTATACATAATCTTACAAAATAAACCTTTGAATTTGAATAGGTGAATGATTTAATTACATGCTTTAACCTATAAATCAATCAATGTCATTTTAACCCACTTAATTCCATTTATCCAATCTTTATAATCACGTAAAAACTAAGAGCAGGTCCTAGTTTAGTTCCGTCTTAGTCCATTAGTGTTGTGGTTCAGTATAATTTAAGATGTCCAGTCACTTTGTCAATCAGGTCAGCCTGTCCGGGTCCAATGCCAATAACTGTCCTTGACCCAGGAGCAATTTGGGTTCTTCCAGCATCTTGGATTAAACTAACAGGCAGCCCGACCTCTTTGGCGTGTGCCAGCAGATCCAGTAGACAATCCTCGTCTGGAGCTTTGACCACCACTTTGGGTTGTCCACTGTACTCCCACTGTTTCAGGAGCTCTGGGTTTCGCCGCTGGACCTGTTTGTAGGCTGACACGGCAGCGTGAGAGCACTGCGCTGCCACTTTACCTTTGCCCATTTTCAGATCGGTTCTGACCACCAGGATCATTTTGAACTCTCCACTCTCGCCCATCACACTGGCCTCGCTGCCATTGTTCCCTAAAGCTGCCATCATGCTGTGGGATGATCTGCCAAAACGCCCACTGAGGTGCCATCCGAGGCAGAGCCCACAGCCCACCCCGGCCAGAACACCCAGACCAACAGGCCCGTACAGAGAGTCCAGCCTCATGTCTGAAGAAGAACAACAGAGCGATTAGTGGTAACTACATTAGAAACACTTTCAATATGCTAATACTTACAAAAATTACCATGGTTTTATTACAGCAAAGGTGTAACCATGCTTTTACTACCAACGCCATGGTTGATTTGGGATTACCATTGTTTAACTGAAATAACCTTGTTTTTGTTTGGTTTATTTGTAGTAAAACCACAGTTAATTTTTTTTTATATATATATATATATATATATATATATATATATATATATATATATATATATATATATATATATATAATGCCACCAAATACCAAGATATGCTAGTAACATAAGAATCATGCTAGCAATGTGTTAGAACAGAAACATTCTAATTCTCTTGAATTACAAAGCTAGCTTGTAAAAAAAAAAAAATTAACCATGGTTTTATTACAGTAAAATTTAAATAGTCATGGTGTATTGATTAACTTGATTTAACCAGTTTGACTATAAATACTACGTTCATTTGTGGTTACAATGGTTTAATAATAGTCAATTTGAAATAATCATGATGTACTGTTTTACATATTGATATAACCAGTTTTACTACAAATACCATAGTTAATTTATGGTTATAATTTGTATAATCGTTTAAAATAACCATGTTTTATTATTATTTGTAGTAAAGTCATGGTTAATTTCCTCTCAAGCAAGGCTTTCTCAAGCCAGCATAATAGTTGTAACTTTCGAGTAGTTTAGTTTGTATAAATTACCATTTATTATATTAATAACAATAACTGCCATTACAGTAAATCTAAAAATAAATCTAGGGAATTAAATCTAAATGTTCATAGAATTGCAGCAGTTTAAACAAGAAAAGGCGAATAAAATCTAGTGTGTAATATAAATGCACACAGAATTAGTCATAAAGGATCAGAAAAATATTCTATAATGACATTTATGGCAGGAAAAAAACGTGAAAACAAATATTCATTCATTGTGCTAGCAATATATCATTTTTAAATTAAGCTATGGTTAACACGTCATTTTTGCTAGAATAAGACGCGGAAAATCAAATAAACTTTAATACTTGTGCTACTAATGTTCTTTAAAACAAATCAATCAAGGTACATAAAAATAAATGTCACTGAAATTCGAGGTAAATTGCAAGCATTTTAGCCGGCTGGATGAAATGTAGATAAAACGTGTTTTACTTAACGAACACCCAACAAGCTTTTATTAAGTGCAGTATCCCATGCTAGTGAGACGTTTTAGCACAAATATATTTCTTTCTGAACACCTGAAAAAGCACTCACCACACAGCAAAATGATTCAGCAACCTGAAGTTTGCTACCAACTCCACACCGCTTGTGACAGGAAGACGCTTACTGATGACGTCACGCGTTTAAGGAACCCGCGAAACTCATACAGCTAGAAAAAATAATGTTGCATATTTTATCATCATTGTAACGAATCTTTGAGTCTAGACACCTTACTCTCATCCCTTTATCGAAGACTGTTAATAAGATTTGATAATGTGCATTATTTTGGAAGAAAATGTGATTCCCTTACAAAAATGAACTGTGCTTTATTATGTTAAAGTGTATAACCGTATTTTTTGGACAGATTGAATAGCATTTGTGTAATTGTACTACAAATACAATCCATGATAAGTGGGTAAACTATGATTACAGCGGCAAAACCAATTTGATTTTCTGGTCACTACGTTTTCTTTTTGTTTTATATGAAAACCGGGCGTCACGGTGGCGCAGTGGGTAGCACGTTCGCCTCACAGCAAGAAGGTCGCTGGTTCGAGCCTCGGCTGGGTCAGTTGGCGTTTCTGTGTGGAGTTTGCATGTTCTCCCCGTGCTCCGGTTTCCCCCACAAGTCCAAAAACATGCGCTATAGGTGAATTGGGTAGGATAAATTGTCCGTAGTGTATGTGTGCGAATGAGTGTGTGTATGGATGTTTCCCAGTGATGGGTTGCAGCTGGAAGGGCATCCGCTGCGTAAAACATATGCTGGATAAGTTGGCGGTTCATTCCGCTGTGGCGACCCCAGATTAATAAAGGGACTAAGCCGAAAAGAAAATGAATGAATGAATGAATGAAAACCATTGTTAATTTTGTTGTTGCGTATTGTAGTCTTTTTTCCTATTTATACCCATGAAATGAGATTGTCTGCAGTCTTGCACATTTTATAGGTAGCTTTTAGACATGAGTCATGACTAAGCCAGTTGAAGGCAGATCCGTGTGTGACCCCTCAAGTTCTACTCGCACCCCTTCAAACAAGATTCCAACCATTTCTGACATGGGAGATGGGGAAGTTTAAAATTTAAAGACCACAACCTATAGCATCGATCACTAGTGTGAGTCAACTCCCATCTGGGTCACAGCATCAAGCCTCCTGTTCTACTTGCACCAATCCATGAGGGAACTGAACCAGCATTTCTGGCATGGGAATCAGGCAAGCTATCATGGATGCAGTCTCTAGCGCTAATTGCTTAAAGTTGGCATGAAACGGAAGTTAAGATTGTTAAGACATCTCCTATTGCGATGGACATTCGATTGAAACATTCTGAAATGAGAAAAAGGAAGATGTGCATTGCAAACAAAATGGAGCAAAATTTGATGGGAGGTTGCACTTAGTTGTGGAAGATTAGGCTACTGTCCAGCTGAATCACCATCAGCACCCTTTGGATGTTTTCAGGATGTTTTCAGATGCCCGATGATGATGAGAATGAGGAACCGCCACAAAGGCAGGGCAAAAACAAGACACTGATAGCCCCGCCCTAAAGGCATTCCATGTGACCTGAAGTGTAGAAAAGCCATTTCGAGGGGGAGGGATGGTTATAGTATTTGATTTAAAGATTATGAGGGCAAGTTAATTTTTACAAAATAATGAGGTCCACAGATACATCGTTTATAATATGCACTACTATATGCCTACAAAAATAAAAAGAGCAAATTTAGATTTCATGCCGATTTTAAGTTAGCCATTCACTATTGCACCTTTTGAGGCCAGGAGAAAGTTTACATTCATTCATTCATTCATTCATTTTCTTTTCGGCTTTATTAATCTGGGGTCGCCACAGCGGAATGAACAGCCAACTTATCCAGCATACGTTTTACGCAACGGATGCCCTTCCAGCTGCAACCCATCACTGGGAAACATCCATACATACTCATTCACACATATACACTATACGGCCAATTTAGCCTACCCAATTCACCTATACCGCATGTCTTTGGACTTGTGGGGGAAACCGAAGCACCCGGAGGAAACCCACGTGAACACGGGGAGAACATGCAAACTCCACACAGAAACGCCAACTGACCCAGCCGAGGCTCGAACCAACGACCTTCTTGCTGTGAGGCGATTGTGCTACCCACTGCGCCACTATGACGCCCAGAAAGTTTACATGTATAGCTCTTATTATACAAATGACCTTTTTTTAATAAACATGACTCCTATCCGGGTCACGGCAATAATTAAATACCTCCAGTTTTACTGGAGTGCAAGTAGTGCTGTAAGTGGAATTCAAACGTGCATTTCCAGCATGGGAGGAAAGCATACTATCAAGGATGCTAGAGACCACAGTCTTTAATGTCAGTAGCATCAGTTGCTAATGCAAGTCAGCAACATTTACTCGCACAGGTCCTACTAGCTGGTCTCCTTTACACTTGAAGTAACAGCAGCAGATCTATTCCCACAATTAGGAATATCTTATCGGCGTGCTTTTTCATTCTTTACCCTTTTGAATACCAGAGGACCGGCCTAATTTAAGCCAGTGTAAGGAAGCTTTGAAACCAGACACTGAGTTTTTCGGCTTGGCCTCTCATGGGTTTACACCCTTAGTGTACCCCTGGGAGAGCAGGTGTGCTCGGGATTGTGTAAGACTCATACTACTGACAAAATGTTCTTGAATCTGACATCCAAGATTGTCTTACCTCTCCTGCTGCCACTTTTTTGTCGTTTATCCCGGATGCTGTGGCTAGTTGGACACAAACAGTGAAGATTATCCATCCCCAGTGAAATTAAACAGTAATTGTAAAGAACTTAAAAAAACGAATGCATTCCAAGTGTGCTTAATGTTCATGCATTTCAAAGATGAAGAATTTGCAGGCTGTCTGGTTTGTTTTCTCTGATGTCTTTGTGTTGCTGCAAAGCGAAATCTAAGAATCGAGAACAAGTACTGAGCGTTTTTGATAAACAAAAGAGAGGAGGGATGTTAAAAGATCAAGTTCAAGATAAACCCTGCATCAAAGTGTTTTCACAGCAACCTACTTAAGGTGATGGCACTGTTACAAAAAAATTGTTTGTTGTCAGAACTCTGCAGTACTTGGGGTTATTTTCAGCGCATTTGTGGTGGGCCTCAGGGTTTTTTGTGTAGTTGGTAACTGGAATGAGTGTCTTTATATAGACTGTCATGCCACTGGCCTATTTAGTGCATGTGAGATCTCACTAGGGTATCGTTAAACGCACAAATACTCATCCTTACTGTGAGTTTTTCCACATCTTTCACACTGAAAGGATAGTTCAACCAAAACTGCAACTTGACTCTTATCATCTATTCACCCTTCTATCTTAAACTAGAGAGTTTAGCATTGTCGAGAGTGCCATATCCTTCATTATATGAAGAAGTGCAGTGTAATCTTCTTTTGTATTCCAAAGATGAAAGATCGTGATGGGACGTTTAAGCTCCAGATTGGAAAATTATGAAAATTAATATGCACTCATGCCTTGGTATCCATTATGACTCTGGCAATGCCGATGGCTGTATCACTGGGTCATGCACAGGTCTGATTGGGTTACAGTAATCTGCAAAACACAGCAGAGGACTTGATCAGAATGATCAGGGACAGAATGTGAATGCAGTTTCCTCTCTCGCCTTCTCTATCTGTATGAGTCGTTCTTTTCCGCTCTCTGTCTTCTTGTGTGTGAGCTTTAAGACATTTAAACACTGTGATTTTTTTCCCCTCAGGTGCATGAATGTCTATAATGAGATGACTGAAAATGGGACAGAGTTGAAGTTTCCTTGAAGAAGAGTGGGACTGTGGGACCAGTGTAATCAGAGCTCTGGAAAGGCAGGTCAGCCTTGCAGGCTTTTTTCTAATGCACTCATTGACCTTACTAGAACAGAAATGTACATACTAATGGCCGTTTTTTTTTGACATAAAGACATTATATTATTGCATCATGCAGCTTTACAATAACACAATTCAAATGGAAGCGCTATAATGTGCCTGACCTTGAGTTTTGCATTTGTTTGTGTGTTTCTACCACATAATTTTATGTGATTGTGACTTCAAATATACATTTATTTACGTATACATGTAACAGAAGCCAGTTAATGAAAGCTGTGGAAGTAAATCTCACTCCCCAGATATGAAAATGTGCACTAGCAACAGGAGCTACTGCAGGGGTATCCAAACTTGTTCCTGGGGGGGCCACAGTTCTGCAGAATTTAGAGGGGATAAAAAATGTCTGTATTACTTAACATTGGAAAACCTGTAATTCCATCTTGGTGCATGTCTTAGCCAATCACATAGCAGCATAGAGGCAGTGTTAGCATTATGCGTTTTGCTTTTTAGGCTAATCATTTCAGGCTTGTTTCCAATAGGCCTTGTTTAGTGCCTAGTTTAATTAACCCCAGCTGAACCAGCTAAGGGCGACGCGGTGGAGCAGTGGGTAGCACGTTCGCCTCACAGCAAGAAGGTCGCTGGTTCGAGCCTCGGCTGGGTCAGTTGGCATTTCTGTGTGGAGTCTGCATGTTCTCCCCGTGTTCGCGTGGGTTTCCTCCGGGTGCTCCGGTTTCCCCCACAAGTCCAAAGACATGCGGTATAAGTGAATTGGGTAAGCTAAAAAAAAAAAAATAATTGTCCGTAGTGTATGTGTGTGAATGAATGTTTCCCAGTGATGGGTTGCAGCTGGAAGGGCATCCGCTGCGTGAAACATATGCTGGATAAGTTGGCGGTTCATCCCGCTGTGGCGACCCCAGATTAATAAAGGGACTAAGCCGAAAAGAAAATGAATAAATGAATGAACCAGCTAATCAAGGTCTTCAGACTCACTAGAAAGTTTAATATATTGTTTGTACATACTGTATAGGGGTAGATACCGTAGCAGCTGCAGACTTATCAGAGTGCTTATGACGACCCCTGTTTAGTATAGAATGAACAATTGGACCTTGAAGAAGTGGAAGAATGTTGTCTGGTGTGATGAGTCTGAGAGTCCCATTTTCTTTTATATGACATTGACCTGGGCAAGGGATGACACTAGGATGCACAGGCTGGTGGAGAGAGTGTGTTGCTGTGGGCAATGTTCTGCTGCAAAATCTTTATGTGGATGTAAATTTGACGCATGCTGCCTTAAAGGACCTGTTCGCATCTGGTATTAAGATGCATTTTTGTCGATCCGATAACAAGTGGACAAAAGAGACACATTAACATTCACACCTAGCTTTTAAATGTGTCTCTTTTGTCCACTTCCAACCACTTTCAACCACTTCTGTGGGTGGGTGTTGGAATTCTCTCTTTAAAGGCCAGGACATGCCAAGCCGACGGTTGGCTGTTGGTCCAGCTAGTTGGTTTGGTGTGTTTCACATGTCGCCTCTCGTCGGGTTAACATCAGAGCATGTATATTAATATGTATATACTGTTCTTTTTTAATAATATTTGTTTAACAAATATTTTAGAGCATTGAAAGTAATTAAATTAGGTCAATAAAAGACATTATGCAAAGGATAAGAGGAATTGATCACGCCAAAAGACAGCTCATCCAAAACATGCATTATACAAAGGTTTTGAAGCGTATTTCTGAATGTTACTTTGAATAGAATAAAATAATTAAAATAACATTAAATACTTTACACATGACATAAAACTTTAACAAAGGTGCATAGGCCTGTCTATATCTGCTGAGATCTGCACTTTGAAGAGAATGAAACTTATTCTCAAAAATCCTTTTTATTTGTGCAAAAGAAAAAAGATTAAACATATTAGGACTGTTGAGAGGTTGTTCTACCTAAAACATTATTCTTCACCTCTAATACAAAACCTAAGCCTATCAATGACTGTTTAAACCTTCCTCTCCAACTGCTGGTTTATGAATGAGCTCAATAGGCGATGTTTAGCGGCTGTTTGAATGGCTTGAACCACATTTGCATTCGCACTGTTAGAGCTATCCCATCAAATGTGTTTTCAACTGGCTCTGGAAGTGGTTGAAAGTGGACAAGCTCAATACGTTTCACATCCAGTTCATTCCTGTTTAGGAATGGTTTATTGAACATGAGCTCAATGTTTTGCCTTGGCCTTCAAATTCTTCAGATCTCAATAATAGTGAGCATCTATGTGATTTGCTGGTTTAACAAGATCCATGGCAGCTCCAACTTGCAACCAATAGGACTTGAAGGAACTTCTTGATTACTCCTTCAGGGGTCTATTTGAAATAGAAATCTTTGGTTCCACTTTTTATTAGGTGGCTCTTACTATTATGTACTTACACTGATATTAATCATATGGTACTTATGATTAATCAAATAAATGCATGTAATTGCATCTGTAATTCATTTTTCTGTAATTCCACTTGTAATTACAATGTTGACCATCCTTTACACCTTAACCGACCCTTAAACCTACCCATACCACCAGACCTGTCCCTAACCCTAGCCTTATCCCACCTCAAGAGCACCACAAGTGTTCTGCAATACAATATGAACACATTAAGTACATTGTATTTGTTTTTTTGATACAAGTACAAAGTAGTTAAGGCCACCTAATATAAAGTGGGACCAAATCTTTTGTAACATATTAGATGTTTTAGTTTCACTTTTGATTAATCGATGATTAAAAATATATAATCTTAAACTTTTAAACTATATACAGAGTGTACTGTACAAAAAAAATCCCCTACAATAAATGTACTGTACATGATAAGCAGCAGAAACAAATGAATAGCAAGAGGTGCTGTGGTCAGTGCTTCCTGTTAGAGACACTCATCTATTTAATTCCCAATATTAAACCTAAATGCATTACAGAGAAAAAAATGCTTTCCTTCTCAAAAAGAGTAAAGAATCGCTCTTTTTCGGTGTAATTTACATCTCACAGCCTTGTCTTAATCCAACAAAAACACAAGCAGTGGTTCTCACAAATTAAGAATGACATCGAACTGCAAGTTGAAGTCTTTGCCAAGGTGGTCTGGGTTTATTAACACTTTCAAGATTGTTTTTAATAGATTTCATTTTAGTTCTGCAGAAAGAGGCTTGAAAAGGCTTAGGTGAGTAAGGCTGTTCTTGCGAAACATTCTCGGCTATGTAATACCAGTAGTTAAACATTTAGAACCAGGGGCCTCTTCGCGGTTTCCTCCCACACAGCTGAATGTGATAGACTGTGTGCTCTACGTGCGCTTCCAGAGCACACAGTGTTCGAGGAGGCCACTTTTATGTTTACATAGTGTGATGCACATGACAAATCTGTAAATACTGCATTGTATGTACTCTATAGCTTAGATAGTGCAGGAGCTTGCTTCTTCAGGCCTAACAACTTCATACTGACTGACATGCTTTTTGTCAGTGGCTGATAATGTGCAGCTTTAATTGTGCTTTAACTGGCAGGTTCAGATGGAAAAACACATCTTTCATGCGAGAAACCCAGCATGTGTGGAAGCGTTTAATCAGGCGAGCTGCTCTGACTCGTAAAACTGACGTGGAAATGATTCTAATATGACTAAGTCTGACATTCCCGGACTAGGCATCTAACTTTGTTTTTTTTCGAACAATTGACGCAAATTACTGCTACAAAATAGGCCATTGGGTGCTCCACTCCCCTCATATTTGATATTAAAGGGAAAGGGGTGGTTCTACAGAGAAATAGTGTTATTGTTGCTTTAAGGTGCTTTTTCTACCAGAAAGCTGCTACTGGGGCAAAATTTACACATTTGGAACTAAAGGGTCCATATTCCAACATAAAAAATCTGATATATGGCAATATATGCAAATTACATATGACATACAAGTACATATTAAAATTTGACATATACAAAATATATGCCATATATGCAACATAGATTTAGAAATATTGGAAAAAATGGCCACTTTCATATGTTTTAAATTATATATAATGTATTTGAACATTTATTTCCTTTTCCTTCGGCTTTGTCCCTTATTTATCAGGGGTTGCCACAGCGGAATGAACTGCCAACTATTCCGACATATGTTTAACCAGCGGATGCCCTTTCAACACAACCCAGTACTGGGAAACACCCATACACTCTCACATTCACACACACACTCATACACTAATACCAATTCACCTGGGGGAAACCGGAGCACCCGGAGGAAACGCACATGAACATGGGGAGAACATGCAAACTCCACACAGAAATGCCAACTAGCCCAGCTGGGACTCGAACCAGCGACCTTCTTGCTGTGAGGCGACAGTGCTAACCACTGAGCCACCATGCCGCCTGTATATGAACATATGTATACATATTTGAAATTTAATTGGTTGAAAAAAAAAAGAATATAAATGGCCATTTTTGCAATATTTCTAAATATATGTTCAATATATGATATATATTTTGTTCAAATATGAATTTGTATGTCATATGTAATTTATTTCCATGCATATATTTCCATGTATATTTCTATATGGGTTAGTAACTGAAAGATACATACTGTATTACTGTCTAAATCTTTCAAGAGGTACACTTTTCTACTTTTTATGTATTTTTAAAGCATTTTACAGTGTATAACACCTTTGTTTTTGTGTTTTTATTTATTTAGAGTCTTTAAGGATTTGAAATGGAATTACTGAGAAGGGACAGAGAGGTTAGCTCAAACCATTGTTTCCCATATGGGCACCTTAGCTTAATGTGTTGTTGCGTACCACTTGGCCAAAGCTCCAACCTACCATAGATTGACTTTTAAAGACTTTTTAAAGATTCTTTTAGTCTACTATGCTGTTTAGTGATTATGCAAATGAGTATTTTCATTGTTTTTGTTAATGTGTATGTTGTTATGATATTGTTTTCCTCCTCTTTACTGCTGTCACCATTCAGGCAGCACCTCAGTAGGTGAAGCTGAGTCTCCTGTTATGTAACAATTATGAAATCTTTCTGTCTATTTTTAGATTCCAATATTGTCAAGTTAGAGATGATGATGAGCTGGTTATGATCTTGGATCACTTTGTGCATCAATTTGATTGCATTAAAAGCCTAATTTACGATGCAGTTATTTTAAAGATTTATTGTCGTTTTTTGTGAATGTTGGTTGCGTAACACCCTCTCTAGCTCAGTTCAAAAACATGCCTTGACATTCCCATCTCTTCCTGACAACAAACTCCTCATTATTGCTAAACCCGACACCAGTGATTTATTAAAGATGACTTTGTAGACTTGTATAATCAGTTTCTATACCTGCTTCTTGCATGTAGATGTAACTAAATCCAGGAAGGAAAAGTTCAATAACAATTGTGTCATCATATACTCACCTTCATGTATATCAAAAACTGTACGAGTTTCTTTCTACTGTTGAATATAAATGAAATTGTGTAGAATGTGTTAATGGTACCGTAAATTTTCATAATCTTTTTCCTACTATGGAAATCAATGACAACGGTTACTGACGAGACAAAACATATTCTTTTGTATTCAACAGGGAAAAGAAAGTCAAACAGGGTTGAAAGAAAATGAAAGTGAGTAAATTTGAGCATGGGGGTGGGGTGAACAAACCTTTGAACCCAGCAGTGATTAATGTTGTAATGTTGTGCTTAATCTCTTACATTTACATTAGCCATACTTTAATAATGGCACTGCAAGGTCTAAACTGATAAGTAAATGTCATATGAAGTTGGAAAGAGACCATTTACTGTTTAGCTTTCCTGGAATTCCAGTGATGCAGATCTCTAGGCCTCTTCCAGAAAGTGTTCAATGGTCCCGTAATAATCTACACCCGCAAGTTTCGCTTTGACTTCAAAACAACTTGCCCCCTTCACCAGCAAAAACAAAAAAAAAGTTTTTAAAGTTCAGATCTCTTAATGGATTCGTCTCAGATGTTTCCCCCAAAATTCTTCAGAAGCAATAAAAATAGACACAAATTATGCAATTGTTGATGTGCCGAAAGAGCATTGTAAAAGGAGACTGGATTGGATCATTTGGTCTTGAGGATGGTGTCCTGGAAAATATGAATTTAAGTTTATGTTTACTAATTATTCATTGTGAGATATTATTTTTTTCAAATCTAAAAAAAAAAACTTAAAGAAATGTACATTTAAGTTTAGAATTTAATTTAAATTCTGTTATCATTTACTCTTATATCATTCTTTTTTGTAAAATAATAATAATAAAATATATATATTTTTATTTGTCAGTAGTCTGTACCAAGAGTTTTAAAACCAGGGTCCAAAATGATAAATTATTTGATCTAATCAAAATATAATTCAAAATTGTATATATATATATATATATATATATGTGATAAGTAAACAATCCGAGTGAAAGAGCAGTCACATAAGCGAAACAGAAATAGATTAAATGAAAAGAATAGGGAATCTGTGAGTGAGTCAGTGAATGAGAGCAAGGGAAAGAAAGAGAGAGAGAGAGAGAGAGAGAGAGAGAGAGAGAGAAAGAGAGAGAGAAAGAGTGAGAGAAGGAACTTGCTGCCCCTGGTTGGTGTTGTGTAAGAGTTGGCTGGCTGTAGCAGAATAACACTCTTATTCTCTCCATGCTTTGAACTCTGGTACCCTACAACTCCGACCACCCCTCTCTGCAACAGCAGGAACTCACACTGAGGTGCCCTTCTCTCTCTCTACCTCTCTCTCTCTCTTTTTTACTCTATCTATTTCCCTCTCCCCTTTCCTGCTGTGTCGCACTTCTCTTTCTCTTCCCATAAGTCGTACTTCTCTGCTCTCGTTCTCATTTGTCTTTCACTTTCTCCAACATGTGGTTGTCTGCTTCTGATGCACGGCACAGCACGAAACTTGATGTTTTTTCTGGAGACTTCTTCATCTGGTAAGATCCACCTGCATCATGTCAGTGGCATGTGTTCATGCAGTTTTATATATAAATATACGTATATGCCTATTTTGCGCATGCATGCACTTAAGGTGGCATCTTCCGCAAAGCTTGTGCGATAGTGTTTTCTGGTGTGAGTGGTTGTGTAACCCTCACAATTGCTTCCTGTGTAAACAATGTTTGTTGTTGAGACTGAAAGTGAATCCACGTGCGTTTTGTGATGGTCAGCAGCGTTTGGGCTCCGCAGGTGTGTTTGTGCGCTGATGTGCGTCGAAAACGGCTGGTGTTGGTTCCGTGCTGTGTGTACATGTGTGTGTGTCAGAACGGCACATCGTGTTTGGAATCGGTTGTCATTTCACGAGGCTATTGGAATGAACGAACCCGTTGACCCGCGGTTAAACGAGGACACGCCCCTCCCTTACGCACGCACGCACGCACGCTCCTCTCTCGGTCTTGTTGTTCTCTTCACTTAAGCCCCTTGTGTTTTCTCTTCGTCTCGGTGTTTTTTTCATCCTCCATCGCAAAGTTGTTTACTTTAAGCTTCTGTTTTGACATACAGGTGTTGGCAGGGCCCCAGACAGATGCTTCAAACATCTGGTAGGTGTTTAGGGAGGGCTGACTAACTGTGAATATCATTCTGCGTCACACGAGCGTTACGCAGTTGCTGTGTTTTAGTTGGCAACGTTACTAGATTCAAGTGCTGAAAGAATGTACTAGAAACTTCCTCTGGAAAGAGAACTTTTCCTGCCCTAAATGTAATTCGAGAAGGTTTGGTGACTTGTTTTTTACGGGGTTGGTATGTTATGTTTCTCTTGTTATCTTCTGGAGCCGCAGCGACATCTTGTGGTGATTATGTAACCGACGAACCCGGTGACCCTCTCGGTTTCATTGAGGTTTACTGGGAACTGATAAATTAAGCTAGTCATGCATCCTACGCCTTTATTAACTGTGAGCTGAATGTTGGATCAGTCGGAAACGTAATACAATAGACAGAAGGTTGAGGATAATGAAGCATGCCTTTAAGGTGTATATATTAATAATAATTTGTATATAATTAATAATATTTATATTTGTTAACAAAAACAGAAATATAGCAATAAATTGTATATAATTAATTATAAATATTTACGTTCTTATTGTAAATAACATTCTGTTTTTGTAAATATTTGTCAATAAATAGAAAAATATTAAATACTTAAAATGTATATCTTTATGCAATTTGATCATAAAACAATCATATAATCTATCAATAATTAATATATCTGATAAATGTTATGTAAATTAAGCACATACACACACAAATAAAATACAGTGTATGGTCTGTTTTATAATTGATTTATATTTGATTTTTAAGATTTGTAATATTTTAAGGGAAAGTAATTTTAAGGCTTCATATAAAGAGCCTGATAGTAATAGTAAAAATAGTCATTTTAAGTCTTGATCATATAAATACAGTGGTAAAATAGGGATTCCTTCAATGCATATTTGCATATGTGATATGAAGATAATTGTCAGCATTTCTGGATTGGCCAGATTGCCAATATTGATTCATTTATATCTGGGTTTTACAATCCAAAGCTGAAAATAAACTGAAAAAAAAAAATGCGTTTAAAACAATTTAAAATAGAATTGTTTGGGATGTAATCATAGAGCATCATAGAGCTTATGCAATTGTTGTTTTCGTTTTTCCCATTCAGTTCTCTATAATGTCCAAAAGATGGCGCCATAGGCCAATGTGAGTCTTTGGCCCTTCTGTTACCAAAGAGCCCAGATGTTATCAGAGAGCCACACGTTTTGCCCCACATTCAAATAAGTGAATAGTCTTGTTACATGTACTGCACAAAATCACTAAAGGAGGCTTATTGGATTTTCAACATCTGTATTTCTGTTGAGAGATAATAGTATCTTTCTTTAAACCTGTAAAGTTGTTGCCTGACCTGCATTTAGCAATCATGTTTTTCTGTTGATCTTTCAACAAATGTACTTTGTTGAATGACGTAATGGCATGTCTCTGGTCATATGATACACTGTGTGTGTATGATATATGACATTTTTTATTATTCCCTGTCAACAGTTTTAGTGCCACCGTTGGTTCTGAGATTTCAGAATGAATCAGCCAGAACTGTCAAGAAATATCTCAGTAATCCCAAAACTAGAAGAAAAATAGATTATACTTTGCATAAAGAAAATGACGCTAGAATAAAGCAACTTTGATGGGTGAATTGTAATTTTTTTAAGCATATTTTGTTAACATAAACATGATATTGTTTTAGATTAAAGCATTAAATTTTTTTTTTTTTTTTTTAATTTATTTAGTTCGTTTAAAAAAAGTGTGACACTTTAGTTTAAGTAACAATTCACACTGTTAACTGCTGGCTTATTACCAGTCTATTATTAAGATATTAACTGTTTATTAGCACTTATAAAGTATGATCTTATTCTACATCCCTAATCCTCCCCAATAAACCCAACTAATACCTTACGAACTTATTTATAAGCAGCTAATTAGTAGTTTATTGAGCTAAAAGTCTTAGTTAACGGTTTAATAGTGTAAATTGTATCTTAAAATAAATTGTGACCAAAAAAGGTTGAGATTAAACAATAATTGGCAGACCCCGACCCCTGCAGTAATAGATAAAACTACATACAAACATTGTTAGTATATAAATAATAACTGTTATATAACAAGTTTTTAATTATATTGATTGAAAAACAATATAATTATTTTGATTAATAACAATATTGATTTAATTTTACTTATAAAAATATTGTTACGTATGGGTGTTTCCCAGTGTTGGGTTGCAGCTGGAAGGGCAACAGCTGCGTAAAACATATGCTGGATAAGTTGGCGGTTCATTCCGCTGTGGCGACCCTTGATGAATAAAGGGACTAAGCCGAAAAGAAAATGAATGAATGAATGAAAATATTGTTACAGCATAAAAACTACAATGACTCTTAATAGGATTTACTTTATGCAAAATAAAACCTTTTTTTCCCTTTTTCTTAATGGGAATTATAACCTGGACATTTTGTCCTTACCTCCGAACTCATTTAGTACTAAAAATAGATCTTTTTTGACTCATTTGAATGTTTTCTAAACATCAATGACTCGTTTTGATCACATGATCCAGGTTTACTTCTCACTATTGACCAGCAGAGGGTGAAGGGTACAATTATTTAAAGAGTACCAAATGTTAATTCAATCCCACTCTTGTGAAGTCATTCTTTCCTAATGCAGCTGTCAGTCCATCAGGATACATAAAATGTTCTATATAAATTTATGGAGTTGTAAGCTTTTACTGGCCTCTTAATGAATGACAGGTGACCCTATAGAAGCTGCAGAAATCCGTTAGTCGCTGAGATAAAGGTCTTAGTGAAGTTTTGGTGATTTGTTTCTGATGGTTGTTTTGTCCGGTATCGTGTGAGTCACAGATCAGGCTTAACGTCTCCCTTTGTGCCTCTCAGTGGGAGACGGGAGCACGTGTCCTCTACCCCCTCGCTGGAAAGTCAGTTGTTATAACTTCAACCAGCGGGCACTTTCATGGACCTTTGAACCAGCCCGCTGACCACTATTTTATTTAAAGTTGTAAAATATCATAGTTTGCGCCCTCTTACTTTCTGTACCATCTCATTTTTCAGTTTAATTGAGAGTAATGTAAATTTGTACTATGTGTGTGTGCACACTGTAAAAATGTTGGGCTTCACACAATCGATTTGTGTTGGGACAACATGAAGGAATTAAGTTAATTTATTAGTTTTTACAAATTTAAGTGGATTAAACATAAAACAATGAAGTTATTCCAAAAAAAAAACAACCTCAAGAATTGTGTTGTTTCAGCTCATTTGAAATAAGTAATTTGAACAAACAGCAAACATCATTTTTTTGAGTGTACACAAAGTAGGAAAAATAGTTCATTTAGATCTTTTTTGTAACTCATTGTAAAATTATTCAATTATTTGATTACTTTTAAAGATGCACATGACCTTTCTAGTCCTCTCAACTTACATCAGTCAAACTGACTTTAAGTTAAATTTTGTATGACGTAAAACAAAACATTTAGTTGAAACCTGATTAACTTATTAAAATAAGTTAAATCAACATAAACATATTTGTTGTCTTGACATTTTGTCATTAATGTTTTTACAGTGTGTATACACTAGGTTTTATAGTTAACTAAAACGTTTGATGCTTGAAATACTGAAACATTTCAGCTTGTTGCTAAACAGATAATTCTCATTTAAGTTTAAATTTATGTGCTAAAATACTATATAATTACTGTAGTATGTTCTCAAAACATGATATTATCATGGTACACCGTGTTAGTTAAAATGTCCTTAGTTTATGTTATTTTTATATAGTTGCATAAGAGATTAATATTCGATTTTTATATAACTGTACTTTATGGACTACTATGTTATGACCATTGTATACACCAAAACATGGTATTATCACTCCACCATGTTCTAAATATGTTATTACATTAAATTATATATATTTTTATATTGTATTAGGGCCGAACAATATATCGTTTGAGCATCGATATCGCAATGTGTGTATTCACAATAGTCACATTGCAGGATTAGATTATTAAAGCTTAAAAGATAAAGATAATATTAAATATTTTTTTAATTATTTATACATTGATAACCATGTTATTTTACATTTGATTGTTCAATTTACTGTATGTTCTTGAATAGTGTTTGACTCCACAGAAAACCATAAAACGCTGTTCATTTAACTTATATTTTTGCTCTGCCATATTTATATATGCTTGTAATTTATTTTATTTTATGAGGCACTGCATAGAAAAAGACCTGATCATAAATGAAATATTTTTCAAATAGAGCTTTTCAAATCATCCGGTGAAATTACATTCATATCGCAATATACATCGCAGCAAAACAAAATATCGCAATGTCAGATTTTTCCAATATCATGCAGCCATATATTGTATAACATTAATATGTATCATGTACTACAGTTTTTACATGATGCACTCTAAGGTGCTTTGTTGAATACTGTTGTATTACTCTAGCAATACCAAAACCCTAGTAATTGCCCAAATCAAAGAATATTGTAGTATTTCATTGCATGAGACATTACCACACTTTACTGTAAATCAACAAATTTGAGCATTAAAACATGATGGCATTGTATTTCAGTGTGTACATTTGAATGAAAGCCATCATTTTGCCAATCCTTAATACAAGTGTGTGTGTGGCAGTTTTCCTCCAGCTATTTAGAAAAAGCCAGTATGTTCGTACAATAGCATTTTACCGTAATCAGCTTTGAAACATAATTTGATGTAAGGCTATTAGTCTATTTACTCAGTGTGATTTAAAACTCTTGTATATTATAAGTAATGTACCTGGCTTCCGTCAATAAAGGACGTACCCTTTATTTCACAATAGAAAAAATGACCAAGTGTGTCTGAGGATTTGTAGAATGTGCTCAAATTATTAAAACCCTAAAATAAAAATATATATTTGGTGCCCTGAAGCTGTATTTAATGATCAGCAGTATAAATGCCAAGGTTGGTTCAGTGGGATTATGTTTCATAATCATCTTTGGTGTGTCGCTGTTTATACAGTTGCACTTCAGTCTAAAAACAAAGAACATATTATATAATTTTAGCATGCTTGCTTTGCTGTTATAAAGAGTAAAAAATTTTTTTTTTTACATTGTTTATCATGTTTTAAGCTTATTGTCATTCTGTTTTTGACAGAGTTATGTTTGGTGCTTTATTACGTTATTGTTCCTCATTCTCAATCGTTGTTCCTCCGCTCTCATTTCCAGATTTGTTTACAAGATAAACTGTTTTACGTTAATAGATTATAGGCCCTTTATTTATTTTGTTCCAAAGATACATGTCAAATAAATAATACAATTTATATTTACATTTGGACTAAAATTTACAGGTTAGTTAAAGCATTTTACAGAAAAATTAACTTTTTTTTAACCTTATTGTCTATTAACTTGGATAGAGATGCATTTCTCTTCCGTCTAAATGTGGACGTGCCTTAAACTTTAAATATAACATTTAGAATTTGTATCATTTAGACAAAATAATAACTCTGAAATAAAACAATTATTAGTTAAATTGTAATTTTATTATATTTTTCTTTATCCTTTTTTTTTTTGTAACCCAAAAAGAGGTTTTGTCCAAGTTTCCTAATGTCGCGGCGTTATTTGTTCTAGCTAGACACACACAGACACACACACGCGCACGCACGCACACACACACTCACACACACACTTACTTTTAACCATAAATCAAATTGTTGAATTGTTTTTGGAAATAATTTTGCCTTTTTAACATTACACACTTTTTAAAAACTAAATTAAACTCTGGAGCCCCCTTGCTGTTTTTGGAAATCATTTTGGCATCCGACATGAACTTTTAATATAACTTATCTGCAATCCTTAAGGTGACAATCTCTCAAACAAATAAAACTGTCTAGACATACACACAGACACACACGCACGCACGCACACACACACACACACACAAACACACAAACAAACACCAACATAATATTACACACAAACTTAACATTACACACTTTTTTAAAACCTAAACCAAATTCTGAAGCCCCCATTGCTGTTTTTGGTGTCTCACATGAACTTCACTATTACAAATACACTTGCAATCCTAAAGGTGAACAATATACAAATCTTTAGATTTGTTTTTCACACACACACACACACACACACACACACACACACACACACACACACACACACACACACACACACACACACACACTATATATATATATACATGCACACACACATTCTCTATCATCAATCATTACACATACTTTCAACTATAAACCAATTTTTAAGTCCCTTTACTGTTTAATAAAATTATTTTAGAGTCTGAAATGAACTTTACTATAACAAATCCACTTAATCACACACACACACGCACACACACACACACACAACCACATTCTGGAGCCCACACTGTCCACTGTGAACTGTCCACACTGTCACACACTCATATCATTGCACGTTTAACCATAAACCAAATTCTGGAGCAAGACTTTACTATGACAAATCCACTTGAAATCCCAAAGCTGAACAGAATTGGCCATGTGCACACAAACACACACTCGGTCTCAATGCACAACAATGGCATCGCAATTGTGCATGTCGTTTTGTGGGCGGGTTTGAGCTCTGTGAGTCAGATCTGTACCTGCTCAGGGCAGTGTAACCACATTGAGACGAAAGGAAACAGCCCATTCATACGGGTGAAGTGACAGGTGTAAATGTGTGCAGACGTGCCTGTTTATGTGCTAAAGGTGAGGCTGTACTGATGTTCAGCACGTGGGCTTCAGATCCTGATGTCTTCGCTGCCATTTTTAATTCGGTGTTAACATTTTTGTGCTTAAATGAGGACAAAGGTTGTTTGTAAATGTGGAGAAATGAATGTGTTTGTGGGATAAATGAAACACTGGCTTTTTCATTGATTCTTTCTCTCATTCACCAGAAAGACGTGACGTTACATTTATCACATGACTGACTGACGTCTGAAAAAAGCGAAAGGGAAATTTGTAAACCGCCTCTTCATGTGCGTTCGTGTGAGAGTTTGGTGAACTGTTGAATATTGTTGGATTCTGAAAGGTGTTTTTTGCTTTATGGAAATTAATTAAGTTGTAAATCCCTCCCATAGGAAGTCACTGCTCATTTAAATACATTATGTAGTTAAACAGTTTATTTATTGTGAAGTTTGACATCTTTTAAATTGCATAGATATGATGATTCATTTTTGTTATAGTGCTCACAGTTTTAGAAAAGCTGATTTGGTTATCTGCAACATGTTAATTCACAACTTTTTTGACTGATAAAAGCTGATATGATTCAAGGAGGGTGTTTTGCATGACACCGCACGTCACTAACTCTCATTTTAAAAAGAAATTGCATTTGGTTTATCATTTTATCAAGAAATATGCTAGAACAAACTGCACTAGCGAAATCATGGATTATAAACTTGTTTACAACTTAAAGTCCTTTAAAATATTACTCTGTAACACTTTATCATTATGGTTGCTTAAAAGGTAATATAAGCTAATAATGAACAATATGTCTACAGCTGTTGTTAAATTTGTTGTTAAAAGTTGTTTAGTTTTGTTGTTAATTCAACATTTACCAATATGTCTGTTCATTTGAAATAATGCACTGTGAGCTAACATAAATGAACAATGAGTAATATTTTAATAAACTAGCATTAGGCAATATTAATACCATTCAGCTTAGCTTTGTACTCAAACGCAGATTTAAAAATGTCCTCCATATAAAAACAGAACAACAAAATATAATATCTTTAGTTTAAATGAAGGAATGGTAGTTTCTTAAGCCATTAAACAATGAATTAAACTAAACTACAAAAACTATTCAAAGTGCAAAGAATGCAAAGTGATTTTTTTAAACTGCATTAAAAAATCTACTATTTTTTTGGTTTGTTAATACATTAAATGGTTTAAAAATTATTACAACATTCAGCTTTTTGTTGCCTTAAAATTCATAAATTATAACATTTTCCTTATTATATTTAACCAATAATTTTGAATTGAAGTGCAAGTCATAGCTGAATTTCTGAACCAATTAAAACCAAATTGAGAGACTAGTTTCAAAATCTTTTTTCAGATGCATTAATTATGAATAATTACTCAAATATTACTCAGATAATGCATTAACTAATGTTAATTAAAATCTTAATTTTAGTTTTTTTTTTTTGTCATTTTCCAATGTCTGTCTCATAAACACTCAAAAATATAGGCTTATTATCGAAAACTACAACTATTAGAAAAAAAGAGTTAAGTAATTTTATTTCAGCCAGTTGCCATAAAAAAGAAAAAAAATTAAAACAAGCAAAATAAATGAATAAATATAAACTACTTTAAAATATGAATAAAAACTACAATCTAGTTCTTTCTTGTTCTGAGTAGAATAACTGGCCGTTTTGTTCATGATGAGGCCAATAAATTATGAATGGCAAAAGCATTGGTGTTTGCGCCGTTGATGTCTTTCTAGCGTGGGACACTCCCTTCCCTCTTGACAGAACAAAACAAATTAGAGCATATATGGTTGGGCTTTTAATTGTCTCGAAATCTTTCGATCAGCATTTGTCATCAACGTTGTATGCGAGACCATGAGTGTCTGCAACCAGTCAGTCAATGCACATTGTGTCTGTTTGAATGCCCAGAATAGTCATATTAATTGTTTGAGGCCCGTCTCCTCTCCTTGATAACCTCACCTCATTGTCCTTGGGCCGGACAGTGTGTGTTTGTGTATGGGTGCATGTGTGTGTGTGTGTGTGTG
>CAIGQV010018202.1:12066557-12158515 GCA_903798115.1 Danio jaintianensis
TGTGTGTGTGTGTGTGTGTGTGTGTGTGTGTGTGTGTGTGTGTGTGTATAATGGAAAGTTCTGATGCTCATTCATGCTTCTGTGCCTTTTTGTCAGTATATTTGGCACAGGTGCAGGACTCACCCATAATAACGGCCGTTTCTTCCCCAGAGTTTCTTTTTGTCCTTTGATCCAGGGCTCTTTTCTGCCCCCTGGGTTTCCAATTATCACGCCCCTCCGTTTCTGTCTCCCACTCATTTGTTACGAGGGTCAACGATGTGACGCTCGTTTTTGTCTCCATCTAATAAGTTATTCAAATGCAATTCGTGCAAGAAACGATGCGTCTGATGCGTTTTTAATTTCGGAATTAAATGTTATTTTGTTGCCCGGTTTAAAAGGCTGACGTTTTAAGGAAAGAAATGTATGTCGAATATGAATAATATTTTTGTATAAATATGCTATTTAAAAAAACTACACTGTAAAAAACATTTTGTGAATAAATAATTGTGTTTTCCGTATTTTGTGATTAATATTTTTTTCCACTTATTAATGCATTTGAATTGTATTATGGGATCCTGATCTTTCCTCCAAAAGCTTTTGATGTTGAAAAGTTTGTAAAAGGTGACTCTTGTTGACATTTGTAATAGTTTAAAGTAATATATTGTCTGTTTGTGTTGTAAATTATGGTACAAAACCTGGTAACAAACTTCCAGTTTTGTTCTGTTATTTTACAGACTTAATTGTCTCTATATTATTTCTTAAACAGTATCTTGTTTCAAACTATAAAAGTGTAAATGTTACTTTGTTAAAGTGTAGAGTTGAATTTTCAATATCAAGAGTCGACAGAGCAGAGATAAAACTCCAATAATACAATTCACAACAGTAAATAAACAGAAAAACACCAAGTGAACCACAAAATAGGGAAACTGTTAGTTAAAGGGTTTATTGTACAGTGTAGTGTGGTTTTAATTAATTTATCAACTTCAGTTCTTTAAGTTTTATTAAGTTTTTAATATTAAAAGTAATTTTGTAGTCTATTTAAATGTGTGTGTTTTGGGGAAAGAAAGATGACCATATCACCCTGCAGCCCAAGACCGGTTATTCACTGAAGCTAAGCAGGACTAAGCTAAGCCTGGTCAGTAACTGGATGGGAGACCACTTGGTAAAACTAGATTGCTGTTGGACCAG
This sequence comes from Danio jaintianensis, assembly GCA_903798115.1. Taxonomy (NCBI): domain Eukaryota; kingdom Metazoa; phylum Chordata; class Actinopteri; order Cypriniformes; family Danionidae; genus Danio; species Danio jaintianensis. Next base: position 12,067,725 of record CAIGQV010018202.1, read on the forward strand.
CAGCCAGCAGGGGGCACTCAACCTGCGGTCTGTGTGAGTCCTAATGCCCCAGTAAAGTGAAGGGGACACTATACTGTCTTTCGGATGAGACGTTAAACCGAGGTCCTGACTCTCTATGATCATTTCTCGTAAAAAGTAGGGGTGTAACCCTGGTGTCCTGGGCAAATCCCTCCATAGGCCCTTACCCATCATGGCCTCCCAATCATCCCAATCCACAGAATTGGCTGTATCACATTCTCTCCACTCTACCAATAGCTGGTGTGTGGTGAGCGCACTGGCGCCGTTGTCCTGTGGCTGCCGTCGCATCATCCAAGTGGATGCTTTACACTGGTGGTGTTGTGGAGAGACCCCCCTCATGATTGTGAAGTGCTTTAAGTGTGTGTATGACCATACACGATAAATGCGCTATATAAATTTGCACATTACATTACAAGATATTTTATATAAATCTACAATATTATTGAATTTTTTTAAAAATACATTTAAAACCATAAATTTTTATTTATTTTACAATGTTCTCCTTACTGTGTAATTGTACATTTAAGTTCTGAGTTAATTAGCAGCATGTATTTATAGGTTACGGAATTTATTGCAGGTTATTATATATAATTTCCAGAAATTACTAAAGTAAATTCGTTGAATGTGTAACAAGGACACTAAAATAAAGTGAGCCTGGAGGTGAAAATCGTAAACCATAACTGTCAACCAAGATTTTCAAAGCAATATTCTGATTATTTTATTAATAATAATAATAATAATAATAATAATAATAATAATAATACACTGCAAAAAAAATTATGACAAAAAGTCAAGACAACAAATTCTTTTATGTTGCTTTAACTTTTTTTAATAAGTTAATCAGATTTCAACTAAACTTTGTTATACAAAGTTTAATTTAATATTTGTAGTCAGTTTGATTGATGTAAGTTTGATTAAACTAAAAAAAATTTATGCAGCAAGAATTTTTTTACAATGTAATAATAAGAATAAGAATAACAAGTTAATCAGATTCACGTTCACAGTGTGGAAAAAACTGAATGTTCTTCTTCCCTTTAATGTTCCACACACATAAAAAGCCTATTTACCTTTCAAACCACATTTACTAATGTAGAATAACATAGAAGTCACCCTATACTTGTACATTTCCATTGCATTACTAATAATCCTCTGTCTTTGTCTTGCAGTGTCTTCATAACTCATTATCACCAAACCGATCGACACTGACCGGATCAGGATGGGTCAAGCAGCTGGAGGCAAGGAAATCTGACCTTTTGTTCAAAGGAGTTCACATGGTCAATGCTACAAGATTAGTGACCTATAAATATGCAATATATCTTACTCAATTTATGCTATAATATTTTACATTGCTACCACAAACCACACGAATCTAGATTCAGATTCCTTATGTTCGCTGCAGTTCCAAGATTTTTTGGACCACAGTATATTTTGGCCGGTGCGATAATGCGTTAAGCTATTTTTGAATGTGTTTAAGATCACTCAGCAGTTTCAAGATGGCCAAAAACAGTCTGCAGATTCTGTCTGGACCTGCTTATGACTCCTGGCCCGGTTTTATAGTATTAATACTGAGGTCTGATTTCATTGAGGTCTTTTTTTCTGAATGATAAGTGTATGCGGTGGGGAAAGAACCTGTCAATGTTTGTGAATTTCCCTGCCGCTGCTTACTAGTGGTTTCACACATGTGGTTTAGCATTTTTCTACGATGAGTAGTACAGCGTGTTCCTTAAAACATGCACTCCAATCACAGATGCATACGTGCGACCCCGATGAGGAAGTGAATCTATTGACAAGGCAATGATGGTACAGACTGATCTAGAAGTGTTCTTGCCATCTTCCTGCCACTCACCTCATTTATTATTTGCGCACGTAGAGTGTTTGCTTACACTGTGTACGGTTGTGGCTTTAAACCTCAAGTTTGTCCTATTATCAGTTCTGTTGTAAACAATCGACACGTTTGTTTATGCATGCTACATGCTGAAATAATGGCCAACAGGTTTGCCATAAAAATCCATTCACTTCCTTGTTTGAAATGATTGAGGAAAGATTATGATGTTTTGTAACCTTGTGCTAATGTGCAAGCAGGGCCTAAAACATTTTAGCACATTTTCTTGTACTGGTACTTAGGCTTGAACTTGAGAAAATTTAAGTAATATATATATATATATATATGTACTGTATGTATATATTTTTTTAAATGACCATGACACTATATATGCATTATTATTATTATTATTTTTAATATATATATATATATATTTTTTTTTTTTTCATCTAATTGCAATGTTTATTAGGAATCCTTTGTATAGTTATGAATTATTGTTATAATAATAATAATATTATGTCTATAATTATTATTAGTAGTATAGTAGTAGTAGTATTGATAATAATCATTTAATAAATTCTAAAAAATAAAACTGTCGTAATAAAACAGTAAAGATTGTCATACTACTACTAAACTGTCATTTATAATGATTTTACTTCATGATAATAATAATTATTATTATCTTATATGGTAACACGGTGGCTCAGTGGTTAGCACTGCTGCCTCACAGCAAGAAGGCCGCTGGTTCGAGTCCCGGCTGGGTCAGTTGGCATTTCTGTGTGGAGTTTGCATGTTCCCCCCGTGTTTGCGTGGGTTTCCTCCGCTTACTCCGGTTTCCCCCACAGTCCACATGCGCTATACGTGAATTGAATAAACTAAATTGGCCGTAGTGAATGAGTGTGTATGGATGTTTCCCAGTACTGGGTTGCAGCTGGAAGGGCATCCGCTGTGTAAAACATATGCTGGATAAGTTGGCTGTTCATTCCGCTGTGGCAACCCCTGATGAATAAAGGGACTAAGCCGAAGGAAAATGAATGATTTATCTTATATAACATCAGTAAAATTACAAAACAGAATGTTTTTTTTCCTCTTTGCATTCTAAATTTAAATCATGGAGCTTTTAATTTGGTGCAAAACCACATGGTAACTTTTTTTTAAATAATTTTGTTAACAACAGATTTGTACCTGCCCTGTAAAAAATGCTGGGTTCCATATAAGTAATAGTTACCTTGTATGTTAATAAATGCTTTATTAACTCAACTTCATCCAGTTTTGTGACCTAATCTAAAGTGAGGACTATTTATACTTTGTAAATATAACATTGTCCTTAAATTTATTGTCCATAAATGACAATTAAAGGCTTAGTATCTAATGAACAGTACATCTTTGCAATCTTATCTAAAAAATAAAATTACTGTGAAGTTTAAACTTTGCTGAATAACAGGAGTGTCAAAATATGACAACAATATAATAATTTAACAATATATTATGATACAACATTTCAATGTTATTTAGCAATGTTTAAACTGTACAGTAATTTTATTTTATCATTTCATTTGTGTATCTTGAAATGAATAGAAATGAATAAAGTCATTTATTTTCTTTTTGTTATGTTTAGATTATGACTGAGCCTTTTAATTGTATAAGGGGTTTATAAAGCATAAATAGTCCTCACTTTAGATTACATTGAGTACAAAGCTGGATGAAGTTGAGTTAATAAAGCATTTATTAACATACAAGGTAACTATTATTATATGCCTGAATAATAATATATTTAAATGTTAATTTGAATATTTTATTAATCATTTACTTATACATTCTGAATGATCTTAAAAAAGTCACTAACTATTCTTAAATAACTGCTTTGTAAATAATGCAATGCTTAATTTAATAATGAAAAATGAATCAGACCTGTGAATTGTTAACCGCAGACTCACTCTTATTGGTTGATTTCAATCAGCGAGTCGTTTACTTGAAAACAGATGCAGTCAGATCTGGCCTATTCATAACCAACCAACCAATCTACAAATCGATTTACCAGTGTAATTGGAAAGTATTAGCTGATTTATGAATCATACATAAATATCAGGTTTCTGAGTGGGTAACGATTTCCCCAGTTCAAAAGAAATGACATGGTTCTATAAAATGTAATACAAAGTATGGTATTATACTTTGGAATGTAGTGAAATTAATGTAAATGTTTCTCAAAAGAATAAAACATACTCTAATAAAATACAAATACTTGAAAAATGTACTACTGCTCACCACTGCTAACATGCAGATAATATGCCTAGTGAGGGTGAATCTCTGACTATGAGCCCACATGGGTCTGTGTTGAGTCTAAACTCTTAGTGCAGTACAGTTTATTAATTAGCTGCAGAAGACTTTTACATAAGCTCTTCTAGGGAAAGTCATCATGGAGTTTTCTTAGAAAATTTCAGTTGAATTACAGAGAAAAGCAGCACTTTGCTTTTGATGGTGTGAAGAAATAATGATAAGCCTCCAGTAAATGATGCTCTTGAGCTATTTTTTGACTCCGAAATAGGAAGTGCACTCGAGTATCTGTGATATCATCATCACCCCATATCTGTAGACACGTCATGTTCAATATAGACTTTCTCCAGAACTGTTTAACAACTTTTAGATATGTAAAGGAACAGCAATACACTCTCAATGTCTGATCAATTTAATGCAATGTTGCTATTTATCAGCAGTCAAAAGCAAAGTCACATTACCAAGCATCCATTGTTGTTAATGTATTTTTGCTGGATTCAGTTTTTAACGTTGATGCTACACTGATTCATGATTCACGATTAGTTTGTTTTGTACAATTCACTCTGATATAATCATATCAAATGCAAATGTATGCTCACCTGCTACTTTATTAGATGCATATCAGATGCATATAAATATCTCTAGCTGATGGATGGAGGCGTGCTTTTTGCTCATGTTTTTTATGCCACATTGTCACCCTACCATCCGAATGTCGCAGCAGAAATCGAGACTCATCTGGTCAGACAACCTTTATTCAGTCTTCTAATCTTTTTTTTTTTTATGAGCCTTGTGAATTGTAACCAATGAAATGTCACCGGTGTGCTCTTCCAAGCCAATCTCACAGCAATTCCTAACTTTTTGATTTAGTGGCTGATTTGTATTCATTTGTACAATCTCATTTGAATATTTTAATATGATTTGCTCATCCCCCAATGAGGGGTAGGTTTAGGGGTGGGGCTTGGGGACAGGCCTCCTTTTGAATGTACATTTTCATATAAATTAAATTCTATGAATTTGTGCGATGTAACCACTTTACTAACAATACGTAAGATAATTACGTTTCCTCATGAGATCAATCTGGCTGTTCTGCTGTTGTAGCTCATCTGCTTCAATAACTTGGTTTCCACCCAAAGATGCGAATTAGACTTATGGGTGAAAATGGAATATCGCGAAATATATTTCTAACATTTGTTTTTTTAAATGTTTTTTAACATTTGCGAAAAAAATACATCTAAGATTTTCATCTAATTAATCAATGAAAAAAATGGTCACTTCTTGATAAACTGATACCATATCTGAAAAAAAAATTATGGAATTTGATGTGGTAGGAGAAGCCACTATGAGTCTTCTTTATTATACATACTTGCAAAAAATACTATGTAAGTCAATGGTTGTTTTTTTCCAGCATTATTCAGTGTATTCTCTTTGAAGTTTAACAGGAGAAAGAAATTCAAACAGTTTTGAAACAAGTGGAGGATAAGTAAATGATTTTCATTTAAAAACTATTCCTTTTAGTCCATCTATTCAGGTCATTCAAACAGACTGCAGTTTGTTTTTCTGTCACTACTGGTGCAGAAATTCACCTTTTAAAAATAAAGCGTATTTTTATTCCCCTTCATTGTATTATATTTGACAACTCATGAAGAACGCTGCAACACAGTTTCAAAATAGTAATAAATGATTGAATCATTGAAAATGTATTTCAATGCAATTTTTAAATCACATACAATAAGTGCATTGAGATGGGTTTAAAAACATGTGTTTGTTGGTATTTCCTAACATTTAAATTTAAATTACAAATGAGAATAAAGGAAGTACTTCAAATCACCAGAGACTAAGCAATATGCTGTCTAAATATGACAAGTTTAAGTTAGTAACTTTTTTTTCTTTTCAGTTGGTTTCATTCCATATACCCCAAAAATCAGAGTCTGTGCCTAAATTGTGCAAGTTTCATTTCTAGTAAAGCAAACCAAGAGTAAAGGCGGCAATATGGGTTTAAACACCTGGCAGTGCCAGACTGTCTGCCAGGCTGCACCCAGTCCCAGGAGAATGACGATGTCATAACTGTTGTTCTTTGCACCGTCACTGGCAGGAGGAGCATTAACGATCTATTGTGTGTGTGTGTGTGTGTGTGTGTGTGTGTGTGTGTGTGTGTGTGTGTATTTGTACCCTCAGGGCTTTCTACAGTGTAGCGGGAGATACCTCATATACACATAAGCACGTGTTCCTGTCTATTCAAAGGTAAGAGTTCTCAGGGCAGGGGTTACCTGCTTCAAAACCCACACATACATACTGTACATGGCCGTCCATGTTGACTGCAGTTTATCAGGGAAAGTGGAGCTGTCCTCTCCTGCAGAGCTCATCTGCTCCTGTGGCACCCTGCAACCCCCTGTAGACATTAGTGGGCTTTCCACACTCCCCACCCAAGGGGCAGGTGGAACACACACACACACACTCACACTAACCAAACACCTCCTACTGAGTGGCATTGAATAGGACAGCTGCCCAGGAGATTAGGGCCAACTGCTTTGTGAGTAATGCAGTGTCGGCCACCATCAAAGCCAGTTGTTTTGAAGAGACAGGATGTGAGGCAGGATGTCCAGATTAAATAACAGGCCTATTAATGTCAGGCTGACAACAGCGCAGGAGAGGAGAAAACTCTTCTGAACTTTAGCTGTCATAATTTGATATGCCGCAGAACAATGCTTTTTGATTTCAGATAACATAATCCGAAATGATCCACAGCTCTATGGACCCTTTTCAACATTTTTAAGGGTTCTCAGAAGTGGTCAGAAGTTATAGTCAATGGGAACTCTTGTAAATATAGATGTTTTTGTTCACATTTGGTCTAATAGAAGACAAATAAAAGGTGAGGCTTCCTTTTGATGGCTCCCTTTCGTCCCAATTCTTCCTAATATTCAAGTGTTTTCTGTGATCCAATCAAAAACCATCTTTACTATTTCCACCTGTAATTGACCTTTTTCAAAGTCCTGCCCCTCTTCTCTATGTCAGACAAGCTTTCAGTATCAGCAATAGCACCTTCCTATCAATTTGTTCAATTCCCAGGGAAATAGTGAAACATTTATGAAAAACTGACAAACTAATTTCAGACAATAGGAGAGAAGGAGGTCTGCAATAGGCATACGAAGGATATATTCTGGATTTGATCGCTTGTAATGAAGACAAAACAAAAAAAAGATCAAAGGTACAGCCTACAAGTATATGGGTAGTTTGGATAATTTGAATATAATAAATTGTTACATAATGATTGGCTAGCATAATTCACATAGCACATGCAAACGGTGGCGTCTTGAACATGACAGAACTAAACTGCATCTATGAAATTATAAGAGATGGAAAAGATTCATTCATTGTTTATCTGGGTCTTCAGGATGTGCAGTTTTAAGTTTGCTCATCTCACCTTTCATCCTCCGAGTCCTCAGGTAGTTCTTTTGCCACGTCACAAGAAGTTATGTGGGTGGTGCTGGTCCAATAACAGTCTCGTGTCCTTGCGTTTCAACTCTTCTTTCATTAAGTGACATCATCATTGATTTATAGTTTATGGCGAGGCCGTTCACACAAACGTATCCATTTCATTCACTTCTCTAAGTTTTGGGAAAAGATGAAATTGTATATTACTCTGCCCTCCCTGCTGTCTGCATTGCAAGTCCCATACGAGCACATTTTCACCATTTTTCATGTTAATCGTCAATGTTATTCTACTACGATGCCTGTCAAACAACATGGCAGACAGAAACAGGGGTACAGAATATAAGTATTATTGTTTGCTGGATCACCTGTCAATCAAACCACAGTGAAGGGTCAATTAACATGTCTTTAAATAAATTTGTGTTTTATAGAGTCCTTCCCTTTTATTTTGGCACAGTCATATAAATTTGATGTCGGTTATCATGCGTTGTGTGTTCACAGTGTGCAGGGTTGGGGAACAATAATAGGGGAGGTCCCTGTGTTCTTCACATCCCATGCTGCCATGTTATCAGGGACGGGCCCCGGTGATGAAGGCTCTGAGAAGCTTGCAGAGATGTTCCATTTAACAATGGTAAGAACAGTCAGGTGGGTCATATCACATTCATTAATCCCTCCCTCCCTCTCTCTCAACTTTCCATTTGACCTGCTTACTCACGTGCTATCTTTTATTTCAGCACTCTTCTTATTCCTCTTTTTCATTCTGCATTTAATCCACCACCACGCCCCCACATTTCACATGATGCCTGTTACTTGTTCTCCTTTCCTCGAAAACCTCTTTTGAACTGTATAAGAGGGGATTGCTCTTACAAGCATAGACAAGCATAGCTGTTACTGAAATAAATGTTAAAAGTGATAAAATGGTTAGGGATATTAATACACAACTAACACACCGGTGTTAAACTGTGGCACACAACTTATGAATAAATGAAACCTATAACTATAGTCCCATGTAAACCCTCCATGAAGAGGTAGTAGCTTTTTGCCTATCATTTACAAAAAGAAAAAAATAACATGGTTTATTCCTCTGATTAAACTGCAACCAATAGGTGGCCCGTCGCCATGGCAACTGTGATAATGACTGCAAGGACGAAGTTTAACCACAATAGTCTCATCCACTTGTAAACACAACCAACTGTTCAGTAGAATTGTACCAAACAATTCCATAATCTGACACTTTATTTTGAAACCTTCATGTTGATCTGCATTTGTACAATTTATTGGGATCCTTTTACTTTTCATAGCTATATAAATATATGGCATGGGCTTGTTCTGAAGCAGGACTTGATGCTAAACACCCTAACAAGCACCTAGCAATTGCACAGCAACATGTTGGCAACCATCCAGAACAGCCAAGAAACAGCATAGCAACTTAATAACACCAGTCATACTGTTTACAAAGATGCATCATTAGCATCTTTTTCTATGGATGTCTATATCTGTAAAAAACTAAACTAACACAAAACAACAAGACAAAGAAAACTTTAGCTTACATGTGAAAGTTAGTTAACATTAACTAATATTTAGCTAACATTAAAACGTTACTGTAGTTAAAACCTGGAATATAATGCGTATAAAAATACATATGGAAATGTAAAATGTATTAATAAGCTGTTCACATATATATACAGTGAGTATATAAAGAGTATATAGAGTGTTGTCAAAAATATCGATATTTCGATAAGTATCGATACTGGAATATTTCAAACGATACGATCTTGCTTTTAGTTAGCATCTCCATGGTATCCAGTGGCAAGTTGGATACCAAATTACCAGTATTATGACAACACTAATACATAATAAAATCAAATATGACATTAAACACAACTCTGTCTTTTTTGTTACAAGAATATCAATAGCTTGCATATTAGGAAATCAAGACAAGCAATAATTCAGTCAAACATGCAATATCAACGCTAGCACAATACGGTAACATAAAAGTAAATAAATATAAAAAATTCTGAAACTTTGTTCTGAAACTGAAACAAAATAGGAACGAACAATGTATTTATAAGGCCAAAGATTGGCTGTTAGATTTACCCAAGATTAATTTTATATCACGTTTAACAACTATAGAAACATGTGATCCAGATGACACATCTCTAAATACGTTGAAGCTAATTTACAAATAGGCGCCATCTTTATAAATAAACACATTTGACTTCTAAGCAACTATTCTCTCCTGAAAAGGACTCTAAATTGGTTTAAAAACATGCTAACCATTAAATCTATGCTAACAGTGCCCCAAAACATTGCTAGTCATTCAGAACACCGTAGAAATGGCATAGCAAACTGACAATTCAGAACATCATCGTAATATAGCATAGCAACACGTTAACCATTCAGAACATGTTAGCAATGAGATATGAGATCGGTGACCATTCAGAACACCCAAGAAATGGCATAGCATCTTGCTAACAACCATTCAGAACATGACAGCAATGGCATAGCAACTTGGTAACCATTCAGAGCAGCCTAATTATGGCAATACACATTTCTTAGTCATTAAGAAACCCAAAGAAATGCCATAGCAACTCGTTAACCATTTAGAACATCCTAATAATGGCAATATAATCTGTTAGTGATTAAAAAAACGTAGCAATGGCATGCTAACAACCATTTAGAAAACATGGTAGCAATGGCATAGCAGCTTGCTAACATTTCAGAATAAGGTAGTAATGGCATTACAGCATACTAACATTTCAGAATGTGGTAGCAATAGCATAACAGCACGCTAACTTTTCAGAAGGCTTTAGTGATCATGATATACATCCTACAATTTGCACCTATATTAAAAATTTCTTTTGAAGCTACAAATAAAAAGAAACAAATGTTCTGGTGTGTGTGTATGTGCTCTGACATGTGTAATGACAGATCTTTCTCAACAGTTTTTCTTGTGAATGGGAAGTTTCTAGCCATGCCAGACTTACAGGGAACCTTTATCTTGGTTGTTAACCTCAAACCGTCACTGAGCATGTATAGTGACTCATATGTCATGTGGTCTTTTTGTTTCTGAATTACTCTGCTTCTCAGCAGCCAATCATTTTTCACGTACAGAAAAAATTCTGTGATTACATAAGAGTTGCTACATTAAGATTAAGACAGCTGTGGAATTTCCAGAAAATGTGTAAGCTTAAATGTTCTTGATGTTGTTGTTTTTTTACACTCTGTCCTACACATTGTAATTAGCTCATAAATGGTAGCTCATAAAATGGTAGTGCCTACATGTGGGATTAAATATAGTAAGTAACCCAATACAGTAAACTTAATTTTTTTTTTTTATGTATTAAAATTGTCATTAAATATTCCATAAGATATTATTATTATTGTTTTGGTTTTTGTTGTTTTAAGTTCTTGGCAGCCAGTTATTCAGTGGACAAAACATATTTTGGTCAAGTTGGCATTTAATTTGTCAATTAAATAAAGATTTATTTGGACTGTAGCATTTGATTAGATCCACAACAACATAAGAACCCAGATGGGAGGATTTTTCTTCTCTCTCAAAGCGTAACATAACTATTTTTATACAATCAGTTGCATTTTATTAATTGCATTCAGTATAGTTTCTCATTATCAAAACCGATGGTGTCATGACACACCAGAACCACTGGTATATTTCTTTTGTGTTTACGAGTGTGTCTGTTTGTTCTTTTCTGTCCTTGCATTTTTTCAAAGTACCGAAAGAGGGAGCGGGGATGGAAGGAACATGTTAATTTTTAAGGTTTCTCAACTGACTTTTTTTGAGTTGTGATGTGTCTCTGTTGCTTTCTCTACCTCTCCTATCTGCCTCTCTCCTGCACTCGCTCTCTCTCTTTCTCCCTTTTTCTATCTCTCACTCGCTCTCTGTCGCTGTTTGGTCATTCTGACGTCCGCTTCTGGATCACAGCATCTCTGGCGCTGCAGGAGAGTTTCCCTGTGCTGTCTAAAGCCTGATTTTTCCCCCCTAAAATTTCTCCTTTTGCTCCTCATGTTCTCTGTGAATGAAGACACTCTTCTTCTTCTTCTGTGGCTTTTTTAAAATCAACCAGAAACTTTCACTTCGATTTCCGAAATCTTCCTCCAGTAGTGTTGCGGGTGAAGACGAAGCGGGTCCCTTTCTCCGAATGGATTTGAAATTACTTTTTTTAAACTCTTATTTTGTCCTGGACAATCTCAGCTGTAGCATTGCAAATTAGAATGACTGTTTGATTTTTCAGCTATAACGGAGCACAGGAAATGATTAATGGCTGTTTGTGTGTCTTACTAATTTGTTTATGTGTTTTAGGTGTGTTTCTGTGTTTGCATGATGTCTAACAGTCTAACATGTTGGCTCCAGACGTCCTTTGCCCAGAGGTCAAGGGTATGGGATTATATGTCAAGTGTCTGTGTCATCATGTTGGTTTCCAGAGAGCACAGACATATCGCACGTGTGCTACTGCACACACACACACACACGAGCCAGGCTGGCACAAAGAGTCTCAACAGACAAGACATCATCAGCTGCATCCGTTTCTAGTCATTACACACTGTTTTAGACACACAAATGGTATCATTCTTTTTTCTTATTCACATTGAAGTGTGTTTTGATTTGATTTAGAACTAGACAAACATTTAAAAAAAAAATTTCCTTATTTCATTTGGACTATTGCTGTTTAAAAAGCTGATCTGGTGTCATGACTCATTGTTTCCAGCACTGAAAGGGTTTAGTTAGTCTGTGAATTCTCCCCTGCCAACTCCCAGGCAGGCAGGCGAGTAAGTAACCCGATTCGGAGGCATCTGCTTGGAGAAGCGTGCGTATCCGCCTCCCCCTCGCCCTGATTCCTCTTCTCTCCTCCTCCCGAAGCTGTGGTTAGCCCTGCCCTTACGGGTCATGTGACTTCTCTGAAGCTCCCTCCTCCCCCTGCCTCCCCCCGTGTTTCCAGTAACTGCTGAAAGGGGGCTGAGTCAGTCTTCAACCAGCTTCCCTTTGACCACAGCTTGTTAAAGAATTTGTCAACGTGGACTCCAGGGTGCACATTTTTTTCCTCCTTGTGATAGATAGATTTGAATTTTTTTTTTATCTCTCCCTCCCTGGAACGGTCCGATTACGTCAGGAAGCCATAATCACTTCCTGCACTAAGACAGAGAAAGAGGGTGTGTGTGTGTGTGTGAGAGAGAGAGAGAGAGAGAGAGAGAGAGAGAGAGAGAGAGAGAGAGAAAGAGAGCGGTTTGTATAATGGACTTTGATATTTGGCGGCATGTGTGCCGGAGACGCTTGTCTGAAAGGGTTTCATTCACAAAAAAGAAGGGGATAATAATTTGAGAAAGAGCGGGTGAAAAGTACAATTTACTCTTTAACCTGATTACAGTCTTCCTGTGATTCTCTCAGCTACCGGTCTGATTTTCCGTATCGTATTAGATCATCTATAATATTTAGCAAATTCACTTGCTTTGAAGACAAGCAAATTAACAGTCCATGTCAAAGGAAACTGATGCTACCCTCAAAACCAATATTATCTGAGCAATTTGCTGTTATTAAAAAAAAATACTAAAGATATAAAAATGTTAGTTAACCCCCCTCTGTCATCATTTATCCTCATTTTATTACAAAAACATTTTTCCTGAGTGAAAGAAATCCCCACATAATAAAAATCTATTAAAAAAATTAAAAGAAAAAAAAAGCTTTCCAATAATAAAAGTTAAGTCCATACATTAAAAAAACTTATATTATGGGTGAACTGCCCCTTTAAAAGAGCTCTATTAGCATTATGGTTCAGGTAAATGTTGATGCTGTATGTATAGGAGTGTTACTATTGTTACCAAGGTGCCATTGACGTAAAGGGAAGCTGCAACTGTCGAATGTGGTGTGGAAAGAGGAATATTATTAGGTGCGAATGTGGATTAGGGAAGTCTTCAGTCTATATGCGTCAGTCTAGTCTTTTCTCTAGTAAAACAAAAAAAAAGTTTGCTTTGCTAAATACAAGTGCAGAATTTTAGGAGTAAAAAAATTCTGGTAAATCCATGTCTCTAAATATGATCAAAAATGGCACCCTGAAAATGACATGCCTATAAAAACTATTTTTAAAAAAGCCCTATGAAAAAAAAATAAAGCTGATTGAAAAAAAAAAAAATGCTGAATGGCACTGTAAACATACCAGAATCAGAAAGCCGAACCGTCTCCCATGGTTTTACTGAAGGCGCACCTTTGATGAGATCTCTTAAATGTAATTGCTGGTAAACCCTGCCCTGAGGGATGCTGGGTTGGAGCTGGTAAACGCGGGGAGGTTGTGGTGGCTGCATGCTTTGCCAAATGGTAATTTTCCATGCGCATGACAAAAAAAAAAGTTTGAAATAGATTTGAAGTAAAAAAGAACAAGCAGCCTGGTTATTCATTCATCGTGTCAGATGGCCACTGTTGTGGTGAGAGAGAGAAAGTTCCCACTAGAATTATGAATACGTCACATAACGGCATGATTGCATGTGTACCGTGCTGTAAAACTGAAATAGCTGCCCGATTTAGCTCTCATCAGTTTTTCTGGGTTAAGGTTAGTCTGAACAGCCAGATAAATGACTAAGGGGAATTAGTCAGCGGCGCAAACCATACAAAACATTCTGAGAATAACTTTCAGCCCGTCATATGGGGTCTGTTTTGTTGCTAATATTGGGAATAAGCACATCTTGTGCCATCTGTTCGGTGTGGGGTAGATGGGTGGTTGGTGAATAGTGTATACAGATGTCTGGAGATAAAAGATACCTTTGAAGACAGATGAGAGACTTGTGACTGGATGTGAATGCAGTGATTTAGTCTTGACGTTACTCAGCAGTTTCTTGTGCCCGTTTGAGAGTGACTCACGGCTCGGAGCAGAATGATGTGTTTGTAACGAGGATGGGCATGAATGTCGCTCTTTAATCAAGTGCTTTCATCTTGCGGTTTAAAGCTGATCCAAAGTCCTTAAGCTCTGAACAAAAAAATTCCTCTCTTCCCAACCTGACATTTTAATGTCTGGTTTACTGTAAAAAGAAATGAACAGAAGAATCTATAGAGAACGACAGAGGGGGGTAAAAAGCATTGCATTGAAATGAAACGTGCTGTTGCTATGTGTCCAAACATTCTTTGTGATTGGACAGAACAAATTCGGAATTTTTAAGTTCGTCCAATCAAAGCACAGCTGTTATGCTTGGTCTCCGTCACCCCTCCTTTTTCTACCCTGCCAGCTTTTCTTGGACCGAATTGATGTCCATATTAGGTCTGATTCAGTAAAAATCCCCTCCCATGCCCTTTGTCTATTATACCCGGTGCTAATTCACTTTTATCTCTAGCTGCAAAAAGCATTCTCGGTTTATGTACAGTAAATGAATTAAAGATGATCTCATTGGCCCATGTCATCACTATATTAATTATATTTGCCACCTGTCAGAAACTCAGTGCCCCTGCTCATTTTTTTATGATCAGTGAGCGTTCTGGATTTATTTTCGATCATACGAGATAAATAGAGCATTTTATGTGTATGCATTGAATTGCCAAAAAAATTATTTGTTTAAAAAAACATGTGTGCAATGATCCTGATGTAATTGCGTGTTTTTAAAATGCACAAAATGAGTCTAAAGTCTTTTTACAATCTTAGAAATTTACATAAAGACTTAAATATTGTTTGGAGTAATTGTTGCCATTTTGTTCAAACATTAAAACTTTTATTTAATAGCCGAATAATTGTTTTAGCAGCTTTCTTTGTATAGCTAAATTTAAGAGGATTTTTGTGATAATAATTGTATGTATATCTTTTTAAATATAATTTTAAAGTAAGCACAATTTCTGCATTTTTAAAAATGTTAACCTCCTTTGCTTGTCCATCTAAACTAGTTATTTAATTTGCAGTTAATTTGATCCTATAAATTAGACAATTAAAAATGCACCAATGAAAATGAAATCTGCATATTTAGCAGTTACTTTTAGAAGTATTTGTATCTGCTCAAATATAACGCATGCATTCATGCAAATGCACACCAAAAATTGCTTAAAATTGCTGCAGTTTGTCCATTTTTATCATATATTATTTTAAATATACATACCACTCCTCTTCCCAGAAAATGTATCATCAGGAAAATCCATGTCATTTGAGTGAAATAGCCTTTTGTGAGGAAAAAAGCTTCCAAAGCTCACTGGAAGCACCTAAGCATCTGGTCTTGTCCCTCATTCCAAGTCAATGGAAATTTAAAATGTGTCATTCAAAGGTTCATTGGATCTTTCTGGTAAGGGTTAAACATTTAAATGTTTGTTTTGTAAGATTATATGGTGTGAAACATGAGATTCAAATGCGTTTGCTGTATCTAATGTTTGGGAGCAAAATCCTGCAACTAAAATGTTCTTGAAGAAAATAAGAATCTGTAACTCTTAGATTATAATTTATTTAGTTGACTTGTTGTTTTTTTGAGAAGTTTCACAGAGCAGTAAGTTAATGTAATTAGTGTAGTTTAAGTACTTACTATTATGTGAACACAGACCTCTTCTCTCCCTCTCTCTTTGCTTTTCTTCTAAAAGTCCCTTTTAAATTAGCAAGGAGATTTTATGCTTTAAAAACATACAAAAAACCCATCCATGCACTATTACAATTTTTTTCGTTCTTAAAACATGCCAGTAGAAAAAATAAGATGTTAATCTTTATTTCGGTAATCAGTTCTTCTTCTGCCTTATCAGTTTTATGGCTCAAATCCTCCTAAATCTTCCCTTTCATCCCCTATTCTTAAGATGATTTGATTTGTTTAAATTGTTTAATTAAAATCAGTTAATTCTCACATGCTTTTGGATTTTCTGTAGCGCACAGAAATTGTTTTTGAAACGAACTGATTGTGTAAGTAATTCTCAGAAAATGTGGCAATGTTTTGTCCTGTATGTGTTAACAGAGTCCTCCCAATTCGTGGTAAATAAAAAAAAAATCCTGAACAAGATTCTTAAAAAGTGTGTAATATAAATAATTGATTTTGCTACAGCAAGAACTGTTTTAGATGTGCACAAAAAGTGTTTAGAGTGATTTACTAAAACCGAGGATGTCTAAATAAACTGCACAGATGAGTTAATGAATTTAGCTCATTTGTAAGAATATCTAGGCACTGCTGTGTGGTTATTATTTATTAAAAACCATTTAGATATGTTTATTAGCATTTAAAAAAATGAAACATGATGAAAGTAAACTTTTATCAAGCTATTTTAAATGTACTTTTGTATTTATCTCACTTCTATGAATGGTTTTAGAAGAAGCATATTCGTTGTCTTAAAAAAAATCTAATCTGACAAGTGTTTTATGTATTATTGATTCCCTAAAATGTATTTGATTTCATTCATGCTTTAATTCTGAATCAAGTTTAACTGAATGAAAATTTCGTTACTGTTTTATAACTTGATTTCTGTTGGTTTGAATATTCTTTTACTAGGTGTTAAATTATTTTTAGAGCTCTGCAAAACCTTGGGAAAGCTGCAAATTAATTTTGCTTTGCAAAGACCACAAAGGGTGTGTGTTTTTTTAAAAGATTTGTCAGTAACGGCAAGCTCAAGTCATCTCCTAAATCTCTCCAGACAATTTAGTAAAATTATTTTACACAGCTTAAAATTATTAGTATTTGTTATAAAAATGGGTAAATAGGTAAGAGCTTAATTTGAAATGTGCTTTTCCTTCTTTTTTATATGCAGAGTTTGAGTCAGATCAAATCTTTAAATATGATTGCATATTTAAACATCAAATCAATGAAATTGTGATACTTTAAAATGTTAAAAAATAAAAATTGTTTTGTGTTCTGTTTTCCTTCATTAGTCTTCCAAAATGTTCAGTCATTTATTTTGTTACATGAGGTTATTCTCAATACCTAACTCTGTTTTCATCTCTCAGATGTGTTAATTTCTCTCTAACAATTTTTTCTGACATCTCTTTTCTTTTATACTTTTCTGTCAACTCTTTTGTTCTTGAGATTTTTTGTCATTAGAACATAATTGCAATCCGAGAGACTACTCAGGAATTCTTACCCGTGTCTCTGTTAGTGTTTGACGAACAGAAGACCTTTCTTCTAAGGTTATTAGTAATAGCAAGAATATGTCACTCATTGAGAGTGATGATAGTTTTATTGAGAGCTTCCATTTAAAAAACAAACTACTTTTTTATTATCGAATGTGAGCAAAGGATTCTTGATCTTTTCCTTATGCAATTTCCACATTGTAATTATTTATTCTCAATTGTCTGTTTTACTTTCGTTAAAAATAAATAACAAAGAAAAGGTCTCAACATTTAAAGTACATTTGAAAAAAATATATATTTAGAAAACAATTGTTTGAAGTGTTTTTCCTCTTTCTTTCCTAAACCTCTATGATCTTTTTGTATATTTCAGATCTCATATCTGACTCATGGATCGCTTCCCTGAAACACTTTCTGGAGATTATTTTCACTGATATAACAAAAACTGTGGTAAAGACACACACTAAGGTGAGTAAAATTTGAGTTTAAAAATCCTAGCAAAATACATACAAATTTGAAATTAAATCATTTTAGTTTATTCAAATGTATTTGTATATAATTTAATGCAGTTCATAAAATGTGTGTTCATGTATTTTATATATTTTATACAAGATATATTATATAAAGTTGAAGTCAAAATTATTAGCCCTCCTATACATTTGTTTCTGTTTAAAATATTTCCCAAATTATGTTTAACAGAGCAAGGAAATTTTCACATTATCTCCTATAATATTTAGTCTTCTGGGGAAAGTTTTATTTGTTTTATTTTGGCATGAATAAAAGCAGTTTTTATATTTTTTAAACCCATTTTAAGGTCAATAATTTTAGCCCCCTTAAGCAAAATATTTTTTGAAAGACTTGCCTAATTAACCTAGTTAAGCCTTTTAATAACACTTTAAGCTGCACTTTAATACTAGTATCTTGAAAAATATTATGTACTGTCATCATGGCAAAGATAAAAGAAATCTGTTAATAGAAATTAGTTAATTAAACTATTATGTTTAAAGAATGTGTTGAAATTAATCTTCTCACTGTTAAACAGAAATTGGGGCATAAATATAAAACAATTAAAATGTAACACGAGGGCTAATAATTCTAACTTCAACTGTATATCTGATTTATATTGACAGCCATCTAACAAGTTCACTTGACATCCAGATGTTGAAGAAAATGTTCAGTGCAATTAATAATTTACATATAGCAAAAAATAGCTAAGATGGTATGTTATTTTAAAGAAGTTACATACTTTATTGAACATGTGAGCATTAATTTGTCTCCATGTGAAGTTTATGTGGATGTGTACATATGAAAATGATCCTTACATATATAACAATAATAGATTGTATTCATTTTTATGTGTATTACGAAAGTATAATGTTTCCATAACTTCATATTTATGGAGTCACAGCATTCAGATCAACCATGACTCTAAAGTCAACTCAGAGGCGGCCATTTTGTGCTTTATCTGCCTCCATTTTGTAAAAGTTGCAGCTGTAGCCTCTCGATTGGGACGTCCTGACATTCATTCCATACTCAGATGTACTAAATTATGGTGGAAATTTTCCAAATATGCTGTAATGCATACTTCTAGTAGTTTCTCTGCGTCTTTGCAGTGTGATGTAGTGTAGGTTTAGAGAAGTCAGACTCAGTTTTAACATATTTCACATAGGCTACTCCTTGTTTTACATTGCACCATTTCAAAGTTGTATTTCCATTTATTTATATATGCATTTAAACAACCTGCACTGTGCAAAACGCTAAATGAAATAGAACAAAGTATTAATTTTGCCTCTTCGTGCTGAAGTGTGCCTGAAACAGATCAACAAAAATTTTTGGTCTAGTAATTTCAGCAGAAATTTTACTCATGGCCTGTTAACGTGACCGTTATTTCAGCTGCCAAAACTCTCAAAGGGAAAATGAAAGAGAAAAAAAATGAAATAAATAAATACTGCCGTCGTAGCAGTGTTTGAAATCAATCCATGGGTGATAAATAAACATCTCAGACTAACATTTAAATAAAACGAATCTCATGAAACGTGTTTTTGTAAAAGTTTTAGCTGGATTTAAATGCTTATTGTGTAGGAAACTATTCCATTATTTAATTATACTATAGAATTGACATAATAACAAAATATAAAAAATCTGCAAAATAATGAACCATAAATCTGTCATTTAGAAAACCTATTGTAATGTTGCAGATCTGCCTTAATGTTTACAGTAGTTTACAAGCTTTTTTGTTTTTGAATAAAAAGTGACTATATGTATAATTATCATGCTTTCTAAAGCCATGTTAGTATTTCAATAATTCAAAAATGTGCACTGCAAATATTATGTTATTCTTTAATCACTATCAAGATCATTTAAAATGCATCATTCATTCATTCATTCATTTTCTTTTCGGCTTAGTGCCTTTATTAATCTGGAGTCGCCACAGCGGAATGAACCACCAACTTATGCAGCATATGTTTTACGCAGCAGATGCCCTTCCAGCTGCAACCCATCACTGGGAAACATCCATACACACACACTCATTCACACACATACACTACGGACAATTTAGCTTACCCAATTCACCTATAGCGCATGTCTTTGGACTTGTGGGGGAAACCGGAGCACCCGGAGGAAACCCACACGAACACGGGGAGAACATGCAAACTCCACACAGAAACGCCAACTGACCCAGCCGAGTCTTGAACCAGCGACCTTCTTGCTGTGAGGCGACAGTGCTACCCACTGCGCCACCGTGCATGCCTAAAATGGATCAGTGTCAGAAAAATAATCTTGCTTTTGTTTTGAATTGAGTTTATTTCTCTGACAAATAAATAAAGAAAATGTAATTAATGGTTATCACAATATGTCTCTAGTTGATTGATTGCATTAAGATTATTTCAACATACAATAAAATGATGTTTAAATAGTATTAAATTACATGAATTATTTAATTAAATGTGTACTAGTTTGCAAACATTTTAGCACAAAAGACCATTAGACTGAGGAAATATTTAGGAAAAGCCCAAAAATCTCAAAATTGACAGGTACATGAACTACAAAAGTTTAGATTTTAGAAAATAAAAAGAAAAAACTAAACAAAATTTGCATTTTATTTATATGCGGTCACATTTCAAACAAGAACAATCCAGTGCCAATAGTCTCAAACTGTTCTGATAAGGTTGAGTGTGTGTTTGAGTAAAAGAGAAATGTGAGTGTGTGTGTTTGTGATGATGAAAATGTAACAGGATGAAGAGACATACCGGGAGTGAACTTGATGAAACTGAAGTGAAAGACAGACAGAAAGTGTGTGCATGGACGTAAGTGTGTGTGAAAATGCGTGAATGTGTCAGTGTTAGTCATCCATCTACAATGTCTGAAAGGCCTCACCTGTGGATCAGGTGTATTCAGACACACAATATGGTTTTGTATATAACGTGACACACTCGTCTCAAATGTTCTCTCATTTCATAGGGATTATCCCTAATCTGTTCTGAGAAGCTCTTACTGAGATCTGGCGCTTTGCTGCTGTTTTAAGTATTAACATGTTGTGTGCATTTTCCTATGCATGATTGGATATAAATAAAGACATACTGCAATTACATGGGAGCATAACCATACACCATGTATATATATTATATATTATTTTTAAATAACGTACATTCCAAATCCAAATTGTATAAACATGGTAACCTCAACAATAAAGCAATATATATATATATATATATATATATATATATATATATATATATATATATAAATAATATTAAAAGTAAATAAATAACAAATGGAGAATATTTACTAATCAAAGCACTAATAGTTCAAATTTGATTATCAGAGTATGTTCAGTTGTTACAATATATATCATTTTCATTATTATTATTTTAAAAATATGTGTAAATTCTGTATGCATGTGTGTTTATAGTTTAACAATGGGTTTATGCAAATTCTGATTCTTCGGATCACACTATGAAACAGTGATGTTATTTCTCACCATTCTGGCAATGTTCAGAGATTCTTGAAACAAGAAGCACTTGGTCAAGAAACAAAATGACATTTGATAAGAAGTCTTGAGAAATTGATGCAAAAGTAATTTTCATTCTCATTCTCACACCAGCTGCATATACTTAAACATGTAGAAGAGAAAAACAACACAGAAAAAAGTTAATATATAACATTCTTCCACAGAACATCTTCAATCAGACCAGATTGTCTTAAATTCTTTAATTAATGCACTGCAAAAACTGAAAATCTTCCACAGAATTTGGTATTGCAAAGAATATTAAATCAAGATACATTTATATACAAGTATGCTTAAAACCGATGCTTATGCTTTTGCTTATTATCTGTCAGTAAGTTATTAAAATTACTTTTCTGTTTGAATTAAATTGATTTTGAATCAGACTTGCTTTATCTTTTTATCAATTTTTGGTCATTTTGCTTTACAATTAAGTGCATCTTGATTTAAGAATCTTTAAACATTTGCACTGGAATACATAACAAAATACTAAGAACAAGATCTCTTATTGTAGTTTGGTCAGAGTTATTTATTTTAAACAAATATGGAAAAATACTGAAAATCAGTATGAAGTTGTATGCTAATAGAACTCATTATCTGCTCTTTATAAATGTACATTATTGTAATGAATTATTATTCATTACATTTTCTTTCAACGGTCTTTAAAGGGTCCTAAATTTGAGGTTTTAAAAAAATGTGAGTCAACTTTACTATAAAAAAAACCCTATAATATTTTCAAAGTTTTTCATTTATTTATCTGTAACCCCTTTAAACCCACCAAAATATTTTGTAACACTTCACAATAAGGTTCTGTTAGTTAATGTTAGTTAATGCATTTACTAACATGAACAAACAATGAACAATACATTCATTACAATATTTGTTAATGTTAGTTAACGTTAGTTGATTAGTTGATGAAAATACAGTAGTTCATGTTAACTCGCCGTGCAATTAATTGAATATTAATAATGCATAAGTAAATGTTAAACTATGATTAGTAAATGCTGTACAAGTATTGTTCATAATTAGTTCCTGTTAGTAAATACATTAACTGACATTAACTAATGAAATCTTATTTTAAAGTGTGACCAATATTTTATGATCCATATATGTACAGTTCGTAAGGATAAATGAGTACACCCCTCATAGATCTCTTGTTTAAATTAATATTTTCTATAGGATGATATACAATATTATATTTGTGCATATACATTACATTAGTCAGTACCAAAGCCAAAACTGGAACTAATCTAATAAAAAACAACTTAGGATAAAAAAATTAGTACACAACAAATAATATGTTGGGGGGAAATATTAAATAAAGTCTTAATAAACAGGAAAAAAATATTACATTTAGTTGCAATAATAAATGTAAATGTATTATCTTTCTATTCATAAAGATGTTAGGTGACCAAACTCTTAATTTAATGAACATAACTGTTTAATAAAACTGTTTTGTTTAAATCACCAAAAATTATTGCCTGCATTCATTGAGAAATGGATTAAAAAAATGGGGTTGTACTCACATATACTGAGCACTGTATTTATGTTTACATGTGCCATATACTAAAATTAACTGAGCAAATAATGACACAAGCAAAAAAGAAGAAGAAAAAATTAAGCAACTAATTGAAATAGTGTGCAGATGTGCTCACACAAACCCCAGAAACATTACAAAGTGTGTTTGCTAAACTCAATCTTGACAGCCGTGACAAACATAATGAGTAAGTCCCAACTCATTGAGTTGCACACCCGACCCCCCAAAAAACCCACACACCACCACCCATCCTGCCTTTTATCATAACTCAACCCGTGAGTCAGCAGGATCCAGACTGGACACCAGCCATCATAGATCCTGCTTTTCTTCTAATCAAGTTTTTGTTTCCCTCCTGCCATCAGCATAAGGCCTTTCTCATGTTTGATGTGTCATGTAGCATCTCAACCCAAAAAAAAAAAAAGGGCCTTTTTCTGCTGACCACCGTCTGCTCGTTTGCTCTCCTCGAGGGTCCATAGGTGGGCATCTGATGTGGTTATGAGTGTATCGCCAATGGATAACCATTAGAGTGACTCTGTGTCTTTCTCTATCTCTCAAACAGAAAGTCTTTGTCGTACCTTGGAGCAGATGGTGGCCCTCATTGGGTGAGTAATTCAAGACATTGACTTATATCTGGGGGCCCGTGAGCAAATGGAAAGGCCAAAAAACGGTGTGTGTGTGCACATATGTGTGGTTTTCAGTGTGTCAGAGAGGGTGGGCGGACTACTTAGATGTATAGTGGTAAATGAGAGAGTTAAAATGAGAGAAAGTCACTCACTAATGTGCCATTTGCTGTGGGGAAACCCTGTAGATGGTCTGTTAGGTGTCTGCCTACAGTTCCCATAAAGCATCAAATTGACAGGTTTGACTGTGGAAATTGGTATGGCGGTGGTGGCAGTGGTAAATTACAGGCCTGAATGAGCTCATGGGGTCCCGGGCTTTGTCTGAAATTCCCATCATCTTGTGTTTGGAGCTAAGTGGCCTAGAAAGACGGGGAGTTGTTGTTGATGCTGGACACCCACTTTTTGCTTGTTGTTGTTATACCGACTGTGTGATTGCTTAAGCAAACATAGACTAAGCTTGAGCTTGTGTTTTACATTTAGATGTGCATTCTGGAATGGGTAAAACAAATGGAATTTTAATAGCTATGTGTTTAATATGCATTTATGCTTTCTGGCATGTGAATGTAACTTTTGGGTTAAGCTTAACATAAGGCAAGACACTACAGGTGTATAGGAGGAAAATTGTTATTAATATTTATCACCATACTATCATCACAAGTTTTCTGAAGTGCAGTGTTTCAAAATAGATCCAAGAGAGGTGTTTTTTTAAAAAATAGTAATAATGATACAACCTTAATTTTTCTGTACTTTAGAATGAGTCTTGTTTAATTCAATTATTAAATTCACTATAAGTAAACATAAGGTCATGACTATCATACATTTTATTATGATTTAAAGGAGATGCACACTAAATGGCATTGAGTGTTACAATAGTTGATATGTACAAAAAAAAGCATATTTCCAAATAAATTCTTTTAATATTTGTGTCCTAGGACCACAAAAACTCTTATGCATGAGTCTTATGTTTTGAGTCGTCTGTTGCATCATTATATTTTTAGCAGTAGTCAAGAATACATTGAATGGGTGAAAATGATGGATTTTTCTTTTAAGATAAAAGTAATTAGGATCATTAGGATAAAAATCATGTTCCACAAAAATATTTTATACATTTCCTACTGTAAATTCATATCAAAACTTAATTTTGATTAGTAATTTGCATTACTAAGAATTTAATTTGGACCATTTTAAAGGTGATTTGTCTCAATATTTAGATTTTATTTTAGTTTACACCCTCAGATTCTACATTTTCAAATAGTTTTATTTCTGCCAAATATTGACGTATCCTAACAAACCTTACATCAATGGAAATTAAATTTTTTATTCAGCTTTCAGATGATGTATGAATGTTTTTTTATTTTATTTACCTTTATGACCTGTTTTGAGGTCCAGATTCACATTTATCACGATTTGCAACTGTCCTGCAGACCAGTAGGTTTTAGCCAGATGTGAACACCAGAATGAGACATCTTATGTTGATCTATTTGCAGTATCTAATTAAATATGTGCAAATTTGCCAACATTAGGTTTTCTGAAGTTGTATAAAATGTTAGATTTCTGAAAACAGTGAAAAAGTTTTTTTTTAAGAAACAGCATTTCTGATATCCTCTTATATTAAGGAAAGTTCACCCAAAAATGAAAATTTACTCACTCCCAAGTGGTTTCATATCTTTATGAGTTTATTTATTCTGTTGAACACTAAACAAGATATTTGGAAGAAAGCTGAAAACCTGCAACCATTGACTTCCATAGGAAAATTCGGTGGTTACAGGTTTCTAGCTTTCTTCAAGATATCTTCTTTATTGTTCAACAAAATAAAGAAACTCATTAGGAAAAAGAAAGAAAAAATGAAATCAAACAAGTTTGGAACAAGTGAAGGGTGAGTAAATAATGATACAATTTTCAGTTAAGTAAATTATCCCTTTTAAGTAAACTATCCCTTTAAGTAAAATGTTCACAGTTTTTAATAATAACATTTATATAAGATCTAAATTATATAAATTTAATTATATATGACCACTATTCAGAATATGTTCGTGCTACTGAAATTAAGATTTTCTTTAAAGAAATGTCAAATTAAAATCTATTGATGCAAATAGATCAAATGTAATAAGAACAATGTTTTCTTTCTCACAGTCTGAAAGCAAACATGTCATGTAAGCAAAATAAAGCCTAATTCTCAAAACTGACCAGAGCACAAAACGAACAGATTTTGCGTGAATTGTCTTGCCTTAACATTTTCTTAAATTTATTGTTTCTCCCACAGGGATGATCAGTTGCATCTCAAATCTGATATTGTAGTTTCAGGTTGGCCGTGGTTTATGGATGTTTAGTACAGGATGGTGATTTGGCTCAGTCATGTAATGAATTTGACGTCGTCTCTGTCATTGGCCTGTGGCCTGTGGTCCTTCTAATCTGAAGATATGACGCCCACCCAGAGTGTTTCATATGAACCGCCACTTCATATAAAGATCCCATAATGGTTAAAAGGACTGCTTGGAATATTGTGAGTGGGTGTGTGTGAGAAAGAAGGAGAGACAGAGAGAGAGAGATGCAGACAAACACAAACTAATGCATCTTATGAGAAGTCCGAGACACTTCCTGTTTAGAGCACATGTACTCGGACACTGAACCACACTTAAAAGTGAATGTCATTGCATTGGACAACAAAAGAGCTACTTTGTAAAAAATTATTTTTAACCAACTGATCTCAAGGTCTTTTTTATAGAATTATGAAGTCACTTCCTCTCAAGTTTAGAAAAAAGTCATGCTATAAGAAAAAATTCTTCATCACATACACTATAAATATGTTTTGAACAATGTATCTAAAGCTTCCTATTTTTAAAACAGTACATACAAGAATCCTTTGATGACATATTAAATGACTCTATAAAGGATTACAGCACAGCCCCCAAAATACTAATTTAATCAATTTACTTTTTACTTTACTTTTATTGTGTGTACAGTGGTTCTGGGCATACATTCATATTTGATCTCTAAGACACATGAAGCATATATTACCCCAACCCTGTCCAAAAAACAGTATTAAATGAGGCACAATATATGTATGTTTATGCCTATATGCACACACTATATGCACAATATATAACTCAATTAAGGTACTTGTTTTAAATTACTAGTCAGCAAGAAAAAAAAATGGTATGATCACTTATTCGTTTTGAATATTTTATAAGTACAGGTCAGAATAAATATGCTGTTTCATTTAACTTAAATGTATAACCTTAAATACTTTGTTAGTGAAATGTTTTAATTGAGAAGTGCAGTTCTGCCATGTGTACATTACTGTTGCAAGGTTTGGGGTTGGTAGGATTTTTATGTATTTAAAGGAAGTCTTTTATGCTTAACATGCTGCATTAATTTGGTCTAAAATATAGTAAAAAAGATAATAGTTAAAAGTCAATTTCAAATGTATGTTATTTCTGTGTTGGCTGAATTTGAATGCCGATTTGGTGACCAAGACTCATTATTTTCAATACTGACAACAGTTTTGCTACTTAATATGTTTGTTTTTACATTTCGTTGTATTAATGCATAGATGCATTAAATTCAAATGTATAAATTAATTAATGAAAAAATGCTATACAGTAGTAATTGATGCTATTCAAAATTAAATGAATGTATTTGGACTCTGACTGTCTCTTAAATGTTTCATAGTTCAGATGATGAGCCACACTTCTTCTACACGTGTGAACTTGAAGGGAAATGCCATCACACAACCACTAAAAATCACCTCGGGCCTAAAAGTATTTGCAGAGGCCTTTTGGTTATATACTTCGTCATGCATTTCCATTAGATTCATTTTAAGAGCATGCACTTGCACACTTACTTTACCTACACAGTTTCATATTATACTGTAATATTTTGCCAATTTCTTTTTTTTTACTGGAAGTAGACTTATATAAATTGAGCTGTTAAGATCCACATTATTACCATCTGCTCTATGTTGAATTGCAAACACATGCTGCATTGTGTAAAACCCCCCAGCCTCTTTAACCACCTGTACTGTGTGCATTGGCCAGTAGTGTTGCAGCAGAGTAATAGGATGCTATAGGTGGAGTTGAGGGCTGCTGTTTTTGGCTTGCAAACACCTGTCTTCGGGACAGCCCCATCTGACAATGCGAAGCGTCAATCAGCTCGGCCAGAACTGCAACGACACATGTAGATTGCATCAGCTCCTTCACTTTGAAAACAGCTTGTTGTCTTCTTACTTTCTTAAAAAAAATGCTGATGCTATAGGGAATTTCTTACAAATCTGTTTCCAATGAAAAAAAAAGGAGAGAGAAAAAAAGAACTCCTCACTCTTTTTGTCCACATAATGTTTTTTTGACCTAAAATTAAGTGGAGGGGAATATATCAGCAGATTTGGGTTATTTATGGACTTGTTTTTCTCAAGACGTAGTACAGAGAAAATAAAGATGTGTTCAAAGAACTGGATGTGATTTCGGTGTTGCGTTTACCGTGTTATTGCTGTTTATCTCGCTCTCTCTCTCTCTGTGTCCTTTTGTGGTTTTACCAAGTACACATGCAGATATGATGCAACTTAAATTCATTTGAGCACATGTGTGTGTTTGTGTGTTTGTTTCTGGTTTGAGAGGTGCAGATAGGGTTGTTGTGGTGTTGTGTAAGGGGGAAAGTTTAGGTAAAAGTGCAGAAATGGGATTTTTACCACAGTGTTTGCTTGTATAAGTGTGTATGTGGGTCCTGGTCAGGTTTTGTCTACATTGTGGGAAAAAATGTCTCCTCAAGCATAGTAAAAAAAAACAAGTGAAAGCAAAGCTTAATATACATACTAAATATTGGCACGGCTTTATTTATAAGGTGTATGAGGGTGTAGTTGAGGGTTTGGTAAGAAAAATATTTGAAAGAAATGGAAAGTGCTTATCATGATAGCAAATCAATAGTGTTGTGTGTGTGTGTGTGCGTGTGTGTGCGTGTGCGTGTGTGTGTGTGTGTGTGTGTGTGTGTGTGTGTGTGTGTGTGTGTAAGCACGTATATAAACCTGTGATAATAAGATAAAAACAGCGAAACCAAAGCCAAGTAAAAGCAAAGTGGATTTCTTGATTTTTTTTTTTTTTCTTAGAAACACCCTCACTTTTTTTCTTTTTTAAAATAGAAAAAACTGCATATACACTCTTTTCAGATGAAGTAGGTCTGTAGGATCATACCCAGAATTCCCTATCAACGATCTTGCCTTCCTCCCTCATTTTTTTCCTCTCAGCATCAGAAGATTAATTTTATTTACTGCCATTTCAAGTATTTTTTTATTCTCAGTCAGTGAAACAAGTCAAATTGTTTTTCTCTGTCCTCCTTGCTCTGAAATTGTATTTTTTGGCAGAGCTATACATTCAGCGAGAGTTTACATTTACTAGTTTTTACACTCAGCTCATAAATATCCCCTAGAGAGCTTCTAGATTTACACTACAATTATCCAAACATCACGCAATCAATGAGAAATAAACGGCTGTTATTTCTGGAATATTCGTGTTGTCACTGTGAAACTTTCTGGAGCAATAAATTTTAGTATTTAGTCGCAACCCAGTAAAAAGTCATGCGTGCCTTCCTGTTGGTGTGCTTTATGACACAAATGTTAATGTTTATCTCTTTTACTACCTTCCAATCATGAACTCTTCCTCCTCTGTGTTTATGGTACTGCTTTGCTTCTGTTATAGCCTCGTCTTTGATTTTATAGGTGTGAAAAATTAATCAATGATAACTGAACTTTGTTCTACTTTAGTTGTTACAGTAGCACAGTTGTTTTAAAATGTTATTTCATTGTTGAATAAAGTGATTGTAAAAACCTTGGGAACGCTATCCATTAAGGCAGACTCGTGAAGTGATTATTTCATTTCATAAAGTAAAGGTTTTCGAGTGTATCTGTTGAATTAAAGCAGTGCCAAAATACTATATCAAGGGGAAAATCAAGGACAAATTAGTACAATTATTCAGGACAATTCAAATAGAACCATTATTCCGCTTAAACACTTCAGCTTACACCTTTGTGTACACCATTTGTAATGTGTTTTATTTTTGCTTTTAGTAGACCATAAACCATTTTTAATCAAGTCTTGCTAATGATTTCAAATATGTTATTAACAATGTTATCTGACGAGCAATTGCTTATCCGACGAGCTCAAATCAGGTCTATCTATGCTAACTATTTTTATGTAAGTTATTTTATTGCCTTTTTCATATTGTATAAGTGAATTGTGTGTTTGTCCTGTGAACTAGTGTTGATTTTGCTTTGATTATTACTCCAGACAGGATGAGAGTCACTGTCCGAGTGCATAGATTATATAATTTCTTTTATATCATTTATTTGATTGTATGTGTAGAATCTGTTGGTATTATGAAAAAAAAAAAACCACAAGATCACTGAAGTATAAGGAAATACATAGACATGCGGTGATCTGGTGTATTTTACATTGGAATGATTAATGCATGCTTTCAGTTCTCTTTCCCTTAAAGTAAAACTGAAAAAAATTGTTCATTTCTTATATAATAGGTGGCAGTTTTAGGAGGGTAAATTCACACACGACACATGGGTAAATATGTGAATGTGTTACGGACAAATGTTGAGCCTCAATTGTGCAAAAACATATTCATGACAAAAAGCATGCAAGGTTTAAGATAAAAATGAAAATATTTATTGTTTAAATATAGTGCTTATCAATAATAACTATTTTTAAGTTCATCTAGTGTACATGTCAGTTTATGTACTAGTTTAATTCTATTACGTTTATCCCTTTGCTTTCACTTTTGATTTATTTATTTATTTTTATTTCTCTTTTTCTCTTTCTTTTTTTGATAAGTTTCTGTTTCTGAAGCTCATATTATGCTTAAGTGATTTTATAAATGCTTATAACATTTCTAAACACAGTCTCTAAACATTTTAAAGCAAAAAAAAAATTGTCATTTAATATTTTCAAGGCAAACTTTTTCAGAAGTTAATACAAAAAGAAAAGCAGCATAAAATATTTGTTCAAAGGAAAAAGTAAAACAGCTCCATTTGATGCATCATATCCGTGGGACAGAGAGGAGACACAGACATTGCCGTTTTAAGATTAACTCCAGGGAACTGCATTTTGCACAGTCTGCCAAGAATCTTAAATATACATGTATGCTACAGTTTCTCTATGTATTGTTTTTCATGATCAGGTCAATAGTTTTGGACATAACACACAATTAGATGATGGTTGTCTGTTTTCACTGTTATTAGTCTGGTCAGTGTGTGCCCTTTGAATTTATGTTTATTACAGAACAGACTTTCCTGTCTTAAATTGTAATATCTATAAATTGCAGTAGTTGATAAAATGTTTTATCTTAACATTTAAAAGTTATTTTGTGCATTACGGTTTTGGCAGCCGATTTGTAAGGGAACAAAAAAAACGTCAGTATATTCAAGTCATTGATCTAAACTTAACCAAATTATCCATCGTGAGGAGATATAGACTCCTGAATTCGAGTTTTTTCAAGATTTGCAAACACAGGGTAAAAAAACAGGGTAAAAAAAAGAATTTAAAAGTCGGAACAAAAGATGAAAACAAGCAATTACTGGAATGGAAGCATGTCCTTGTTCACTCAGTGCAAATTATCTTCAGACTATGCATGATTTGACATTACTGTAGTCTAGTAGTCCTGAAAGGCTTTGATTTCCTGTTTAAGGCTTTTCTTTTGTCTTAGATGGAGTGCGGCTTATTGTTCTGTCTTATATTAATGCTGTTTATTGTTGTTATTTCCTGATTTGCAGGCTAATCGCAATTGAGATCTCAGAACTAATGTCTGGCCAAAGGCAGGCTTACTTGTAGATTCTGAACCCCCGCATTTACAGTATATAGGCTTGCTTTCAGGTTGTGTTAACAAAAAAAACATGTTCACCTAATATCTAAATTTTGTTATATTTATGGTACACATACTTGGCAAGGATGTGCAAAAATCTGCTCAAAGTTTTGTGCAAAAAAGTGTCAGTCTTTTCAGAACAATCCTAAACAGTCAAAAGTGACTAAAAGGGTTCCATTGTTGTCTTGGTTAAGTTGTGCATGGCTAAAGGCAATAAAACACAATACATCTAACATTACAGTTTTCACAAAATATAGTAGTAGTTTAAAGAGCTCATATGGTATAGTTTGCAAAAAAAAATAATTTTTTTAAATTTAAAATCAATTTAACATGCTGTTTGCCATTTCTTTATAAATAATTGTGAAATTTTCTATCAATTTCTGCATGAAAATTGTTTTCGATGTATGGTTTGAAATGCTTAGAACAGCGGGCTTAAGTTGTATTTACTACTTTTATGATGTGTTTATGTTGTTTTCCCATAGGGAAAAGCAGTTGAGATAATCTGTTAACTTGTTCCTTTGGAAAATATTTTATTTTGTTTTATTTTATTTTATTTTATTTTATTTTATTTTATTTTACTTTATTTTATTTTTAATTTTATGGAGAGATACTGGAATTCATTTTTGAGTTCTTAAAACACTTATTATTTTCTTAATGTAAAAAAAAAGAAAAGTTTTTTTTTTTACTATAAAGAACCATTTGTGTAATAGAAAAGATTTATTGAACCATCATGACAATAAAGAATTTTCTTTTCTAAATACAATGTACAGGTTTAATGAAATTATGACCCGTTTATTTATTTATTTAATTAAATTATTATTATTTTTTTTTTGATGAACTATCCCCTTAAGCGTTGGCATTGTATATGTTTCAGTATTAAATCATAGCGAAACAGTTTGTGGTCTCACCTCAGCGAACCCCTCCCACCGATGACATCACATCAATACCGTTGATTGGCGATGCCATGCAGTTGTTTTCATTCAAAAACCACATTTGTGTATGGCTCATTCAAATACGACTTACAAGAAGAAGTCCTGCCACATGTATTGATAGTCATGGCCTCAGTATATAAAGTGAAAGTGATCAATAGAGGATGCGTCTTTTCTCCGTGCATTTCCATCTGACAGCATCTCCTGCCGTTCCTTAAGAACATTCATGAATGCTCACATTATCAAAACAAAGAATATGCATACGACCCTGTTTTGTATCACACTGCTTTAAATGTGACTGATGGTGACTAGTAGGGACGGATGGTAAAAAGAGATGTTCCTGATGGGAGAAATCAAATCAAAAGGCAACTAATCTGATTGGCCGACTCATTCCAGTGCTAATAAAGCAGAATGCTAACTGACCTTGCTGTATCAGGCCTGAAATTGCGATCATAAATAACTAATTTCGTGCCGGAGTTAAATTCTGGCTGTTTTCTAGAAAGCAGAATATTAAAAGTCATCTGCCCGGACAAAGACGGCATTGAGGCGAAAGTCTGAGTCCCTATGGAGGGTGACTGAGTGGTGACTGAGCTTTTTAACTGGAATCTTACTAAGAGTTGTCTTACTAATACTGACTGTAATCATACACAAGACAATAATCAGCCCTTTATTCTCAGTATTTACTGACAGATGCTGCATCACAGTCACGAGGGGGTGAATAAATAAAGTTACTTCGTAGTGCACTACTCCGAATAGGCGTCGCAAGTGTTAAATGGTGAACAAATGCCTCTAATTGTCTCAGTAGCAAGACAGAAGCGAATCGATCAATGACTTATTTCATTAGATGCAAGCGAGGTGACAACTTTATCTGCCACCTGCCCAAGGCCTCTTGTTGTTTCGGGAAGCCGTGCGAGTCATTGCAGCCCCGTCCGGCCAGGAATCTGAGTCATGGGCCTGTTTTACCACCCCGTTTCAGGTAGACATGTTTAAACTGTGCTGGGGGGGGAGGAGGTAACTTCAGTCAAATTGGTTTGTGTTTGTGCGGAAAGGGGGATTTTTAATTTGTATTTTTTTTATGTACAACAGTCAAAGTTTAAAAGTGTGACGCACACCTTCTGAAGAGCGTTTGAAGATTTGCATAGCTATATGTAGGTGTAGGAGTTTTTCTTGAAAAGTCTGAGATATATCAGAATCATGTGACAGTATATTTTGTGCACTTAAGGGGGAAATTAGGGGCTTTTTGTTGTATGTTTTTGAAGAACGGCATGCAAATATTTTCAGTGAGTGTTCTTTGTTGATGCTATGCATATTGTAAAATATATATACTTTAAAATATACAAAAATATTTCTTTTAAAATTTTATATTTATTTAAATAATATTTCAAATATTTCATTTATTTAATATATATTCTTCAATATATACTAAAATATATACTTTGTTCGGTTTTATGTGTGTGTTCTAGTATTGAGTTTTATAATAACACCTTTATTCTGCAGAGGGAATTTAGATCAGTATGAATAATTATATGAAATTATTTATTTATGCATGCATTTTTATTGCTTTAAAGCATATGTTTATGCACAGTTTTAGAAGTGTTTAACAATTTAGCTTTATTTTATTATGAAATAAAAAGAGAGGTAGAAACAACTGCAAATTTTCAGACGGTGTCAAAGAAAGCTATAACTTTTTTAAGCAAGTAAGAAAGCATTACATTTTACAGTAGAATGAAAGGTATTTTCTTGTGAATCAAATCACTTTTATTGTCACATCATCAGCAGCATGTGTGCTTTGATGAGTGAAAAGCTTAGGTGCTGGCTCCAGACAGTGCAAAATACAGACATACTCCAAAACAAAACAATATACTATTAACAATGTTGGCAATAAATATGTAAAAGACAATAAATACATGAAAGACAATAAATATGTAAAAGAAAAACACACAATACACACATATGTAGACACAAATAGACAACACAGTCAAAAAGGTGTACACATAGTTTGACCCGAAGTAGAATACTGTAGTACTATGATAATTCGGACTTCGGGTGAAGATTAAACCATACTGAACTGAACTGAACTAAACTAAACTTAAACTCTGAAAACTGGACTGACACTGTTTCAATTTACGATAATCTTCTATGTGAAGCTGCTTTAACACAATCTACATTGTAAAAGCGCTATAGAAATAAAGATGAATTGAATTGAATTAATTTTATTGTCAACATAAAATAATGTTTTGGGGTTTTTTGCAGATGAGATTTTGGTGTTTTCATCAAATTAAATGTAAAAAATTTGTTTATGTAAATAGAAAGCTTGTAAATGCAGCTAAAGTGGTTTCTTAAAAGTATAGTTCACCCAAAAATGAAAATCTATTACTCACTCCTTAATTGTTCCAAACTTTGAGTTTCTTTCTTCTGTTGAACACAAAGGAAGGTATTTGGGAAAATGTGGGTTGCTGGCTCCCTTTGACTTCCGTAAAAAATTTTTTTTAAAGTATCATACTATGAAAGTCGATGGGTGCCAGCAACCAGAATTTGTAAAAATATCTTATTTGACCTTTTCAACAAAAGAAAGAAACTCATAAAGAATTTAAACCACACGAGGGAGAATAAATGAAATGGTAATTTACATTCTTTGGGGTGTGAACTCTTTAAATGTTTAAATTATTATTTTTTTGTGAAAATAAAATAAAAAAAATATAATAAATCATCATAATCTGCATTTAGTGCGAGAAATATTGTTATGTAAAAAATAAAAAAAAAGTAACACTTCTTCTGACCTGTACATCCTAAAATGTCAAAGAAAAAGTGATTATTCTAAATTTGAATCTATTTTTTTAAAATGTCAAACCTTTTTCACAAACGGTGAAACCTGTTGATTAAAAGTTTTAAAATTACAATTAATTCATATTTGAATGTAAATGGATATAAATCTTTATTGCACTTATATTGCTTCGATGCTTTCAATGGGTCTTCACTAGGGTCAAAAACCCTAATTTAGTACTTCTTAAAATTGTGACTTCTTGAAATCACATTGTTGCTAGCCACCATTTTAATTGATGGTTATCTGCTTTGATTTCTATTTGTCTGTTGGACTCTTTGGGTCACGGTTGATTGGTTAGGTGACATCCTGTTAAAGGTGAGCACGGTTTACCCGCAGACCTAGAACTCACTGGATAACTCAGCCTACAGCTGCCTCACTGTATGACTGTACTGGCTGCAACGTTAATCTGCTTTCCTCTGCGGTTTCAACTGTATGAATGCATTTGCTATGTATGGAGCTGAGTAGCATTAGGGATTTTGCATGTGCAGGTGAAAGTTTGGTATGTTTCATTTTGACAACTTTCAGCTGTCCTATCATCAATACACATTTTATTTTAAACATAGTTTGTCATTGCGCGTGTTTGTGTTGATGCTGTTTATTTACGTAAATGCATCTCTGTCTGCCATGTGTCTATATTTCCGTTTCAGATCTCTTGTTCTTAATCATCACTCCTGACAAATACGAGTCGCATAGCACGAATGCTTTGCTCGCATCTGTTTGTTACCTATACTGGCAGTGCGGCCGCAAGTGCGTCAACATTGGATGCAATTTTGAGCATCACTCCTACGGTTAAATATCCTGTTTACTTGTTTGCACAATTTTCTTTTATCACAAAATCGATCTTCGGTGAGCTTAAAAGTTAGTTCAACCATCAATAAAAACAAATGCAGTCATCGTTTACTTGTTGTTTTAATGTCATGTCTTTTTTCACACCATAAAAGGAGAACTCATAAGAGTGTGTTGCAATAGAGAAAATGCAATAGAGTTTATTAAAAAATTAAGCAAAATTAAATGTATTATTTAATGGAATTCTGACTTTATATTGGGATGTTTGTTCATGAAACTCTGACCTCTGTTAGTTTACTTTGTGAAGAAAACGTTTTCATGCTCTTCTGTCATCCTAACCATCATCTGAAATATTTAGCTCAGTGAGGAAACTACACTGAAACTATTTTGGGGAATTTTGAGGCATTTTATTTTAGAACATTTGATTAATATTGATCAAAATGCAGACAACTCTGCAGATTTCCACAGATTGCTGACCCTGTCATTCCAGCTATTTATGTAAATTCTTATATATATTTTTTATATTTATTTGTTATTTTATTGAATAATATGTACAGTAAATGTTTAGATGTTTAAACGATTTGTTTACAATATAATTTGGGAAGTAATATTTTCTAGGTGGATGTATTATATGAGAGACATACTGTAGCTTTGTTTACAAAAAGGTGGTTCTAATTAATTGAGTTTGCATTTTAAACCCTACATAATTTTAGTTTTAAATAAGTTTTCAGTTTCTATTCTCAAAATCATTCCGCAGAGATCTGTATATATATATATTTTTTTTACAGAATTCTGGGCAGAAATAGCAAAACTAAGTCCACAGATTCTGTCTTAACCTGCATATGATCCTAGAACTCATGCAATATAACACTTTCACATTGAAGGGATAGTTAACCCAAACATTTTAATTCTGTTCATCATTTACTCACCCTTCACTTGTTCATAACCTGTTTGAGTCAAACGAAGATATTTTGAAGAATAATGGAAACCTGTAACTATTGACTTCCATTGAATTTGTTTTTCCTATGGGCACCAGGAACTATGGTTACAGGTTTCCAACATTTTTCAAAGTATCTTCTTTTTTGTTCAACAGACTAGAAAAAACTCAGATTTGGAACAAGTCAAAGGTGAGTAAATAATGGCAGATTTTTCATTTTTGGCTGATCTATCCCTTTACATTTTTGCAGTACATTTACATCTATTTTAAAAGCTTGATGTTGTTAACTAACATTATATGAATGAATGTGAGACAGACCTTTTTTATTTCTGGAAAATAAAGAAGGGCATATAGCATTGGAACAACACTAATCATAAATGGTTATTAATAAGACCTATTTTCTAACTAGATAAGACCTATTTTATAACTAGAAATACAGAGAGTCTCCAGTTCAGTGGTCAACTAGAATAGGCAAATTGCTCACCAGCCAGTGTGTCTCGTGGCTGTGTCGAAGTGCCAGTGTTTTGTGATTAAGAGGAAGGGAAGGGCATTACAGGGTGGACTGTGGACACTCCAGCTTTCCTCCTGCACATCCTCCTGAACCCCGGCTTGGCTGCCTGGCCTTGCCTGCACACAGTCATCCTGGGCATGTTTGGTCCTTCAGTGAGTCAGTAGACAGTCCACCCTGGGTTATTTGGTGAATTGTGTTCCCATGTAATCAGAGCTGGCTTTGAGGATGTCTGATGATGTCTGACTGATCTCTCGTGCCTAAGCTTGTTGCTTGGGCACAGACTGTAGGAATGGTTTGTTTTTATCGGTTGAAATTTTCAGCTGATGTTTTAGCGCATACGGCTTTGATCATTGGTCTTTCCGAAAGGCAACTGAACAACAGGTTTTGAAGCAGAGTTTTAGACCTTGCAGGAAATGTTATCTTTATTATCTTTATTGTGTTTATGAATCATATTTGTAGTTATTCTTTTAATAAGCAAATATTAATTAACATTGTAGGACCATTAACCAGTAATGTAATTAACATAACTACCTTATACAGTATGTTGTTTTAAAGTTTAAAAAAGGTCAGTTTTGCAAACTGCACATTTACATTTTTAACATCAAAAGCCGGAGCACAGATCAAGATCCCATAATGCAATTCAAAAGCATAAATAAATAAAATGGGAAAACACCTATTATCTCTAAATACCTATTACACCTTATTAGCCCTCCTGTGCAATATTTATTCTTTTTTTAAACATTTCTCATGTGATATTTAACAGATTAAGGAAATTTTCACAGTATTTCCTATAATTTTTTTTCTTCTGGAGAAAGTCTTATTTGTTTCATCTTGACCAGAATAAAAGCAGTTTAATAAACATTTTAAGGTCAATATTATTAGCCCCCTTAAGCAATATTTTTTTAGATTGTCTACAGAACAAACCATCATTATACAATGACTTGCCTAATTAACCTAGTTAAGCCTTTAAATGTCACTTTAAGCTGAATACTAGTATCTTGAAAAATATCTAAAATATTATGTACTGTCATCATGGCAAAGATAAAAGAAATCAGTTATTAGAAATTAGTTATTAAATCTATTCTGTTTATAAATGTGTTGAAATATATATATATGTGTGTGTATACGAATCAGTTTTTAATTATCAGCATTTATTCAATGATGCAGAAAATTGTAGTAATTTAATTTCTAATTTATAGAAATTGTCAAAGTCATAAATGTATACATATATGTGTATCAGATGTTACTACACATAAATTCAGAGCATATATGAAACAAAGTAAATGATAAAACATATTTAAAAGTAACGTATATGTTAATTATTTAATAGGTTTAAAGACAAAAATAAACAGATTGTATTTATTTAATGTTTAACGATAATTAATATTACTTATAGAAGATATTGTATTGTGTGTACATATATTTGTTAAATACATCATATTTCTATTATTAAATTATTTATAACTTAAAAAAACTAATAAAAATTGCTGTGCAAATCAGAAACTATGAAAAAAAAAACTATGATTTTGCGTTTTCCTCATTAAAGTATCATATTCTTAGCTTTTTTAACTCTAAGTCGTGTGTCAGGGTGACATTTTCTTGAAGTTTCTGAACTTTTGCTGCATTCCCAATCACTTTTTTATTATGAGATTGATGCTACCTTAATAGAGAGCTACCTAGTTGCAGTAGTTATCAAGGTGGCTCACCAGATTTAGTTTAGTCTTTTGGTATTCATTTCAGACTGATTTCCTTCAGTGTCAGTGGATAAACTGTAAATGTTTTGTCTCTTGAGTGGAGGTGTGTGAATTCATCTGTGTTGTGTTCGCATGCTTGTGCGTCGGAGGTGATGACTGTCTAGCCTCTGTGATGGGAAGTGACACTTGTATGAGTGTGCTATAATTACTCTCTTTTTTTGTATGTGTGTGTGTGTGTGTGCATAGAGACCCAGAGGGGAAGAGATCAGTATTCCCTGTCTCCCAGTCAGTCCCATGCTGATAACTCTTTTCCAAAATAGGAGTGATCTCACCCCTCTCTTTCTGTCTTCCTCTTCTCTTTTGTTTAGTCTGTTTTTTTTTTTTACGTCATTCTTACTGTTTAAACATGGGACTGGCACAGCTGGAGGAGAAACGGCAATGAGTGTGAGCGCGTAAAGCAATATATATGTGTGTGTGTGTGTGTCTGGGTGATTAATACCCCGAGTTCGGGGATCTCCATTCAGGACGCGTCCTCATGGTTTGCTCATGAGGTCATTGGGAAAGATCATCATGTAACATGGAGCTAAGAACCAGACCAGAGGTGAACAGCAGCGCACATATTAATTGCTTCACAGCTTTGTCTTCGTTTGTTTTTAAATAACTGCTCTGTAAAAGCTTATCAAGGCCCTTTTTGAGAGTCTTTTTACGTCACAAGTGTGTAGAGATGTGTCTCTGTGTGTGAGAAGCTGTAAATGGCCTCCACCCTTTATTTAAAAATGGCCGTCCTTATAAGCTGGCGGGAATCTTCCCTCTAATATCTGATTTTGCTGAGAATGAGCTGTTTATTGGACTTGTTTTATTGGACATTCGCTACCTGGACAGAGAAATATACATGATGTAATATGAATTCTTTAAATTATTAGGCAGATTTAGATGACACAAACAAAAACCAATACTTAGTTTAAATGATGTATATTTTTATTATTATTAATAATAATATAATTATTATTAAACTAATCTTAATTACATATTATACGTAATTTCTAAATGATTCATTTATTGCTGAATCAATTTTAAATATCCAAAACAAGAGAGAAGTGATTGATATATTTATTATAGAATTTCATCAATCATCAATATATATATATACATTAATATAAAATACTTTATACATTTTACACGGATATATTTTATTGTTAAAATATTTCCAAACCTTCATCAGTTTCTTTGTTCTGTTCAACACAAAAGAAGATATTTTGAAGAATGTTGGAAACCAGTAACCATTGACTTTCATATTAGGAAAAACAAATCCTTATGGAAGTCAATTTGATCCGGTATCCAACATTCTTCATAATATCTTCTTTTGTGTTCAAGACAGAAATTATGAAGTAATGAATGAGTTATTGCAAAATTAGATGTAAATGACTGTGTATACATGTGTGTTTATATATACATATGTAAATGGATAACATGTAGGCCTCTACATAGGACACAATGCACAAAAGCATGCAGATCAATCTAAATGGGTGCTCAGCCAAACAACAAAAAGTACAAAAATTATACATAAAGGCGGCAACACCAAAGCTCCAAAAATACAAATTGATTAACTTAAAAAATCTATCACAAAGCATGTGACGTTTTGCCCGTCTGATGAAGAGCTGGTGTGCTCGAAACGTCACACGCTTTGTGATAGCTTTTTTAAGTTAATAAATTTATAGCATTGGAGCTTTGGTGTTGCCGCCTTTATGTATTACATATATACATAAAAATGTATAACGTTAAAGAAAAGAAAAATCTTGTCTTTGTCAAGATAACTGTTGCCAGGATCATCAAACAACACAAAAACCATGATGCTTTATCTGTCTGGATGGCAGAAATTCTTTAGTAACTTAGTCATTTTTTTAGCTTGCAAATTAGTCAGCCCTGCCTATTTACATACACGATTTCAGTCTATAAGTTCAGCATGGAAAATCAATGGGCTTGAAGTTGAAACGCTGTCTATTTATTTCAATTTTACTCTTAAAGTATTAAGGTTTTTTCTCACTTTGTGTCTGTGTGAGTCTGTGTGTGTGTGTGTTTTTTGTGTACGTTGAGTCTGGATTGTTCCGGTTTGGGACAGCAGAAGTGTGCAGCCGTGCACGAGTGCAGCTCACTGAGGGAACATGGGCTGGCAGCTTTAGAGGGGACCTGAGGTCAGAGGTCACCTGTGACTCAAGCCTTGAGGAATTCAGCCTCAAGGAAATGAATAGCATGGGGGGGAAAAAATAAGAGACAGAAATTGTAACGGCTACAGGAAATGATGGCTCATTAGAATGTTGTCAGATGGTGACTGAGAATTATTAACTGTTTTATAGAGGGACGAAGAAGAAGAAAAAGGAAACTGGAATCTGTTTACCTCCCAAAATCCCCACGTTTTCACCTTCCTCGTGCTGATCCATGTAGTTCTTCCTGCATGATGTTGCTTCTGGGTAAAGTTTAGTCAGCTCTCCAAAGATTACGGTTTGTAAAACTCAAGCGTTGACAGGTAATTCAGCTAATGGTGTTACAAGGCCTCATTTTTTTTTTTCTTGTTCAGTATGCACTCAAAATGTTTCTTCCTCCGTTTATTTTGTTAAAATAAGCTAATGCAACTCAAATTTCAACACCTTTAAGTGGATCAAATATAAATTGACTCATTCTGTTTGCATCAGGACCGCTTGGGTCATTTTTATTCATTAAATCTGGGGATTTCCAGCTCCCAGCATGCTTTGCGGGCATGCGACCAAATGAGCAGAATTAAAGCTAAAATAAAATGACGTTCAACCGATTTGTCTACTTAAATGAATAGTTAAAAAGGAAAATGTTATCACCCTCAAGTGTTTCAAAATCTTTATCCGTTTCTTTTTTAGTTGAACACAAAAGAAGATATTTTGAAGAATGCTGGAAACCTGTAACCATTGACTTCCATATAGGAAAAACAAATCCTATAGAAGTCAATTTTCAAGTCAGCGTTCTTCAAAATATCTTCTTTTGCATTCAACAGAAAAAAGAAACTCAAACGGGCTTGGAACAAGTAAAGGGTGAGTAAATGATGAACAGAATGTTCAGTTTTGAGTGAACTTTAATAATTTTGATTATGAATCAATTTAAATGAAATGCAAATTCATGATTTGCGTGTGTATATGCATTCAATTCAAGCAATTAGCATTAAACACTATAAATTAAATTAAATTATAAGTCTAGCTTGAATTTACATCTACATATTTAAGTCCAATAATAAATAATATAGAAAATATAGGTTGTGTATTAATGTTAAACAAGGCCTTGTATCTATCAAGCTTACACTCAAGAATTACAGATTTATTGTATTTATTTATTATCTTTTAATTTTTTTTGGAAAAAATTTGATTTTTGCTGCTTCCTCTATTTAATTATTTGTTAAAATCAGCTAACTCATCCCAAATTTCAACACTTTGAAATTGATGAAATATAAATTTACTCATTCCATTTGCAACAACACTGCATGAATCATTTTTATTCATTCGAGCAGGGAATTTCCAGTTCCCAGCATGCTTTGCACGGCACCAAATATAGGCAGATTAAATGTTAAAATGAAGTGTTTGGCCTATTTTATGTGTTTGGGCAAGATTAAGAAGGAAGGGAGACTTTGTTACTGTTTAATGTTCCATTTTGTTGACATTCAGAGCAGTTGTGTTGTGATTTTTAGGGGTTACCTTGTGATCCGTACATGATAATATTGTCTCATTTATTTTAAGTTAAGTTTATTGTTAGAAAACCCCGTATTCCGCTATACATTGAACACATACAGTAGGATATCGGTCAAAGAATGATTGTTTTGAGTGCAGTCATATGCTAATCAGTTCAGCTAAATCTCAGCGACTCTTCAATCCTTCGCTCCTCAGGGAATTGTGTCAGCTTGTCATCTGTCCTCGTCTGGAGAGCTTCTGTTGTTCTCTTTTGTTTCTTTATTTCTCTCTCTGGATCTTGTTGACGCTAGCAAAGACTTGGAGCAGGCTGAGTCAGAAACTTGTGTGGTCAAACAGGCCCTGCGCCGTCATGCTCCAGATTTCACGGCATCTTCAGGATCATCATCATCACCATCATTATCATCCTTTCCTGCATGTTTTTGAATCATCTCCTATTTCCGGTTACTGATGTCACTCAGACACACAGGAGCCAATGTATTCATGTTATGACCTCAGATCAGCCCCGTCCCGCTCACCTGTGCTTTGATGCCGGACGCTACATATCCTCAGCTTCACTTAAACGTGACTAATAGATGATGATCAATATTGCAAACCTTGATAACATTGTTAGCTCATTGCACTCATCCTAGCTGTGAGTTAAACAGGCATTGTGGGAAGACTTAAGGCTTGATCTGCTGGCACAGACTCGTTAGGTGTGTTTGTCTTTGTGTATTTGCAGTCTTGTCGGTTTTGTGTGTGTGTGTGTGTGTGTGTGTGTGTGTGTGTGTGTGTGTGTGTGTGCGCGTGCGTGCGTGCGTGCGTGCGTGTGTGTGTGTTTGTGTGCGTGTGTGTGTTTTATTATTTTATTGATTTTGAGTAATAGAGGAAATTATACCGGTTGTGTAAAATTATAACTAATTAATTTGTGTGAACATTTAAATGTGTGCATAGATTAAAAATGTGACTGAGTATGTATATAACTGATACATGCTTTTTTTTATGTAAATGCTATATTTGTTTGTTAGACACTGGAAGAATTTTGATGGCACATGGCTTTTGTGCGAGTCTCATATAACTAATATAACACAGGAAATCTTTTATTTATTAATTGACTCATCATTCACTCACTAGTCATTTTTGAATAATTAACATACAGTAGTTTTAATGATTTATTTTGAACAATAATGACCGATTTTTTTGGTTTGGGGATGAAATAATTCAGTGCAATATTATTTAAGCCTTTTCCTTTCATAAGAAAACTTATGAAACAGATAAAATAATAATCCACAATATCTATTTGCGGTGTACACTAGAGCTGTGTTTGGACCTGCACATTTAAAGATTTATTTCACAGTTAAAAACCTTGATTAATAGTTTTGCCTCCTTGTTATCACATTAGAACAGTTTTAACAAACCACGCAGTGTAACCAATTGAGTTATCTGCAAAAAAATACACCTTTTATTTATAAGCCTGAAAGACATATTTTTGGTATTCATTTGAATTCAAGCTTGAATTTATGTTTGAATCATTTTTCAGAAATGTTTCACACAATAGTGCACAGAAACAAAAACAACTAAAGGAAATTAGACCTTTATTAGGGGTTTTTACTTCTTAACATACATTACGATCATTTCAACAAGGAACATGGAAACCTATTGAATTATTTTGCAAAACACAAACACACACTTTTGTAAGAGACGGAATTTGGGTTGCAAAGTGAGTAATTTGGCTTCAAATTTAAATTGACATTTTTAACTTTTTACAAGCATTACTACAGTGGCAGCCACAATTATTTTCTTCTTTTTACTCTCAAACG
Source organism: Danio jaintianensis (assembly GCA_903798115.1). Classification (NCBI taxonomy): domain Eukaryota; kingdom Metazoa; phylum Chordata; class Actinopteri; order Cypriniformes; family Danionidae; genus Danio; species Danio jaintianensis. The sequence goes on from CAIGQV010018202.1 coordinate 12,112,485, forward strand.
GGGCAGGAACAACTTTAGCATTAGCTGTTATGCCACAGTAAAATATGTTTTTCTCCTAAACATATTTCAACAGTTTTAATAAAGAAGGGAAACCAATTAATTTGTTTTTCAAGAATAAAAACACTTTTGTGTATATATTTGAAAAATAAATGATTTGGGTTGCCAAGTTGATAAAATACCTTCATACATGAATTTGCATTTTTAACCTTTTAAACATGTTACACACTGGAGCAGCCGAAGCTATATTTTTCAATGAGGCAACAGAAATAACTTTAGCATTAGTTCATATTTTGGCTTCAAGTTTAAATTTATATTTTTAAACCTGTACAAACATGTAGTGCCACAATGTTTTTGTTTTTACTCACAAACAGAAGACTTTAGCATTAGCTGTTTTGCCACTATAAACTGTTATGCCATTTTATAGTTTTTCTCCTTGTTAACATTCAACAAATTTGAACAAGAAGACAAAAATTTGTGACCTATTTGCACAAAAAAAATATACACGTTTGTTTATAGATCTAAGGAAGAATTACTTTGGGTTGCCAAGTTGATAATTTGGCATTGAGTTTGAATTTTGAATCTTTTACAAGCATTACACACAGAAGCAGATATATTTTCAGATATAAGCAGATTTATTTTTCATTTGACTCAAAAACAGTGAACACCAACAACCTTAGCATTAGCTGTTATTCCACAGTTAAATAAAAAATAAGATCTCCCAGATTGTCTAATTAATAACACAATTTCAACAAACCAGACTGAAACCAATTTACTAATTTGCAAAGAAAAAAAACTGTTTTGTTTATATATATTTAAAACATATACACATTTAGGATGTCATTAGTTTTTTTTTTTTTTTTTTTTACAAATATTACACACAGTAGCAGCCCAAATATTTTAAATCTTACTTAAACACAGAGGGCCAAAAACTAATTTAGTATTAGCTGTTATGCCAGAGTAATAAAAAATAAAGCAAACCACGTACTGATTGGAAGCTATTTCACTTAATAACACACATTAAACAGTTTCAACTAAGCAGACGAAAACCAGTTGACATGTTTTGCAAAAACTACAGATTTGTTTATCTAGCTGATAAAGAAATCATTCGAATTGCCAAGTTAAGATTTGAGCTTCAAGTTTAAATGTATGATTATAACTCTTAACATTATACACAGTAGCAGCCACAATACTTTGTTTTTGTTTCACTCACAAATGGGACAAAAACATGTTCAAATGTTATGCTCCTTTTAATGAACAGATCATTAAAAATAATTTTATACAGACATGTGGTGTCTATTCACATATACCATCAAATTTTTCACATTTAAACACATTTTACACACATTTTTGTCAAATTACATTTTAATGATTTTAGTTTTTAAGCATCATAAGAAAAAACACGTCCTACTAAAATCAATTGCATTTAATCTCCCTGCAACATTTGTAATGTAACATTTCAAATTTGAATTTATCTCCAATTCAGACATACACACTCTGTTACTCTATATGTTGTTTTTCTTCTGATAAATGAATGATATACACTTTCAGAGCATAAATAATATACTTTCCCACCATAAAAGATGTTTTCACTCCAAAAACCCATGCCAGATATTTTTTTGGAAATATTTCAAGTACTCACTTTTTATTGCCCCCTGATTGTACAAATCGCATGGCTTCCACCGTGAACCAAATCTGCTCTCAGCAAGCATTTTCCAAGTCATATCACAACACATTTAGTCATCTGAAAACGTAAATATGACCAGATCATGCAGTGCTGACAGTGAATATATATCTCACACAACCAGCATGTTTTTTCCAAAGAAATCCCTGCCCTAGAATGTTCCAGAAGTGAGGTGAAAAATCCTTGTTTTATGTACATGGAGATAGCAGTCCTCGTGTTTTTAGTAGCATGCTTTCTGACGGTAGATAGGAGTGTAATGTCTGACTCGTACGGGCTCACCGTGACTCACCGTGGCTCATCGGACAGGGCTTGATTGGAGCCCGCCAATTTCTCAAACACAAAGACACAAGTTTTTGATCTGACTCTTTGTTCTAGCACGAAACAGTTTCACTTCATACAGACTGAAAAAAAAAACAAGCTAATGAAGGTTTAGATGTGAGATTATGCTTCAGATGTGCTAATGCTAACTTCTGTGCGTGTTTACAGTTGGTTGGATTTCGGTATGTTCTCCTACGAGGTGTGTGGGTGTTGGTTTTGATAGTGGATTTTCAGTAACGTCCTTATAAGCCTGCATCATTTTGCTTCTCCTTTTGGGCTTGATGTGTTTGCGTTTAGTTAACCCACATTACGGGTGGATGATGATGGTGCATTTGGTTAATGATTTAACAAAATAACCGGTATGAGCTCATCTATTGTTTGTCCGTGAAGTTGCACTTTCAGAAACTCGAGTGGGCAGAGGGGTCCTGTTTGCGTCTGTGAAACGTCGAGTTCAAAGGGAACGTTATCGGGCCGCATGAGTGTGTAAAGTGATAAAACAAAAGTCCAAGTGTGTCAGCGAGCATCAGGTCATGTAAAGAAAAAACAAAATGCTCATTATTTCAGTTTCAAACCTTTTTTTATTCATGAAAATACTAAGATACACAATTTAAGTTTCAAACATGTTTATTATTTAAAATAAATCATTTTGATTTTGTTTGGGAGGGGCAATTTTGCCATACCAGGGCAATCTCCTTCTCTTTTCCTTTCCATGTGATTGTGTATGCGTGTGTGTGTGCGTGTGTGAGTGTGTGTATGTGTGAGAGCGAGTGTGTGTGTGGGAGGGGGCTGTTGGGTCTTGTAGGTAGTGGCTAAATCTCATAAAAGGGTTTCCTAATATGGGCTGTCTCTCACAAAGACCCGCCTCCTTTTTCAAAGTAGGCGTCGTTTACACACTCTCTCGACCAGTAATGACACGGCATAGACTCACTTCCTCCTCATTAATTGGCTGAAACCAGTTCTTACAGGAACCGCCGGTGATAAATGTGAGAGTTCTCAGAAATCATTCATTTCTTCCTTCAGCCTGGCTGAGGGACATTACAGGGGAGTGTGAGTGTGGATGGCTCCCTGTGTGAGCATGCCTTCAGGACAAGTTTTTTTTTTTTTTTTTGTATGCGTCTCTCTTATGTATGTTTTTTTTTTTCCTCCATCATTTTTAAGTGCTTAGGATATGTAGTTCCCAGAACAAGCCGTACTTTTTTTTTTTTTTTTTGAGTTTCTGTCTTTTGGGATAACTCTGTAACAGAACTCTGCCTCTCTCTCTGCGAGCGGGGAGAGAGAGAGAGAGAGAAAGAGGAGAGGCAGGGTAAAGGAAACTCGCTGACCTTTCGAGTCGGTAAGTGAAATTTATGTGACCTCTCCCTCCCTTTCTTTCTTTCTTTCTTTCCTTTCTTTCTTTCTTTCCTTCTCCACTCCTGTACTGTCCCCTCCTCCTCCTCTTCTCCTTTTCTGTCACAGAGCTCTTCCCCTGTTTGGCGCCTCTCTTACAGAAGCCTTTCAGGGAGTACCTTGAGGCCCAGAGGGCAAAATTTCAACACCGGGCAGGCTGCGCACAGAAGAGTACCACCCCAATGGTAAGTCTCATCACTCAAACGCTATCTCCTTCACTCAAGCTTTAAATTTGTCTCATTCCCAGACGTGGCTTTTGTTTTGTATATTTATCCTCCTTTTAATTTATTACGCGCAACCCTGTTTCATTTTTGTTCTACATCTTAATTAGTTCCCTTCCCTAATTATTGGTTTTATTCTACTGTGTGGTTGTGGTGTTATTGTTTGCATGTGGCAGAGCGTAGAGTGTCAGGGGCTCCGCGTGGGCCGTCGTGGGGGCCTGTTCGGGGTCTGGCTGAGGAGGGATGCTGAGTCATACTCCGGAGCTCTTTGAGTGAACCGGACACTCCCCCGCGTCACACTGACTCCCCCCTCTCGGCAGCCGAACCCTGTTGAACCCAGCGCAGGCTGCCGGAGACGGGAGGGGCCCCTGGGAGTTAAAGAAGGAGGAGGGTGGGGGGATGTTGGGAAGGGAAACGGGAGGGAGGGAGGGGGGGCGGGTTGAGGCTGTACTCTCGATTCCTCCTGCTGCTGCTGCTGATCCCTCACAAGTGCTCACGAAAACAAAGAGCAACACCTTTTCTATACCTTGGTCTGCCCGTTTGGTTGCCTGCATCTAAAGCACTTTTCCATGCGTGCGTGTGTTGGTACGTGTGGGAGGAGGAAATGAAAGAGAGAGAGGGATGAAGTTGCACAATGAGAGATTACGGATGTTTCTGGAACAATGTTCCTTTTTTTCTGGTAACTTGAACCTCCTGCAGTTACTTAAGGAAAGCTCTGGGTTTGTTCACCCGGCAGGAGGAGGCGATGCCACCATGCTCGTGTGTCACTAGCATACTTTTAAAGAAACGGATTGAGAGGAAATGCAGGTGGAGAGGAACGATTGCTTAACATGAGATGTTTCTGATGAGTTTGAGATGTACATAATTGACTGTTTTCTCTCTCTCTCTCTCTCTCTTTTCTTGTTACAGATTTCTGAAGACGACGATCTGGAGGATTTGCTTCATGCATCTTGAAATTTAGTAGAATCTCTGAGAATTTCTTGAGTAATGCAGCTATCGGTTAACATTTAGATTACTTTTTAATGTGCTTGCTTAGCTGGTGGTTTGCGCTGAGATACTCATGTTCTTAGCTCTGTGTCTTGCATAGGTTATCTGATCCCATTGGTAGGGGTGTTAAGATGCACCGTGGCTTATGTTGTGTGTGTGGTCTGTAACACTTAAGGGTTTTAAATTAGTTTTAAATTTACTTTACCTCACGCGCTTCGAAATTGCATCCTTTTAGCTTCTGACCTCTTTGGATTGAATCAAAGTGTAACAGGAAGTAATTCGACTAAACTCTGAAGTCACTAGAATATGCTATTCGTATTGACTAGTGCCTGTATAGCATTACTCTTTTTTTTTTTTTTTTTTTTTTTTTTGAGCAAAGATCGTCTCATGTTCTAAAAGCCTAGTGAATCATAATGTTCCTTTCGTCTAGAGTTATTGTTTTGTTTCCAGAGATCCAAAGAGGAGAGGGAGAAGGAGTGTGTGTATGTATGTGTGTGTGTGTGTGTGTGTAACCACATGACTCACTACAGGGCCACTCCACCAGATGCAATAACGCATTCAATCAGATTAAGAGGCGCGTGTGTGTTCAGGCACATATGTGCGTGGGCGACTGCCACGTTTTGCGTGTAGCTGCTTATCGCTCGTATTCTATACATCTGAAGAGCATCCGATCAAACCAGAAGATGCTGGATGCTGTGAGAGCTGCTGGGCTGGATTTGAATAATGGATTGTCTGCCAGTTTGAAAGGTGAGTATCTACTCTTGTGGAATAGTTTCATACTCTATAGTTTACATGCCTTTTTTTTGTTACTAGTGCAGTGTTGGCCCCCAAAACTGCACATTTTGGATGTCTCCCTAATCTAACACACCTGATTCAACCCATCAGTTCACTATTAGAGGTTACATTGGGTGTGTCAGATGTAAAATGTGCGGTGTTGGGGCAACCGGGACCAGATTGAGAACCACTGCACTGGTGGCATGAGATCAGGCAGCTAAGCAAACGTCTCGTCCATCTCCTCTTCTTGCGTCTTTTTTTCTTTTAATTGCTTGTGAAATGTTTTTTTTTTTGGTGCCTTTTTGTAACGCTGCCCTGGTATGTGAGTCTGGAAGCTGCAGGCGTATAAAAAAATGGAACAGTGTGGAGTTTCTTTTGCCGTTACCTTAAATGAACCCTCTGCTGAACTCAATGCACTGTGCGCTGCTGGCGTAGAGGATGATGCAGGGTTGCCAGATCTTATGAGTAAAGTATGCAAACTGAAATGTTTAGCTAAATTGATCAGCCTGACAAATTTAGATTATAGAAATTAAGAAATTAGTTGAACTTACTGCATCAATAACCAACATTTTGTAGCATAATATAAAATTATATTAACTATATTGTACGATATAGGCCTACTTTTGAAAAATAAATAGTTGACATTCTTTATATCTAAATGAATAGAATATGAGATTTTGCACGTTTTACTTCATCATTAATACAAATAAAATAAAATACCATTTTAGATTTGAACGATTCTAAAGATCTTCACATAACATAACACAATATAGGCCTATCAATGACTACTTTATTCCCATGACTTATAACGCAACACGTTTTCCTAATCAATTTCCTCATTTTAGTCATATCAAGTACACAATATAATCATTCATTAGCTCATTTTGCTCAATTATTACCATGTTATAATAATTCATTCGTTGTTTTATATAGGCTATGTTTCTACATAGGCTGTATTTCCCACATATCATGTGCTGGGGGAAACCAAAACTCGTACATAACACTCGAATAACTTGAAAAACCACAAAACACGCGTCTGTTTTCTGGAAATGAAACCGAAAGGCGCGGGTCCATTTCCTCTATTTATAAACGTCTCGATAAGGAGCGGAGTATTATTCGCGGATGTGGCAACCCTGCCGAGAGAGAGGGAGCGAGCGAAGGGGAGCGAGCGAGAGAGGCTGTGTCTTAAAATCCAGCGAGACAGTCTCTCGGAGCGCTCGAATCCGATGCTGATGCTTAGAAAAACGCTGTCTAGGTAGGAACCTCGCTAGTATTGAAAACACAGCCACTATGAGAAAGAAAGGAGAAGCTGCCTTCGATTATCTCACACGGCGTCCGTTGAATGAGGGGGGAAGAAAAAAGGCTTTCGATTCTTCCATAACGGGATTTAAATTATTACATTGTTAGATTTCGGTGGCCACGCCCAGCTTTCAGCCCCACCCTCTCGTCTCATCAGTGGTAAGTGAGTGAAATCTTCATTATGTGTCTTTAATGGTGTGGATGTAAGTCTCTCCCAGTGTGTCAGATAGCTTATCAGACTGGTGTTGGCTGTTACATTCGCCCGGCGACAACAGTCTGTAGGCTGTCTGACATTTTGGGCATTTTCGTCTCCGATTAAAAATATGAACCCATTTAATTTTTTAATGAGTTTTTTTTTATTATTATTATTTTATTACAGATTATTTTTCGTCTCTATATTGTTGTCTAATTTTAGAGGGGTCGCTATGAAAGAGATTTTTTTCTCTCTATGTGTGTGTTTACGTGATTGACGTGTTTCTGCTCGTTCGTCTTTAAAGGGCGTGCGTGTGTGTGTGTGTGTGCGTGCGTGCGTGCGTGTCTTCGCTCAGCACTTGGTTTTGTCCACTTGAATTTCTCGAGAATCCAGAAAGAACACACCTTATTGCAACACACTGTTATGACAGATCTTTTTGCCCACCCCTTCATTTGCACTTGTTCTTTTTTCTCCTTCTCCTCCTCCTCTCTATCATGTAACTGCCCGGTCGTTATCTAACACGGGCAACTGGTATTTGTTATTAAATTAAAAAAATGTTCATTCAGCAATCCCCTCCCTCTGTTTTTCTCCATTGTAAAAACCACAGGGTGACCCGCTTGGCTTTCACAATCGAGTCGTATCATTTCCTCTTTAACTGTTCAGAACATCCTGTACTTTAGGGAAGCCCCTCTGCCATTCATGTATGACTGGATATGTGTCCTATGTTAATCAATAAAGCTGAATGAATTAAAATGTCAATTTGTCTCCTGGTCTTTTTGGGTTATTGAGTGTTAAACGTATTTGATTTTGAGTGTTGATCATAGGCTACATCAAAGTTTTTAAAATGCACAACAGTACATGCAAAAGTCAATGAATGCAATGAAATGTTGTCAGGCTTCAGAGAAATACAATATATAAGTTAAGTAGATATAATATTTAATAGTTAGGAAATAAATTAGCAGTTAAAAAAAAAAAAAAACTATTATACTATATACATATTTAAATATGACAATGAGCAGTAAAATAGGGCAATAAAAGTAAGCACTGACTCAACTAAAATAAAAAATAGATGAAAACTGCATAAACATGAAGATAAATACAAAAGTTTAACTTGCAGTAAGAATTAGCACACAGTGTAATTGAAATACATATTTATACATAAGCATTCAAGATAATTAAATGTATAAACAGATTTACAGCTGCAGTAAGAAATTTTGCAAACATTGTAATTTTATAATACATATTTATACATAAACACATGAAAATAAAGGTAGTTAAATAGAAAAATCTGTAAACACTGAGCATAGTTACAGTTAGTGCAATCTAACCTTATATATATACGTATTTATACATAAACATAAACGCAAGAAACCGAAAATATATACAATATAAACAAATTTATAGTTTTATAGCGAAGTTACAGTTACAGTAAGAAATAGTATAATAGATCTTGTAGGTATTTATACGTACATAAGCATTAAAATAATGATAATAAAATGTTTTAAAAGTGTATGAACTAGTTGTAGAAATAAGTGGAAATAATATGGCTATATATTATTTCCACTTATTTCTACAACTGCTTATACATAAACATGAATAAGCATAATGTATTAAAAGCATGCACCCAGTTACAGCTGCAGTAAGAGAGCGCAAAATGCAATTTCTTTATGCACCAATAAGAATCAGCAATGCCAAACGACTGTATAACGTATATTTCTGTATAACACGATGTTCTCCTATTCATCGTGTCAGAATGAACTTATGTTACAAACTGCCACGCCCACTACAGTTACAGACTTTGCCTGAGGGCTCATCATTATGCAAATCGCTCGTTCAAACAGGTTTTAATATTCAAATTAAGGCATGACGTGTTCAGTTGTAGTTTTTGAACGACACCACTGTTCAGGTTGCACAACAAGGTCAGGTGCTTTTTCTAAGCATGTGACCAACACCATACTTTTACATTTCAAAACGTGCACGCATCTTGATGAACCAGTAGGGGACACGAGTGAGCATTAAATAATATTGGAAATGTATTTTTTATACGCCTGACAATTTTGAGATTTGGGGTTTTTCATATAGTGTTTTTTCCGCAGTTCATTGTGAAGAAACACCCTTTTGTTACAGTTTATCAGTATTATAGATTTCAATTCCAATGCATTTTCTCAAATTGAGTTTTTCTCCTGCTCTAATGAATCATAAATCTCCACTTCAACAACACTTACATACACCAAACCTAAAAGTTTTATTCATATTTGTAATCTAACGGTTTTTAGGGATTTGTTCATGCAAAATTTGTCTAATTATATTATTTATTTATTTATTTAATTAATTAAATATTTATTTACTTTACAAAAAATGAAGTCTTAGAAGAAGACACCCAGAATACCATCTGTAAAAACATTTCAAATGAGTAAAAATGAAACTAGAATTTTAAACTTGACGTGCTAAGTACGTAAACAAATTAGCACAAATTCAATTATATTTCAGTTATATTCAAATTATATTTAAATTTAGACAACTTCTGTATGCAGTTCATAATGTATTCAATCAACTGCGGAAGTAATGTTATAATACTTAAAAAATATATATATGTATACATTTTTAATTAATTGATTATTTATTATTTTGTAACCCTTTTATAATGACTTGTAATGACTTTTCAGTGTATAGCAATGCATTAAGATCGTTTAAAATACATTTATTTAAAGTAAAAACTTTATTTTAATTAAATATGTTTTTTAAAAGAAGGTAAGCCATGAACTTCAAGCTAAATAATATTTTCTGAATTTCAGAGTGAAGGTAAAATTGCAACAGTTCATCATCACAGCTGTCAAAAGCAAGTGCACTGATAATGAAAAGCGTGTTGATGTCCAGTTGAGTCAGGGGCCCGTCCCGTCCCGCCACATGAATGAATGATGTGCTGTCAGCGAACAGGAGAACACTGGCGCACCCAGGCTGAGTCAGACCCAGGTGTAAACGTTACCCAGCCTGACGCAAATCATGGGTATCTTTCCTCAGGTAAACTCTCATGAGCCTGCAACTATTCCCATGACACGCAAACCCACAGGTATGCTTCATTAAAACTACACGAATGGAGAGAACGGCCACATTTTTGGGGGCACAGTGAGGCCTATTTCACTTTGACATCAAATAAACAGCCATACTTTGTGATACGCAGTTTTAGTCGCAGGTTAGACAGTGAATTAGTGTAAAAGATGAATGAGTTATGTCTCCTTTTTCCTTGGAAAGTCCCTGTAACAGTAATTTGCATAGTAATTTTTTTTGTTCTGCTTGGAGCATATGTGACACACAAAGTGTCCATTGTGATCCATTCATGTGGTTTTATAAAGTGAGTAACAGAGAATTGTGGCTACCCAGCACTTTGTAACAATGTGTAGTGTGTGAGCTTGTGTCTTTCTTCCAGCTATCCTTTAAATGGCTGCAAGTAGTGTAGGATAGTAAAGGAAAAGAATTAGCTCTTCACAAAAATGAAAAAAAATCCAATAGTCAAAAAACTCCAGGATAGATAGATTTTCATGGCACAATAATTGCTGTACTTTGTCATGGTATTTTAATAAATTACATTGTTGTTATACATTTTAAATATATATCATTTGATCATTTGGCAGAAGTAGACAGATTAGAGAATAAACAAAACAGTGTTAGTATTAGGCTACATGCTTTAATAATAATAAAAAAGATAGAATAGAAAAATAATAGAAATAGATTAAAGATTTAGAGGACTAGAGTATTTTCGGATATGCTAGAAAACAGGAGTGTTGACAAAACAAAACATAAATTATATGACGATGCTGGAGAATGACTAAAGACTCGATTAGCTGACAACTCAGCTGACATTAGATACAATTAATAATAAGACGGAGACATAATAAGTCTGTATTTGTTATCTGTATCTGAATTTGAAGTGACCGTGATATTAATTTCCTCACTCTAGTATTGTTAAACTTCTAAACTGATTAGCGGATACAATCTGTAAAATAGAATCACACACTGACTGATATGAACTATTAATTTTAATATATAACAATTCTAATATACAGAGTACATACTTTTATTTTCATACTTACTTTAAAACACATAATCAAAAGACCGATTGTGCAACAACTGTCTGAAAGTCGTGACAAGTTGTTTGGCGCTATGGACACAAACAAAGCATTATCTAGTCTTTTGTCGACATCTATTGGAAACTCAGCGGTTCTACACCTAAAACCAGCTTCCTATACACCCAAAATGACGTGTGTTTATATTTTACACACACTCTTACCTTAACTTCGAATCTGTCGGAGTAAAAAACAACGCATTCGTGTGTTTGCTTGATTAAATAATCTCGGTAATCTGTTTGTTGACTTTTGTTTTACACATTTCTGAGCATGCGCACTGACGCCCTGTGACATTCTGATTATCGTTTACCGGTAGTTGATCTCCGTTGGGAAACGTTGCGTACCGGAGCCGGTTATGGCGTCGGTGAGTCGTGCTGGATCATGAGGCGTCGGGATTCGTCTTTATTCAGGTATTGGAGAGTGTAAAGAGACTGTGGCCATGGCTGGGGTGTTTGATATCGACTTGGACCCGCCGGAGGACAACGTGTCAGATGAGGAGCTCCCCTACGGGGTACGTACCCGTTAACCGGCTCGGTTTCAGATTTTCCGCATTGACTGAACCGGCCTGAGAATAGAGCCAACACCTTACCGTTTTCAAATCACGGCTTAAAAGTGCTATGGCTGTACTATGGTAAAATGTTAGGTGACAGTAAGTTACCGTGGTAGGCTATTATGTCATATCATTGACAAGTTATCACACATTTAGTCCAACACATTAAACCAACTTACAATGGTGTATCTGAAAAAGCTTAGGGTAGTCAACATATCTCTTTTTAATCATGTTTTAAAGCTTAAGATTGAAGGTTTTTGTCTGGTCTAAGCTAGATATTAGCTGGTTCAGCTAGTTATAAAGATGGTGGATCTTGAAACGGCAACAAACCATCTACTAGCTAAAGTTAGTCATATCAGATATACCAGCTGATTATTTAGAACATAATAGCTCGTCAGCAAGTTATTAATTAACTCGGAGACAGCTAAAAACACAACAAGCCTTCTTTTCAGAGACCTATAATTGATGGTGATTTTTTTCCTTTGATGGTGGTTTCCCTTTTTTAATACGAGAAACACCAACTTAAGAGATGTCTTTCTTTAGTTCCACATTATAGACCGTGCTCCTTGGTATTTATAAAATTAATATTTATAGCTACCAGCACGTTGAGAGTCAAAATAAACCTATAGAGGCTAAACAAAATTGGGACTACCAAATATACTTTAAGGTCTCATAACGCACACTTGTAATTTGTGCAAGAATAAACATGGTTTAGAGCATTTCTCAATCTACAGCCTCAGCAAACAATCATGAGTGCTTTCATGACAATGTTCTGTTGCAAAACAAAACATAATTGTTCACAAACTTGTATGCGCTGACAGTTTGTTTACAACTATAAGAGGGAGGAAATATGCTGCATTGTTCATCAAAATGTTAGATGTAAACAAACTGTGTTAACTAACACATGAGTTTGGACCAGCAAATGCAATATTACAGAACCTGACAGAAAGCTGTCATGAACACACCCAAGGCTGTGGATGAAAGATAATAATGTTTAAATAATCAGTTTCTCACACATTATTATCGATGTGCTTCATAAGACATCAATGTGTCTTGCCGAACTGCAGGTAATTTTTATTATTTATTTATTTTTTAAATTAATTTTTACATTTGAGTCAAAAGTGTTGTGTTTTACCAACCACCAAAGACCACTGAAAATGTATGTTCTAACCAAGAAAATTAGTCACCTACATTTAGGATGACCAGAAGGTTATAAATTAACAGCATATTTTCCTTTTTGGGTGAAGTATCATCCCTTTAAACTTGGTTTGAAACACTAAACCTCATTGATTGCATAATCAATGAGGTTTAGTGTTTGACACGTTTTTTTGTGTAAAAATTTCAGACCCGCTGTGCACCTGCATTGCCACTGAAACAAAAAGAAAACATTAAATATCCATTGCAGGTCTGAGTTCCATTGGTCAGACACTCTCACTATTGTTAGACTGGGTCCTATAATGTGATAACAGCCGATCAGTGACCTTGATACTCCGTCTGGTGCAGGAGAGCCAGTTTGCATCAGTCACTGCTATAGATTGAGCTTTAATGGCTTTGTCAGATCTGCACACTGTGTGCGTTTGGTGGAAAGCTGCAGTGCACCTAAAAAAAATCTCTGTAAACCTACCAAAATCACAAAACAAGTTTTCTTTTTTTTGTCCACAGGCCAAGATTAATGAATATATAGACCAGTGCAGCGGTTTTGAATTGTGAGTATGTCAAAGTGGACAAACTAAGTTATATTCGTTGTGCTCTTTAAAAAATCTGTTATCCTCAATTAAATATCTCTGTTTGAATGTTTTGGAGCAGTATGGAAGATTGTGAGAAGTTTGAGATCTCCGAAGACAGTGTGAATCAAGGGACTGAGAAGATTCGCCCGGAGTGTTTTGAGTTGCTTCGTGTTTTGGGTAAAGGTGGATATGGAAAGGTAAGCAAGACTAGCAGTGTTTGCTCCCTGCATGTGACCAAAATACAGCATGTATTTTGGACACACAATGTTGGCCAAAAAATAATAGTTCAAAGCTATAGTTCAAAAGTTCTCTTGTACTCAACAAGACTGCATTTATTTCAGGAAACACACAGTATGAATAGTAGTAATATAAACAGTGTTGGGAAAGTAATTACTAATTACATCATTACAGTTGTATTTAAATTACTTTTCCAAATAATATGTCTGAAAAGTAATTAAATTACTTAATAAGTATTTGAATTACTTGACTAAATACTGTTCAATATCCCTATAAATCTCAATGCTTAAATTAAATTATTCTAATGCTTCAAATCAGAGTTATATATGATGTTTTAGCTTTTTTAAAATGTTATACTTAAGCATTTTAATAACAAACATAACATTATTTAGTTAGCAAACAGAATTATTCTGCAAAAAGGGAAAAAATGTAACCTGTATGAAACATGAAACGTTTCAAAGCAATGACACCATATTTCATAAATACCATATATTGTCATTCATTTCTTACTCAGGTCATTGTTTCTTAAGCATGTGCAATTATCTTGATAAATGGAATCTTTAGCTATAGAAATAGAATTATTATGCAAATTTTATTTGTATAACAAAAATACAACTACTCTGCGTCTTTGAATTTGAGGGGGTTTTTTTGTTGCAGCTTTTAAGGGAAGTACATTATAAGTAACCAATTAAATGACCTAAAATTGTAACAGTTATTCCTTATTTACTTTTTTCTGTGAAATAAGTGATTTTACTACAGTACATACTACCTAGTTACTTTGTAAATAATTACACACAATACTGATTGTAAATGATTCTTAAAATAACAGTTTTTTACTAAAGAAAAAATTTATTTATTTATAAATCGTCTTGCAGGCATTACTCCAGTTTTCATTGTCACTTGATCTTTCAGAAATCCTGCTAATATGCTGATTTGGTGCTTAAGAAACAATTATTATCATTCATGCTGATGTAAGAAATGCTGTAAATATCTTAAAACAAACAAACAAAAACACAGAGCCCTGATTAGTCCAAGAGTTTGTTTGTAGATTTTATAAAAACAAAAATGATTGTACCAAACCAAGCCATTTCTACCTTTTAACTTCTGTTTGGGTTAAAATCATTTGTTTTGTTTGCGTAATTTTTTCTGTTGTTGTATTAAAACAGGTTTTCCAAGTTCGCAAGGTTGCCGGGGCAGCTTCTGGGAAGATATTTGCCATGAAGGTCTTGAAGAAGGTATGGCCCTGCATATTTTTCCCCGTATTCATGATAATTTAAGTCAGCATGAGCTGGTTCTGCTGGTTAACAGGTTTTATTGGTGTGGTTTGCTACAGGTTGGTTAATAATGTTTTAATGAATGATTTATGACATGTAAACAGTGCCAGTAATGTTTTAGTGTTTTTCTTTTTCACAACAGCTGCTAAAATGTTTCAACCTTTTATCGGACGAGGATAAATTACCACATAGTCTTGTAAAAACTCCTAGTAACACTCCAAGGTTTTTTCAGAAGAGTATTTCAACAAGTGTCCTATTAAGGGTTAATAAGAGAATCAATTATTTTGACACTTTTGAAAGTTGATCATAACAAAACAACACATAGTAACACAAAATGTTATCATAATATGATGCAATGTCAGCTGACCAAGGGCCTACCCATTAGGGGTGTGTAATAAAAAAGATATCTAAACATTTTAATGCTTTTTTTGTTATTGATAATGATAATTAAAGGATATTTTGTCTGATTTAGGACTGACATGGATAAATATGCCACTAAAACTGCCAATATATGGCAGAAAGATTAATTGATTGATCATTTATTTTCTCAAGATTTGTTAAAAAATTCATGAATTCAGGAAATAAACACAAGCGTGTTGGAACTACAGGAATCAACATTTGAAGTGGATAAAAAAGGTTTTTCAAAACAAGAATGGGTGTTCAATTTGTTTTAGACAACTTTGATGAAAGATGATGGTCCACTTCAAATGTTGACTACTGTATTTTCATTATTAAAACAGTAAACGTATTCACTGTTTCTAAAATGTGACCTTATAAATGTTAACTTTTTTCAATCAGTATCACATTTGCAACCATGCTCATATACTTGCTTACAGTGGGGAAAATAACTGTAATATTACTAAAGCATATATCATGTTATTAAATATAAAAGCAAAAGCTCATACAGGGTATTTTTTAACATAAATTATGAGGAATTTAGGAACCCTTCTTATAGGCTTCATCATGAACTCTCAATGTGTTTTGTTTCAATATGAGTGACACTTAACAATGTCTGCTCACATAACCTTAAAACAACAATTGTAATATTATCGTAGACTATAAATATCTTCCACCAGGATGCTGCTCTGTTCCTATAAGCATATAGTGGCCTCTTCATTGAGTGCAGTTTTAGTTAAAATATCCTTTAAACTACTGTAGGAAAAAAGAAGAGCAAACATTAAGGCAGTGGGCACGGTTTAATCATTATGAGACCGATGCTACATTGCTCTTTGCGGTTTGCATGGTTTAAATGGTTTAGATTCCATTCCTAAATTAGATTTACATGTTTGTTTATTGCAACAACAATAAAAGCATTAATGACACCGACCTGATGAGTTCAGAGCGCTGATTAAAGGAGTTACAACACAAGTGTGAGTTTCCACACATCATTTCCTAACGCTTAAATTCTGTTGCTTTTGTCTGTTTCAACAGGCCATGATTGTACGCAATGCAAAAGACACTGCTCACACTAAAGCAGAAAGGAGCATCCTGGAGGAAGTTAAGCATCCCTTCATTGTGGATCTCATATATGCCTTTCAGACAGGAGAAAAACTTTATCTCATCCTGGAGTACCTCAGCGGTGAGTTTAACACATTTTCATTTGCAAATCAGGCAAAAATACATTTTCTAATAATGTTAGTAGTTAGGTCTGTGGAATATGGCAATATATATCGTGTGGATGAAATAAAAAGTTTATAGCTTCATATTATTGTCTATTGATTATTTTGTAGTGTTACAATATACATTGTTTACAGTAATAATTTTTCACGATTTGAAAGTACATTGTTTTGCATTTTATTTTGCCATATTTTATGTTAAGCTTACTTTATTATATATTTTATGTTTCTATATTTTGAATCAAGCATTCGCCCTGAAGTTCTGACTAAAGGGAGAAAAATAATCACATATGAATGTGTACATTTTTGAGTACATACTTTAAAATGTGTTTTGAACTCTTGAATAAAATAAGCATTTACGATCATGCTCGTATGCTTGCTTACAGTGGGGAAAATAACTGTAAAATTACTAAAGCATATATCATGTAATTAAATATGAATTGATTACATTGATATATTATTGATAAATTGATATTATTAATTGATTACATTTACAGAAAAAGGTACTATATTGTGATATATATCATTATCTGGATATGAGATTATTTGCAATTATATTATATTATATTATATTATATTATGCAGACTATATTATAATTCCTCCTGTAAAATATATTTCAAATATTTTTTCAACACATTTTAAAACCTGACATTTTTAATAACTAATTTCTCATAAGTATTTTTTTTGACAGCACATAATATTTTACTAGTTATTTTGCAAGTTAATAAAAAAAAAAACTAGGTTACTAAAAAAATAAAGGGGATAATAGTGTTGACTTTAGCAGTTTTTAAATGAAAAAATATATTACGAAATAATAATTATTAAATAAAAGAAAAATGTAATCGGAAACTGAAAAATTATCTTTGTTAAACATTACTTAGGGAAATATTTGAAAACTTTTTTTTTTTCTCTTCAACTGTATATAGTGATATGAGATTTTTGTCATATTGCCTAGCCCTATTAGTAGATGGAATAATGTTCATAGTTGTCTAATAATGTCATCTGTAGAGGTATTTCAGTTTTGGGTTGTGCAAAAATATATAAATGTGAATTTGCACAGTTGCGTAAAAAAGAAAACTTGCTTTTAGAGGAAGTATCTGGAATGAAGTTGTTGTTTGTGTAACAGGTGGAGAGCTGTTCATGCAGCTGGAGAGGGAGGGGATCTTCTTGGAGGACACGGCCTGGTGAGTGAACCCTTATTACTCTTATCAGGATATTGATCGTTCCAGGGTCAAGATGACTTGTCTGATATCTGCTTTGTGTGTAAACACTGATCTTGTGCGGAACATTTATTGACTTAACAAATATAGTTTGTACAGCTGACCCAAGTGTTGATTTGATGCTTTGTTGGAGCCAGTTTGTAAAATTTATTGTCCAATTATTGTATTCATTGACCATAATAGTTTGATATTGAGATTTTTGTATTTTAGATTAGAGGTTTGAGGTACAGTGGAGAAAAAAAAAACTGAATATTAAAGAGTTAAATCTCTGTGTCTCTGTAAAGATCTTATTATTTTATTATTTTAAGATTTTATTATTTTCTAATGCTGTTGCAAAATGGGAGCTGTTTTTTTTTTTTTCCCTTTGAACCTTTATTTCTGAGAGCTTTAAACAATGGAGAATATGTCAAGGGCACTTTACTCGAATGAACAGGAAAGTGTAGCTATGACAATATTTCAGTTTTTGGGACATATCAGGCAGAATTGTTAGAATGCTGGTGTAGTTCTATTTTGTTGGAAACTGATTCAGTTCAGTTTAATATGAATATAAATGTGCTAAAAGTCTGCAATATTAAAAAAAAGACTATTCTGACTTTTGTTCAAATGTAAATAAAAGCGGATAAATATTTTTTTCCACATTGATACCTCTTGTACATTGTCTTATTATCTTTTGGGAGAAGCCTGTGTCATTTCTGGTCAAAACAAAAATTGCTGGTTGAATAAAAGTAACTTTAAGTCAGAATTTGCCAGGGGTATAAATCATTTCTGGCTTGACTATATATGTATGTATATGTATGTGTGTGTGTGCGTGTGTGTGTGTATATATACATAGTCTATGTTTGTGTGCATATGTCTATATATAGTAACACTTTACAGTAAGGTTGTATTAGTTAATGTATTTACTAACATGAACAAACAATGAACAATACATGTATTTGTTTGCATTGGTTGTTCATAAGTTCTTGATTGTTAGTTTATGTTAGTTGTTAGTTAAATTTTACATTTTATATATTCATTTTATTTTACTATATATTTGAAAGAGTACTTGCATAGAATACAATTTATTTATTTATTGCTTATTAATATAAAGTATGGATTACATTAAACAAAATATCAATGAATCATTTTTGGATATATTATTTCTTATTATTGTTTTTTATAAATCAACTTCTAGCTTTTACCTGGCAGAGATTTCCCTGGCCTTAGGTCACCTTCATCAGAAGGGCATCATCTACAGGGATCTGAAACCAGAGAACATCATGCTAAATTACAACGGTAATTATACACACACTCACGTCCGTTCTTTTATCCCAGACAGACAGCCAGACTCTTGGCTCGTACCACAGTGTTTTCAATCTCTGAATGCGCTCACATTATTCTCCTCTCAGGTCATGTCAAGCTGACAGACTTCGGACTTTGTAAGGAGTCGATCCATGACGGTACCGTCACACACACCTTCTGCGGAACCATAGAGTACATGTATGTACAAACCCATTTCAACAACTTCATTATTCCACTAACTTCTATATGTAAATAACTAGCAAGCCGATGTAAAAAAACAAGTTCACAAATACTATATATTGATTATGTTTATGTTACTTTGAACTTCTATTTAAATGAGACGGAAAATTCTTCTTCTTGATGTTGTGTTGTCTTTAAAACCGCAGTTCATCGAGGTCAGAGCCTCCATCAATCACCTCTGCTGAAGGCTCATTTGGGGCCTCTGGTGTCACTTGGGTCAAAGTAAAAAAAAAAAAAAAAGACAGCAGCACAAAAAAATCGGCTGGTTTGCTGGCCTTTTCTCTCTTGGTGCATTCATTTGGTCTCTCTCTTTGTTTCTCTTGTCCTCTCTGTCTTGCAGGGCACCAGAAATCCTCACCAGAAGTGGCCATAACCGAGCTGTGGACTGGTGGAGTCTGGGAGCTCTGATGTATGACATGCTAACAGGAGCTGTGAGTTTCTGATATCACGTCTGCTCTCTGAATTCTTGCTGTTGTATTAATGTTTGACATGATGGAATAAATTGGGTCAATAAATTGTGGATTATATCTGTAGGTAAATATAGGCGTATAGATTCAACTGTTCAGTATTTGATTTGAGTTTTAGAATATCTGCCTTCTTCCATTCAAAACATCGTTTAGGTTGGTAAGATTTTTATTATTGTTTTTTAAAAGTCTCTTAGGCTCACTATAGCATTTATTTGATCAGATAAATAAAACAGTATTATTGTGAACTATTCTGATAACTTTATTTTAAGAGCCAATTCCCACTATTAAGTACTGGCTTATTATCTGGCTATTATTAAGATATTGACTGTTTATTAGCACTTACCAAGCATGATCTGATTCTACATCCCTAATCCCACCCAGTAAACCGAACTAATACCTTACTAACTAATAATAAGCAGCTAATTAGTAGTTTATTAAAGTGGTGGTCCACAGTGTTTTTTTTAAGGTTTGATTGTGTTCATGGGGTGCAAAACAATGTGTGTTTGTGATTCCTT
This sequence comes from Danio jaintianensis, assembly GCA_903798115.1. Lineage (NCBI taxonomy): Eukaryota > Metazoa > Chordata > Actinopteri > Cypriniformes > Danionidae > Danio > Danio jaintianensis. The sequence continues at coordinate 12,132,596 of CAIGQV010018202.1, forward strand.
TGTAAAACATCACGTTATTTGTTCACATATCTTACCTTCATTTTATACAGCTACTGAGCTAACATGGAAACGACCATCATATTTCCTGGTTCCTCCTATAAGGCCCGCCCTCAAAGGGCTCTGATTAATCAGCTAACCTAATGTGTTGTGATTGGCGGATCGGCTTCACGTCACCAGGAAACGTCATGCCTCTCCTGCATGCTGTCTGTCAGACTGTAAATAATGTCAGTGAAGCCGTATCAGTTTGAGCCTAAGTCAGACACATAAAACGAAGAGGACACAGCTGAACCCATGCAAACGCGACTCTAGCAAGATGTTTCTAAATGGTATGTTTTTGGGGTTTTTTGTTCGTTGGTAAGAGGAGGAATGTGGTCAAGCCATCAGCATTTCATTTCAGCTCATATTAGTGTATATATAGGAAATGATACATTATAAGATGGCTGTAAAGTCTCCGTTTCTAATAGATAGCAGGTAAAACGGTCTACTTTGGTTTTTCGTTCACTTTCTGAAACGAAATCCACATCATAAAAATGCAATCGTAATGACATTGTTCTGTAGTAAGCTAGGACAAATTAAAACGCACTTCAGGTATTTATAAAGAGTATGTTTATGCTGAATAAATAAATGAAAATATAATGAAAGCACCGACAAACCTATTCTGAAAAGAACACACTTTTGTAAATAAATAAATAATGAAACATACGTTGCAGAAAAAGGAACAAATTATATGATGTGGTATTTTCTTTATTCTGAGTAAAACAGTTCACGAAATTACCGTAATAGTACGCGTGCTCAACAATGCATTGCTGCCGTCTTGACTGTTTTTCTGAAGTGCTGCTGGCTTGACGGCAGTGTTGTTTACATCTAGTAAAACAAGTAGGGGAGGGGGCGGTGGCGGCGCCTTAGGGAGACTTTGGATGTCTATACATAATATACTCCATTATTTCTAATGTAAAACTCACGGAATGCTGATGCATACAGATACATTGCGGTAGCTGGTGAAGATTGTGGATGTTTACAGGGGTACAATGGATACATATGTTTATAGCTAAATCATACCCGCCAAACTCCCGTTTTACCAGAGAGTCTCTCGTATTTCACACCCATCTCCTGCCACCCTCCCGTCTTGTTATTTCTCCCGGAAAACTTCCGTAATTTCATCCCCACACCAGGTCATCAATTTTGGTATAGCATCTGATCGCCGCCGGCCGAAAACATGGTACAGTTATTAACCCGCAGCCCATACACCCGCAGCCCAGCCCATCATTTTTGGCTGAATCCAGCACTTAACTGCGACCAATTGTGGAAGCTGTCCTTTGTAAAATGCTTTGCACAGAGAGCTATATCTTTTTTATAATATTCTGGAACATAATTAAAAATTTATTTTAACCACTTCTCTCTTTGTGTCACGTCCCTTGGAAGGCCAAATAGTGAAACAGATCCATGAAAATAGCAGCTTTTGGATGGCATTTTCCTTTCTCTACTAACGCGTCTGTGGCCACGCCCCTTTGCTGCGCAAGGTGAATGCGCGTAACCTGGAACGTTTGTGATCTCATTAGCCTGGATGTATTTTTTTGTAGTCCCCAAATTCGTTCGCTGTAGGCTTTGCTAAGCTAACTCTGTAAAAGCCAATGTCTCCCTTTGCATTAAACTTTGAGCATCTTACATTCAGAGATGTTGTTTATGTCCACACAGCAACATTACACATCAACTGAAGTTTAAAATATGATATCGTAGTGGACCACCCCTTTAAGCTAAAAGACTTAATGTTTTATTAATAGTGAAAGTTGTACCTTAGAATAAAGTCTGACCATTATTCTTTTAATTTAAAATTCAGTTTCTCTTGTCTAAAAATGATATTTCTCTTTTAATATACATTGAAATTTCTGTGGATTTATATTTGCATAAAAACATAATTTTAGTTTTTTTCTTATTTGTTGTTGTTGCATAAAATAACAAAAAAGGTGCAGAGTGTTCATGCTTATATTGACTTGTAGACAACACAAAAGCAGTGTTTTGGCTTTAGAAGTATTAGGAATTTACTTCACAACAAATTAAACTTTAGTTTTTTCTGAAAACAAAATCCTTTAAATTGCTTTTTTTAATTCAGAAGAAAAGTTATTAGACCTTTATAGAATAAAACAAATGGTAACATTTCTCTCAAACACATGCCTAAAAAAATCCAGTCAATCCACAAAAACTGTAGAAAATAATAATATAATAATAATAATTAAAAAAAAATCTCTAATACACCTTGTATTTTCAAAGGTAATTTTAGGCCAGATACTCTTCAACACAAACAGAAAGGCACAAATTTGCCTTTTAAACATTTGTAAATGTCGTTTTAATCAAAGACAATCAAATCTAAACCTGTTGCCATTCACCATCGACTCCAGTTTTCAGTTTATTGCAATAAAGACAGACCTGCACATTATCGCTAGACATGGAAAAGACTTTTAAATACATGACAAGGACATGTGTAAATTTACTAGAGATAATCTCTGATGAGGTAATCTATTGACAGAGATTTTGCAAATAGTTGTCAACCTACTTTCTGACCTCGGTGACACACCATTTTGTCTGCCTAAACCCAAAATAACATTGATGTAGTCTTGCTCAAACAGTTAATGTAAATAATTTAGATAAAAATTGAAACTTGCGCAACATGATGACCAAAAAGGTGACGACGCCTGAACAGAGTACTTGTATGTGCATATTTGACATTTAATTCCAAATCCATTAGTCTTAAGGAGTTACTCCTCCCAAACCTTCTACTAAATGTAGACACCCTTGATAAATAAATAAGAGCAAAGAAGGCTGTGAGGCCTGATGGTAGAAATAGGCATTTTCTTTGCTATTTTCTTATACATTTCCATTATGTGAAGATCAAAAACTCAATTTACATAAATCAGCTTTTTTTGCCCATTGTCATGATTGACTAAGTGAATTAGTGTCAGGGTTCAGTTTTGAACATTTTCCTTTCTGATCACCCATATGTACTAAAAATGTAATTTTGAAATGTACATCAGAAATATTTAGCTCATATAGATTCAAGTGGTGCCAATGTTGTTTGCAATGGTTTGTTCTCAGTGAGAGCAGAGTAGAAGAAACTATAACTTCCTTCCATTGAGACATATTTAACTCTTGTGTATTGTTAAAATTGACTACCCTTTCTTTATGTTTTTGCCCCATTGACTTCCATTATAACAACATTTTTGGATTGCAAAGTCTTGACACCATATAATCATGCATTCTTGATTGTTGGTGGTTTTCCTGTTGGGAAGAGGTACAATTTGTCATTTTCACTGTTGCTCATCAGTTTGCAGCATTAACCTTTAGATAGGTCTGGGCAAAAAAAGTTTCTGGCTTTTTTTCTGAGTTCTATGGAGTAAAACAGCAAATTATAGTGTGCGTGCATAGATATACTTACTATGATTACTATGTTCTGAGAGCTGGGGTGCTTATTTTGATTCTCTCAGACATATCAAGGTAAGTGGGAAGGAAAGGTCTCTCTCTCTCTCTCACGCACGCACGCACACACACACTCACACTCACACACACTCACAGACACACACTATACTCCATATAAAAGCCAGAAACTCATTTCTTTTTTGCACTGCATCTAATGATCAACAGCAAAAAATACTAATTGTATTTCTTTGCAACAGGGAAAACCACCAACAATCAAGAATGCATGATTATATGCATTAGTTAGTTAACTTTTTAACTAACCAAACACAAAGTGTTAGAGTGAATGGATGCTTATCTGATAAAGTTTGCTCCTCAACCGGGTCCCCACAAGGATGTGTTCTTTCACCTCTGTTATACATCCTTTACACAAACATGTGCCAGACTAGGTGGGAAAATAGAACCATTATTAAGTATGCAGATGACACTGTCATTGTCAGCCAACTTTATGATAATGAAGTTATCATATATTATATTATCATATTATCATCACTTCAGTTAAATGTATTAAAGACAAAAGGTATGATAATCGATTTTAGGAAGGCTGCTCACACACAGGTGAACACTTCCATTAAAAATCAGACTCTCGAAAGTGTGCAATCATACAAATACCTTGGCACAATTATTGACTCTAAACTCTCCTTTGATGAGAATTGTGAAGCAGTGTGTAAAAAGGGGCACCAGCGACTATTCTGTTTGAGAAAGTTAAATCGTTTCCATATAGATAAACACATGATGATTTGATTTTACCATGCTTTTCTTGAATCCGTTTTATCTTTTACTTTGGTGTCATGGTTTGGGAATCTTTCTGTTAAGAATAAAAACACACTAAATCAAATAGTTAAGTGGTCCTTTAAGCTGACTGGGGTGTCACTAGCCAATTTGGAGGTTGTGTACACCAGGCACCTAAAGAGAATTACAAATTCAGTTTTAAGTGACACTGCTCATCCCCTACACTCAGTTTCAGTTCCTTCCTTCTGGTCGCAGGTTTTTAGTATCAAGCTGTAGAACTAAACGATACAAAAATAGTTCATACCAACAGCCATTAGACATTTAAATGAGGCATTGACTAAAGCAGAGGTATTTCTGTGATTTGTATATTTCACATTTTATAGATTGTTGTAAACATTTATTTGGGGGGTGGACACTTGAAGAGATTATTTATTTATTTATTTTATTTATTTATTTTTTGGAAGAGTGTTTTGTATGTTTATGTCTTTATGTTCATTTGTTGTTGTCACTATGTGAGTTTTTTGTGTGCCACTGTTATGAAATGAGGACTCTTGACTGCAAACCAAATCTACCCTCGGGTATAAAAAAAAGTAACCTAACCTATATGGTGTCATGGCTTTGCAATCAAAAAATGTCATTACAATGGAAGTCAATGGGGCAAAAACAGCCACTAACATAACGAAAGGGTAGTCAATTTGCCCAGAGTTGTTTACTTTTGGAAAATTTTCAAAGCATTTTCCCAAAGTATGCGTCAAAAATCATTCCATTTGCTGAAATGGAGAGAAACTTGTGGGCAAAGTAAGATTTAAAATCACCCCAGAGTGGATGAAAGCATGCCCAACAGCACACAAGGGTTAAAAACAAAGAAAGCTTTATTGTGAATACTTTAAATATCTCAAGTTGTACAGGGAATACAAACTTAAGTTTACCCAGACTGCATGCTCATAACATTTAAACCCTTTTACTTTCAGCCGCCGTTCACAGCAGAGAATCGGAAAAAGACCATTGACAAAATCCTGAAGTGCAAACTAAACCTTCCACCGTACCTCACCCAAGAGGCTCGAGACCTCCTCAAAAAGGTAAAAGTCTTGAGTCAATCAGCTTTAGTAAGATATTCTTATTGCTTAATTAAATTGGGTTTGTGTGTGTGTTTTGCATCCAGTTGCTGAAGAGAAATGCATCGGTACGGATAGGAGCAAGTCCTAGAGATGCTTTAGACATTCAGGTATCTGCTTTTCTAATATTTTGAATCTATTATCATTAATACCTGACATTTACATATATAGTGGAGTGTTCTGTATTTTTTTAAAAGTATTTGTTTTTAGCGTCACTCCTTCTTCAGGCACATAAACTGGGATGATCTGCTGGCTTTTAAAATTGATCCTCCATTCAAACCCTTTTTGGTACGATCGACTCTCTGCATATTTCTCTTATTGCTAATAGTCATTATGTTGTATTGGATCACATCACCTCACATATATCTGTTTCTGCAGCAATCCGCAGATGATGTTAGCCAGTTTGACTCAAAGTTCACTAGTCAGACTCCCGTGGACAGCCCTGATGACACGAAGCTCAGTGAAAGCGCCAACCAAGTCTTCCTGGTGAGTCTGTGGTACTTTCTAGGCTAAATTTATCTTCGTGTCAACACTATACCTCTGTGGTGACTCCAGCTGAGTTGCATTTATGTTTGTGCATTCATCAGATCATTTATCCAGAATGGATCAATAATTTGAGCTGTAGGATGTGTATATTTGATCAAACATGTAGTTAAAACTGATGTTTTCTATTTCTAAACATTTTCAAATTTTATTTATTTCCATGATGATGAAGTTGAATATGTATGTGTGTGAATGAGTGTGTATGAATGTTTCCCAGTGATGGGTTGCAGCTGGAAGGGCATCCGCTGTGTAAAACATATGCTGGATAAGTTGGCGGTTCATCCCGCTGTGGCGACCCCAGATTAATAAAGGGACTAAGCCGAAAAGAAAATGAATGAATGAATGAATGAAAATTGATTATTCTACATAATTTCTCCAGTCTTCAGAGTCACATAATCCTTCATAAATCTTTTCTAATGTGCTAATTTGGTTCCCAAGAAATATGGAAAACATGAAATTGAAATAATTTGTAGCAATTTAATGGTCTTTACTGTTTTTTTTTTTTAAAGGAAGTTTTTATTGGTTTCGTCTTAATATAAAATACCATACAAAATGCATACAAATTCTTCACAGTTTAGAAAAATATACTGTTAAGAAAATTAGAAAAAATAGTTAGGAAAACAGTAACAAATGCATAAAGATAATACTATAGAGCACAACAGGGTAGACACGTTCATAGTTTCAGTGAGAAATGAAATTCTCCCATATATCAACTTCCTTATGATCGTCATTCATTTTGGCTAACATTTTTTCATATGACACATTCTCAACTATGAATTCCATCCATAATTTAAGTATAGGGCATTAAATGTCTTTCCAAAACCTTAGTGTTATACATGCTGCTGTAGTTATGCCAACAGTTATAAGGCATAACTACAGCAGCTATATAAACATCTACCTAAATGTCCTAACACAGATTCCCAAAAAGGTTGAATCGTTATACACTGCCATAATTCATGGAAGTATGTGCCAATCTCACATTTCCAGCATTTATTATCGTCCAAACATCCCATTCCTTACTGTTACTTTTAATCAACTTGATGCATCATTTATTTCTTTAAAAAACATTTTTTAGTACTCCAAACTTTTAAACTGTAGTGTTTTTTACAAAAATTTACAAATGTAAAACAGTTTTTTTTGTTTTTTAATTTGTTGTGATTGAAAATCAGGGTAATTCCACAAAATGCTGATTTCATCTGAAGTTAAAACACTGGTACTCTGTTCTTAAAATGAATAAAAATGTCTTAAAGCATGGCACTTTTAATTGACCCGTTGTCAATTATTCTCTAAAGTAACAAGATTTTTATTTTAAAATTGGGGGGAAAAAATCAACACTAGTTTTCAGGATAAAACAAAAATACATTTTAAAAAATGACCCCCTCCCCCCACCCCATTATATTTATACATAATATAGCATTATATTTTAACAGATTGATGCTTATTTATCTCATTTAATGTTACACATACTACATGCATAATGATAACAGATTTCCATTATAAATGTAAACAATATGTGCTTTAGAAAAACAGAGCAGTATTACTCACCACCAAGGCCTTGCTGTACAGGACACTGTAACCCAAAAATAACCAGAAGGAGGTCTCAAAATTTGTTTATACACCATTTGATCTTAATTCCCATCAGCATGCCATGTAGAGCCCTCAAGAATGCATGTGATATCAATTTCTGTCTCCCGACCTACATTTTGAGTGTGTGTCATCATTGTACATGTGGTAAATTAGTTATTTTTCTAGACACATTTACGAGAAAGGGATAATGTCTGTCATCTGGTCTGTATTATTACTGTTTAACTGTTTTTCCAGACCTTTTTTTTTTTTTTTTGCTTCGTCATAATTGCATATCCTCTACACTCATCCATTTTCTTTATTTTGTCAACCCAAACACTTTTTTTAATTTAATCTCTTCTCGGATGTCGTCTTTCCTCAGGGCTTTACATACATAGCTCCATCTGTGCTGGAAAACATCAAGGAAAAGTTCACTTTTGAGCCAAAATCCCGGTCACCTCGCAAGGTTCTGGGAAGCCCAAGAACACCAGTGAGGTAATCTGTTTTTTTCTTATTTCACGGAGGTTTCACACTGTTTAAGTGTTTGGTTTTATGATCTTGTAGGGCTGGGTAAAAATAATATGGGTTTTACAGATCAAAAGGATTTAATCAAAGATCTCATTATGATCTTCCACTCTTATATACAATCTTTCACTTTATAGTTTCATCAAATGAGTCATATTTGACCATCTGAATTCATTTTGATGAGAATAAAAAAAAAAAAAACATGGTTTATTTTTGCAAAACATCAGAAATATTTTGCACAACTGATCTAGTCTGATACATAAACAACTTACATTTATGAATTGGTTGTTATGGATGCACACTGTGAAAAAATTGTAGCCAATACAGATAATTAAGTCATTCTTGTGGCCGATTTAAGTTCATATTTTTATATTATAATGTTCATATAATCTGCAGTTTGGGCATCCAGGATAATAAAAAATAAATATCTAAACTGATATTTTAGCAGCTATATATCTATTCTCACTATTCAAAAGATATTTGAAAAGTTTTTGAACTGCTTTATTATTGTATAAAAAGCCTAACCAGGGACTAGGGCTGCAAATTAGCCTTTGGCTAGAAGCTTAAATGTGAAGCATTGGCTGCTTGAATATAAATATAAACATAAAATATATAAAAATGCAATAAAAATTACATAATTTTTTACCCATTTTGCCCGATAATTTATCCTTCCGATAAATATGGTGCATCTATACTGGTTGTTTTAGTTCCTGCAAAACATACAGCAAATAAAAGAAAAGAAATTAAATTTATGCATTGTTACTTTTAAGGGATAGTTTACCTCAAAATTAAAATTTACTATTAATATTTACTCACCTTCAAATGGTTCCAAACCTTTATTTGTGTTTTTCTTCTCAACTTTGGAAAAAGGTAGCCATTGACATCCAAAAACATACTATGGAAGTCATTGGTAGGGCCAGAATCTGCAGACATTTTTTGTTATTTCTGCGCAAAATTTTGTAAAGAAATCTGCGGATTTATGCGGAAAGATTTTGGGAGTATCATAACTATAAACTTAATATATGAAATAAAAATAACACCTTTTTAACTTTTATTTAATGTTTACAATGCAAATCCAATTAGATTCACCTAATTGGTAAACAGAGCAAGTCTCTTATATAATAGATCTACTAAAAGATAATATTAATAAAAATATAATGATAAAATATTACTTTACAAACTGTATTGTAAATAAATCATATCAACATTTTCATATTTGTCAATAATATTACTGAAATTAATTTAAAAACTGAATAAATATAAATTTACACATATTTACACAAGTAAATAATCGACTCGATGATGGTCTAAAAATCTGCGGAAATCTGCACGTGCATTGGCTACCAGTTTCCAACACTCTTCAAAATATCTTTTTCTTTTGTGTGTGTTCAACAAAAGAAAGAAATTCGAACCGTTTTGAAACAAATGGAGGGTATGTAAATGATGCCTCAAACATCCCTTTAAATATACCAAAAATCTAAATATGTACCAATTCCCAGTTCTTCCAGTAGAGAATGCCATTGATTTAGTTGATCACTTTACGATGTCAACCAAAAATGAGAATCAAGTCCAAGCTTCTGCAAGCTACAACATGCTCATCAGGTCAAGTGCACAAACAAAGATCCGTAACCCATAATGCCATACTTGCTTTTTCCAGCCCGTTGAAGGCTGAAGGGGAAGACAGTTGGTCTCGAGGTCCACCCTTCCCAGAAGTGACCACCTCCACCTCCTCCACTCTCCTGCCGCCCACTGGTGCACCAATGCAGGCATCTAATGTAGAGCAGATGGACATGAGCAGCAACATGGAGGCCTCGGCCCCGCTTCCCATCAAAAAACCACTGGGTTCCAACACCGGATCCTTCATGAAACAACCTCATCCAGTGGGCGGCAGGAGACCCAAGCATTTGAAGATGAAGCTTTGATGAACGTCTTTGAGTTTGCACTTTAGGAATTAGTTTGATTACCCAGAATGCCTTTCTGCACCCGGTTTCAATCTTGTAAATACTTGCCACCTGACACAAGCATGCAGAGCTTGTTCAGGGTGTTGTTGACCCAAATGCTGCTTGCTACGAAAAACACAGAGACCACTTTTGCTCATCAGGTGACCCCAAGCATGATATTTACTGTTTATTCTTTACAATTCATGCTCGTGCTAAAAAAAAAAAAAAAAAAGCGAGAGATATATCATAGTATCTTCTGATCTATATTTGACATTTGCTCTGAGATTGAGCTGCTTTGTAATTGTGTTTTTTCTTTTGCGATGGGAAATCTCTTTTTATAAGGGATGGGGATAGATCAATCAAAAATGTAATTTGGCTTTTAATTTACTTTTCCGCAAGACGTCACTTTTTTTTTTTTTCTTCAGTAGAATATTAAGGAATATTTTTAGCTGAAACTGTGTTCATTGGTAATTCATAAAATGACAATGTCAATGACTGTCAGCACTTTGAGAGTTGAGAAAACATATACAGGCAAAAGGAAATAAATACCCACACACTCTGATGACACAGTAAGGACTTCTGAAGAGAAACAGTTGATATGTGCGAGAAACTGGACATTATTTACAACATTCTTACCTTTAATTTCTTGCACAGACCAATTGTTACACTTTTATGTGTCTTCAGTGTATCATAAGGAGTCACGGGTATTAATTTTGTACTGCCTGCATATGTTTTTCTGACTCTCAAAGTGCAGATAATCCTTAACTTGAATTTTATGACCTCAGTTTCAGCGAAACATCATCTTTAATGTTATACTGAAGAGAAAAAGTCTTGGATGGCTTGAAGGAGAATAAATCAACAGCCATTTTTTTGTTTTTATTATTATTTGCATGAAGTATCTCTCAAATAGGATGAGAAGATGCATTATACATTATAACGGAATTTGATTTGTGATGTGATTTAATTCCCAAGTGGTGTTAGCCTAAGCTACCAACTGTGATATAAGCTGTTTTCTTTAGTATTTTGCAATGCTCTTTTCTGTACATTTATACAGCAGTGTTGAATGATTTCAAAACACCTCTGTTCTTGATTACATTTAAAATTCATACATTTAAGTATGAATCTACCTTGCATTTACCTGCAACAGTCAAATCACTGTTTTTTTTTTTTTTTTAGCATTAACTAGCTATTTTTCCAAATCAGCTGTCTGAAATTTACTTTAGCTTCCAGAATGCATCATTCTGACCAAAGAATACTTAAAATAGCAGAGAACACAAGAAACAAGATCAAGTGTACAAATACCTCTTAGCCACATCCACTGAGACTAATATGCTGTTACACTTTTGTGGAAAATATGGGTGAAACAAAGTGTATATTCACTTTTCAGCTTCACCCTAGTATTAAATACAGCAAGGTAACTGATCTAAAATCGTTTCAATAAGCAGTAATTCATAACTGTATTTTTTTTTTTCTCCAAAATCATGTTTTGTTTTTATGTGTACTCATATATTTTTCTCTCCGTGTGCCATTTGTTTTTGTAAACTATGCAAATTATTTAATCACCACCACAGTCAAGAATGTTGTTCAGGATTTTGCTGGATTAGAATGCAAAAACAAAACACCCTCCTTTAATTTGTATGATACAGTGCATCTTTCTATGGTGGCGTTGGAGTGAAAAAATAGTTTTATTTTTCTCAAGGACTTTAAAAATGTTGTGATTTTTAATATATTTCAGGATGTACATACACTATATAAGGGAAAAATATCTACTGGGTTATACAAACGTGGAAATCTGTGGTGGAGGGGAAATCCAGAATGTTTAAGCATAATAAAACAAAAAACCTAAATCAGTATTTGATTGCTGTATATATTATATATCTTATTCATGATTGTTGGTGCTCTTTTCTTGTGATATAATTACAATAAATACAAAACAGTGTGATGATGTGAGACTTTAAACCGGTTGGCGCTGAATCTGCATTCTTTTGTAAGAACGCTTTATTCAGACAAAGCCATCGTTTATACTTTATCACTGGCATTCCTGTGGTCAAACAACTGTATTATATTCATAACTGAACATCCTCATCAGCAAAACTGCATTTAGCACCCCCTTTTTCCAATGGAAACATAAAAAAGGATGGTTTTCTCCATTAAAATGGTGTTCTGTTGTGACATGGTTACTCGCTGATTGAATGTGATGTTAACCTCACATCCCCCGATTATAATTTCTTTCGTGTAGATTGTAATTGTGGTCGGACATTAGGAGGCCATTGCTCTGACTGAATTGTATGGACTTTGCAGCAGTTTTCCATCAAGCCAATATGCACAGAAGCATAATTTCGAATATCTTAAACTGTCAAATACAGTGCCTACTGATAAACAACAGTCTGCCGTGCCGCGATGTTTAACAGGCCGTAATGGCATAATATGCAGGCCTTTGACCAACAGCTTAATTAAATCCCCTCATTATCGGTACTTTGACCATGGAAGCGTTGCTTTTTGCATTTTTGTATGCTGTTATTGGCCGTTTGTTCAAACGACGCAATGCTGGCTGGAAGAAAGAGGTTCGTAATGTGTCGTGAATGGCTTCGTGGATCACTTTTTTTTTGACAGTCTGTCGTTATATTTACCGCCAGACTGGGTTTAAAACCTCTCAAACTGTCTCCTGCTGATTATTGCAGTCACGTTGGAATATTAAGACGTAACTTGGTGCTAAGTGTTAATGGTCTAGGTTTTTATCTTCATTTCAATATGGTCCTTTAAAAACGTAATGTGGTGTGTAATTGAGCTTCAGAAAGTGCCGAACCGAATCTGATCTTGAAAATCCTTAGGTGTTGGCGATCATTCCGCACTAACCTGCTGGTAAAAATGATTATTAGAAATGCTGTTTGTCAGACAGTGTAACGTTTGGGTTTAAAACAAACTTAATGATATAAAGTATTGAATGAAGTGATTGTGTGTATTGAGTAGCCTAATCTGGTGTTCTGTGATTGCTAATGTTTGTTTTGAAAATCATTTGAATTCAATCCCTGCTGAATTCTACACAATCAATAAAGTTTAAGAGTATTTAACAAGTTACTGTTGGATTTACTGGGAAAGTATTTCAGTGAAGCAGGTTTTTTTTAGTCAATTTTGAAAACTTTATTTGGTCGGAAATATGCTGGATAAAAGTCCAGATGTAACTGCATACTGTATGATGGTACTAAAATAGATGTTTCTTTAACACTTTGGTTTATTACAACGCAAGCGCAACATGATTAGAAAAATACCATGTATCTGTGAAAGGCTTGAATTTTAAAAATGTAACATTTTGCTGATTCAAAAGTAACAAAGCCATTATTTGATGTTCGCTCACAAAATTCACATGGTTATAAAATTCTAATGCTACACCATTTGATAAATCAGTGGTTCATGTGCAATTACCTCACATTCAGATTATAACCGAAGAAAACTGAATACTTCACCAAAAAAACCCTAAATTGTTCAAAACTCCTCATGATTGGATTCATAAATGTGTTCGAGTTCAGTTACAAAAACGACCCAGTATCTGTGAAAATTAAAAGCAATTTTAAGTAGACAAACACCTTTCCTATACTCTATTTGTGAGTTTTCCTAACAAATAAAATATTAGGAAATCTACTGTATTTGTCCCCACGGTATATGAGGAAATTAGTAAGAACACAAAGATAAATATAAATTATAAACATTAAAACATTGAGGAGTTCCACATGTATAATAATAATAGTAATAATAATAATAATAATACAAGAGCTGGTGAATGCACTTATCCCTCAGACAAGCTAAAAAAAAAAAAAAAAAAGTGTAGGTTTGTCTTCTAACAAGTGCTGTTTGCTTAGTGGAGATGTGTAAGAGGAACAATTGTGTAGATCTGCTGGTTGTCTGTTGTGTTCCTCCTGTCTGTATGTTCAGTAGATTTGTAAATGAGCGGATGTTGCGCCGTCTTTCCACTTGTGCACCTTGTCTGTGATGACGGTGCGGCAGAGAGGACAGGTGCGCTCCTGGTTCAGCCACTGGGCGATACACTCCTCACAGAAGATGTGCTGCAGACAAACATACGGTAAAAACACTCTACATTTCTGTGCATGCTAGAAAGGTTATACTAGGACACTACTTCCAAAATAATAAGTTAATTGAATTAAGATACAATCTATGTACCAAGAAGTGTAGATAATTTGACTATACAATTCTCTAATTAAATATTTATGTAGTTAGAATTTTAAGATATATATTTAACAAATCAATCTTCTTAGATTTAGTTTGAGGGAGGGATTATTTTTATTATCAGGGTTTCCTAAACTGGCATTCGGAACTGTAGGGAGTTCTTGAGTTGATTGCAGGATAATAATTTAAATTATGAATATAAAATTAAAACAAACCATTTAAATAAACAATATAAAAATTAGATACTAAAAAGATATTATTTTAATATTCTATTAGTTTACTTGAATGGCATGCAACCAAAATAGCCATTTAAAACAGCATTATAATAAATAAAAAATAAACTCAAACTAATAAAACTACAAAAATGTGTGTGTGTGTGTGTGTGTGTGTGTGTGTGTGTGTGTGTGTGTGTGTGTGTGTGTGTGTGTGTGTGTGCTTTATTATCTTATAATTATAATAAATGTTTTAAATTAAAATTGTATCAGTTTTCAAAAATGCATATAATAAATGTATATTACAGATTTTGTTTTGCAAAACTATTATGATTATATCATAATTATCTTTATTATGTATAAATTTAAATTTGTAACCTGCAGTGCTCATTGTGTTTATGAACAAAGTATGAGTAGAAACATATATTTATTTGTTCTCCTCATGTACACAAGAAGCTTCATGGTTTAGTCTTGGAATGTGCAGTTTAAAGGTGTTTGCCATCAGAGGTCAGTCTCAAGGATCTGATTCTCACCTGACACACGAGGACCCGAGGCTGCTTAAAATCTGCCTGACAGATGGGACAAATGTCTCCTGCCTCTCGAATCTGAGCAGGACTGGCTGGAGCTCCGTTCACCTTCACAAACAGGTGAGAGAAAGATCAAACAACGCAAGAAAAACAAGACACCTGTGTATAATTCAACTGTCTCCTTACAGATTACACCTCTGAAAAAGGAGAGCAGCAGAAGGCAGGTAAAAAACATTTTATGTACCTCAGGACTGAAAAACGTTCGTAGTGTTTTCTGAAGGGATCCTGACAGTCCGTACAGTGCCAATAGCTAAAAATGAAACATAAGATCAGACTGTTGAATGTCTTCATATAATGTATTCATTTTAGTGATGCACCGATCTTAATTTCTAATGGCCAAATTCTGGTTGAAGATTTTTTTTTAAAGCAAATGTAATATTTGTTTAAATTAAATTGTGTAATTTCAAAATATAAAGTAAAAACCTAATGATTTGACTTCACATTCATAAAATTATGCTACATAAAACATACCTGTACAAAACCAAAACAGCAGACAGGTGGAATCTACATGCAGATTCTGCCAGTAGGTGGCGCTTATAAAACAGCAGAAATAATGCAGTTTTCTAAAACTTCCCAATCCCAATGTTATTTAGGATTTTGGAAGTACAAAATGAACGATGGTCAATATTAGAGTTGGGCGATTAATCGAAATTAAATCACAAATGTGTTTAAGCAAATCTGCTACTGTCATGCACATCTTGTTAGGGCAGCACGGTTGTGTGAAAGCCATAGCTCAAAATACACCAAGAAGATTATACTAGTGTTGCAGTATAAACAGAAGATTTAACTGCTTTCATTGATTCAGCATGACTAGGGGTGCAACTATTAACCGATTTCACTATTAACCGCGCTTCAATTTGTCACGGTTAATTAATTGTAAAGGCTTCTCAATACTGCGTTTCTGCACGGAACAAAACTGCTGCAACTAAACGAAGTTATGCCAACTGTGCACTAGTTTAAAGTTCCGAGCTTGTACACTGAGGCTAATACACACGCACACTGGATTAACTATGGCAGAGGCTAACTAAGGGCCGTTCACATACTGCGTCTTTTGTGCATGCAAGTTCGTTATTTCCAATGTGCGATGCACTCATGCTTCCTGGCACACCTAGTTGAAAGAATGCTTTGAGTCACGTGACAAGAACTGACCGATCAGCTTCATACTTCGTATGGAATATACACATTTCTACTCCAAAGAGAAAAAAAAATACAAAATAAAAATACCAATATAACAATTTTGTAATATAGTTGATCAAAAGTGTCTTTCAGACAGAGGTTCAGCAGCCTTTGACTACATTTGTTCTCTTTAAAAGGGAAATACTTAGCTATTATGTAGCTTAGATTTACATTAGACAAATAAATTTTTTTAATACTTAATATTTTTTATTTATATATATATTTATATTTGTTTTGACATTTATTTTCAGTGTAAAATCATTACTTATGTTTAAATGTAAAAAACTTTTTTTCACTTATTTTTAAGTTCAAAGAGAAATTGACTATTGTTTGTTTTTTTTTTGTGCTGTATTATTTGATTACTGAGCCGCAATAAATAACACTTAAAAATATAAGGCATTTTTATATGATTTTCTAAACTAGTAGTGTTTTGAAATTAATGAATGCATAATAATCGTGACAACCGTAAAACCGTGATTATTCCTCAGACTATAATCGTACAACCAAAATCTATAATCGTTGCATCCCTAAGCATGACTAATGTTTTATTTCAAACGCTCGACTGAAATCATGAATTGAGTTTAAAGTTAAACCTTAATTATATGTGGTATTTTCACATGCAAAGAGCTGTAGTTCACTGAGAAATGACACAAACAGCTGTCATTATCACAGAACGATTATCCTGAGGTCAATATTGATACTGATTTTGAACGCAATTTTGCATAGAATTAGAGCTCTGTGTACTAAATGCAACTCCATCTGAAAGCACATGCTAGAGATTTACTAGAACCAGCTTTACTGACAAAATATGCATTAAAAATGTCAAGGAAGTTACCATATATGGTTCTTATCCCAATAAATTGTTAAAAAACTATTCAAATCGGTGTATCGCTAGTTAATTTCAAAAGTATCCTGTTATAATGACTGTACTCACCTTCATTATGAGGTAGAGCAAGGCTAACAAGATTCCCAGAGTTAGACCGACAGAGGTGTCCATCTCATCATAGCTGACCAGATAGCGGAACCAGAGCGGGACAGGAGCGATCACCTGATATAACTGACCCACTTCCTCTATCAGCATGTACCACTGACCCTTGGGGAAAACAGGACGGATACGGTGAAGCACACATTCATTTAGTTTCAGAGTAGCAAATCAAATAATGTTCTGATTTTCACTCACCCTTCGTCTGTATGTCATAAGCGGACACGGGACAAGGAGAATAAGACACTTGAGCCCCATGAAGATAAACTTCAGGATGAAGTTGGTCACACCAACGCTCCATAAAACCTCCCAGAAGTTATGATAATCGATGGTGGCGTTGGCAAAAAACAGACTGAGATGGAGGAAAAAGTAAGAAGGTTAGTGAGATCTACATGGTATGGATTTGACATTTAGTAGAGTCGTGGTCATTTAGGCAATGTTTACCCCTAGATTAGATGTGTTTTTGTCATGTAGGCCCTGTTTACATCTGATAAATAGGTGTTTTTAGCATTAAGGCCATGTTTACAACTGATTTTGTTATTTAGGCCCACTTACACCTGATATAGCACAGGTACATTTGTTATTTACACCCATTTACATCTAGTATGGATCAGTTTCCATTGTTTAGGCCTTTACATCTGGTCTAGATGCATTTTTGTATTTTAGGCCTCAATTAAAACTGGTAAATATAGTGTGACAAAATAAGAAAAGACTGTTAGTGACATCTGAACACAGATAAGAGACCAGCATGTTAATATCTGAGCAGTAAATGGTACTGTCTCAGTTAACCACTTCTGAACGGATCACTGAAAATGCATGTTAATACCAAGTGAAAATATGCCTTTTGTTTGTGTTACATTGAAGTGAGGTTTGGTAATGAGATGTAAAGTACTTACCAGCGATACAGTGACTGAGTGTGAAAAGTATAGAAGACAAGGAGACTGGAGGATGTGAGGAACAGCAGAAGCCAGGCACAATGCAGATTCGTCCTTCGGTCCTTAACACACATAAAAAGAGCTTTCAGATTATTTTAAGGAAGCTTTGGGATCTCTGTGCAATATTGCATGATTATATTTGACAACTACAGACACATACATAACTTTGCATTATTTGACGGGTTGCATTTTGCATAAAATCAGATATTTGCATTGTCAAACTGCTCATTTGTGTAGCAAAGCATGTGATTGAACAGAGTTGTTTTAATATTGCTCTTTAGTGTAAAAAGACCTTTGAAGCAAACCGAGGATAACTGTTTTGCTCAAGGGCACAATCATAACAGATCATCGCCACAGATTAATGTATAACAAAAGGAGAGGATTGACAAGCACGGATACATAAACCAAAATATTGAGGACTTACATGGAGAAACACTTGCGTTTGAATGCTTTTGTTGACATACATAAATGTGGTAAACAGACCAACAGCAACAGCCAGACCTGAAGACAACAACAACACATACTGAAAGTGTGACGGGTCATGAACTTTACACATTATTATAACCAGTGCTCCAGCAGATGTTTTTTTTTCTTCCCACAAACACATACCCAGAGCATGTTGAATGACTAGTTTTGCGCAGAGAATGACTATGAAAGGTAGACTTTTCTTGAGCCAGCGCAGGAGGTAGCGGAGCTCCGATAACGAGCTGCTGGATTCTCCGGATTCCAGGTCAGACTCTCCGCTGTCGGACTCGTGCTCGTGGCTGTGGCCGTGTCCGTGGGTGTGGGAGTGGCTGTGACTCGCTGTTCTCATTCTCCGTGAGGTCGCGCCACGTCCATTCGTCGACCCCGAAGAGCTGCCCATAGGCACCCGGACGTCCTCGCCTGTTTCCGGCCCGCTGGAGCTTCCAGCCCCGGGCATTCGGGCGAGGAGCTCTGGCTGCAGGGTTAACGACAGCCCATTCCCTTCCCGAGAGCTCGGCTCCGGTTGCATCGGATCAAGTGAATCCCTCAGTTTAAACGCTCCTTTGGACTCGCTATATGTTCCTCTGTAGAAAAATATTAAACAAAAAAGTCAGTGCATCATAAATAAAGGTGTTTGTATCCACTTTATAACGTAACTTGTGAACGTATGTTAACTTATTATTGCTATTTATTTTTAGCTAAGTTATAACGTTACAAAACAGTCCGTTATGAAGTTTTATACTGTAAACTGGTATTTCCAGAAATACACAACTTTCCCTATTTTATACTTATAAATCAGTAATCAGTTTTTAATATCTTATTGAATCAGTAATTTAGGATATTAACAGATTTTTAAAAAAAAACATACAAGAAATAAAAACATTAATTATGATTAATGTTTATGGTAGTGTTAATACGAGATCACTACCTAAAACACTACCTAAAATACTCCGCTTTAATTTCCTTTATGTAAAATAAGCTTTAAATGGGTTCAATTTTGAATGTGTGTCTCTGTCTATCCATCTATCCACACAAAGCTCAGCCTCAGTTACGTTTCTGCTAATGAACAATCACGATTAGCTACGTTATTGTTGTTATTAGCATTTTATATTGCTTAAATCATGGTATCGTATGTAGTAACTCCACTGTAAAATTGTGACCGCCCCCAACTTTGTATGGCCCACCCAAAATGGAAATCATTGCGCCGTTACAGTCGAAAACATCAGTGCTGCTAGTGTAAAAATCGAAGTAAACATCTGTTTACATGATTACATACATGCTATAATACATATAACTTATATGAACGGACTAAACGGGGGTTAGAGAGTTATTATTCGTTAACCATAACTACATTAAATCAAAGAAAATACAGACTATTATCTCTAAGGGTATATCTAAGATTCGTGGTGTTTTTATGGAAGGCTCTAAAAGGGTCTATAGAGTTAATGTCTTTATTAATAAACAAATACCTGTCAAACTGCGTACGGAGTTTCATGATAAAGCACCGATCTCCATTTTACGTCTTATAGTGCCGTTTGAAGATCAAAACAAAAGGGATAATAACCAAAACAGCTCATCGGCTAAGGGAGTTTAGTTTCAGCCTGACATAGTTCCGGGAGCCATCTGCTAATCTGACCTACTAAAGGAACCTGTGGCTCTGCCGGAGAGCAAAATAAAAGTTCTCAAAAACACAGCCTTCGTTCTTTCACAATAAAAGTCACATTTTTTAGTCTTCATTTACTCGCTCTCATGCTGTTTCAAACTCGTATGACTGACTTTCTTTCTTTTAAACTTAATGATAGAACGTCTCAGTCGCCATTTTATTAATTAAAGTGAGCGTAAGATTAATTAACATTTTCATGTAGTGTCACACAAACCTTAAAGAGATAGTTCACCCCAAAATGAAAATTACCTCACAATTTACTCTCCATCATGTGTTTTAAAATATTTTGAGTTTCTTCCTACTGTTGAACAGGTATGATATTATGAAAAAGGCTGTTTGTTGGTACCTATTGACTTGCATAGTAGTAAAAAAAAACGATGAAAGTCAATGGGTACCATCAACTAGCTTTTTTCAAAATAACTTCTCTGCAGGATAAAGAAACTAAAATACGTTTTTAAACCAATGAAGGGTGAGTAACTGATGACAGATTTCATTTTTGTGTGAACTATCCCTTTAAATCCCCTCTGTGCAGATTTGTTATGATGTTCTGGATGGTTGATAATGCGTCTGAAAGCCTTATCTACATTCGCAAAACAAAGTAGAGCCAATTTCAGTAACACTCCTAGTCAAGTTTACCTCACTTGACTCCACTGCAGTGTTGCTCTAGTTTTTAACATAGCATGCCATCCAACCCTTCAAAATAGATTTTGTCCTCATATGCTATCATGTTTCTCACTTTCGTTCAGATTGTCTTGCAAAAGTATATTATTTTAGAACTTTGTTATAATTAATCCTGTCAAAAGTGCCATGGGTGCTAACTCTTGCAAGCCAAATATATGTTTTAGGTTTGTCCGCTCATCTTTATCGCATGTGCTAATTTTAGTGTATACTTTTTTTTATTACAGCCTGTGATGATTAATACATAAAAAGTTTAATATAAAAATGTCTTAATTAAAGGAGGCAATCTCTCTTATATGTTTTTATCTGAATGCTACAGTACTTGTACTGTATTGTTGTCAGTGTCAGCTAGTCAGTGTATTGTAGAAAATAGTGACCGTTAATTTAAAGTGAGGGCGACGCGGTGGCGCAGTGGGTAGCACGTTCGCCTCACAGCAAGAAGGTCGCTGGTTCGAGCCTCGGCTGGGTCAGTTGGCATTTCTGTGTGGAGTTTGCATGTTCTCCCCGTGTTCGCGTGGGTTTCCTCCGGGTGCTCCGGTTTCCCCCACAAGTCCAAAGACATGCGGTATAGGTGAATTGGGTAAGCTAAAATTGTCCGTAGTGTATGTGTGTGAATGAGTGTGTATGAATGTTTCCCAGTGATGGGTTGCAGCTGGAAGGGCATCCGCTGCGTAAAACATATGCTGGATAAGTTGGCGGTTCATCCCGCTGTGGCGACCCCAGATTAATAAAGGGACTAAGCCGAAAAGAAAATGAATGAATGAATGAATTTAAAGTGAAATTTATATTCGCTATAGGCATTTTTCTCAACAAGCATCCATATTTTTAAATAGAAGCCCAAAAGATTATGTGCGTGCGTGTGTGCGCGTGCGTGCGTGTGTGTGCGTGCATGCGTGTGTGTGTGTGTTTAAACAACAAAAAAGAGGTTCAGAGTTAAATATTATAAGCAGACTTGGCAACTCTGGAAGTATTGCAAATAAAGTTCAATTAAATATATGTATTTACTTCACAATAGTTAGAATTAAGGGAATATTCTGAGTTCAATAACAGTTTAATTTACATCATTTGTCACCAAGCTAATTAACTTACAATAGTTTTGCTTTGGCATTTTATTTTTTGTTGTTTGAATACAATGAGTATTATATGCTCATATACATGTTACTGTGGAAGTGAATGGTGCCAGTGGAGGTTGGTAGGAGGATTTTTTGTAATCAGGAACATTTTCTTGAAGTACTTGACTTAACCTTACACATATACAAATTCTAAACTAACTTAGACTTGTACATAAATGCTTCTCTCTGATCATTTGAAGTGCTCTTTTATGCTTATTTGTAAGTCGCTTTGGGAAAAAATCATCTGCTAAATGAATAAATGTTAATGTGAATATTGAATATCAAAACCGAAATCTCATTTAAACTTAGAAATTATAGAAATGATTTTCAATTTCTTCAAATTCGGGTTAATCATTTTGTTCACACTGGTAACATGTGTAACGTAAACACTGACATTCAGAGAAAACAAAAGTCAGCATTTTTCCAGCACTGTATATTACCATGTAGAAGTCTTGTAAAACCTTCAGAGTTTTTGTTTAGTCATATCCTATTATTAGCAATGGAATGATGAAACAGTTACACAGGTTAATAATCACTTTGTCCAACAACACCCACCATAATACTGTACTTTTACAGACACTGTGTCCAGACAAGGATATAATCATGCAACTGAAAAATCAGCCTCCCACTAATGTAAATGTATAGGTCATTCTCTGCAGCCAAGCATGTTCAATGATGCTTTAGGATAATGTAGCTTAATCTGAGGAGGAATGGATGTAAGTACCTTGTTGTACATTTAGAAAACGATAATGTGAATGAGCTAGGAGCGTGTCTTGTTTTGCAGGGAATATAAACTCAATGGAAATACTACACACACCAATGGCTCTTTTAAGGCAAGTATTTCTCTGTAATGCTGCATTGAAATAAACAATAAGATCAACTGAATTTAAAGGGGCTATATGTATTTTTTCATGTGTTGAATATTTATTGCCAATGTCTAAAAAAAACTTTAAAAACAAGACCTTAAGATGTCGTATATAAAAATCCTCTAGATCATTTTTATACAAATGAAATAAGCTCTTCCATTGTATCACACTTGATTAACATTTATACAATGTTCAGAACAATATGTGTTATATAAGTGTCATATATCATATTATAATATTTCATAGCCAGAAATATATATTACATAGTTCCAATTGTTATTATATTCTAACAATTTGTAAGAGCATCTCACATATTTACATATTCATCAAAATGTTATTTTTAATTCTAATTTAAGAACAATTCACCATATTTAGGCATTTTATTCATTCATTCATTTTCTTTTCGGCTTAGTCCCTTTATTAATCTGGGGTCGCCACAGCGGGATGAACCGCCAACTTATCCAGCATATGTTTTACGCAGCGGATGCCCTTCCAGCTGCAACCCATCACTGGGAAACATCCATTCACACTCATACACTACGGACAATTTAGCTTACCCAATTCACCCGTACCACATGTCTTTGGACTGGTGGTGGAAACCAGAGCACCCTGAGGAAACCCACGCGAACACGGGGAGAACATGCAAACTCCACACAGAAATGCCAACTGACCCAGCCGAGGCTCGAACCAGAGACTTTCTTGCTTTGAGGCGATCATGCTACCCACTGCACCACCGTGACACCCTTAGGCATTTTATAATTTATTTTATGTTATTTATACTGAATGTGAGCATAAGCAATAAGCTGCAGTTCAGTTCTAATTATTTATAGTTCCCTAATAATAAAAGTTTGTAAATTCTACATATAGTCCCTTTAATTAAAGGTGATTTATTATCCTCTAAATAAAACAGCATGGCGTGATATCATGATTCAGACAGTCTCTCTCTTTCCTCCTTGTTGCATCATTCATCAAGGAGTCGAACCCAAACAAGGTTAATGAGGTCAAACTGAGAGCAACACCCCTCTCCTTCACTAACATGTAATCATGTTACTCAACGCGGAGGCTGGAAGTTGTCGTCTGACTGAATACAGTAAGTGTGGCTTACAGAGGTTAACTTGACACATAAATTACTACCTGTCAGTTATGAATGGACATACGAAGTGAAAGATGTGGATATAGTGAGAAATGACAGACAATTTAAGACAAACTCCTACAGCTATAGAAAAAAATGAGACTTGATTTGCTTAGTTTCTCTGGATGTATACTAGGTTTATTAGATGTGTGCTTGAGAACAATATTTATTTGTTTCATTCTATACAGCCTATTCCATGATTTATCAGGGGTCGTCACAGCAGAATGAACCGTTAATTACTCTGGCAACTGTTTTTACAGCGGACGCCCTTCCATCCGCAAGCACTGACAGTACAACCCTCAGTGCCGGGAAACACTCACAGTCCGCATTCACACACCATGGACATAGTTGAACCAATTCAGTAATACTGCATATCTTTGGACTGTAGGGGAAACTGGAACTCCCGTGACACCGAGTCCAGCCGGGACTCGAACCAGCGACCTTCTTGCTGTGAGGCAATCATGCTAACCACTTAGCCAGTTTGTTTATTTGCATAAAATCACAACCTCTTTTTTATTTTGACAAATTGTAATTTTATACTCTAAAAACTACTTTAAAAAAACGAAATGGGACAATTAAAAAAAATAAATAAATACGTTTTACTTAAATATAGGCTAAATATAAATTGTAAATCCAGAGAAAGTAAAAAAAAAAAATTAAGTTCTCTCTCTCTCTCTCTCAGATTTTTTTTCAGGGTTGCCTTTCCATGTTTGGTTTAATGAAACCATTCTTTTTTTACAAATAGTTAACAATACAAATTCTTGTTAGCAATACAATATAAACTCATAAACTTGTTTGCCTCAAAGTACTCACATACGTTTAAAAAGAACATCTTGTTTTTAAAGCGTACAGCCTATTTGCCAACAGCAGATGGCGCTTCTTAGCAAGGAGTGATGTAGACAAAGGACCGACTAAGGAAATATCTTTATTGTCAATAAAAGAAAATTCAAGTCATAAATTCTAGGAGATTACATATGGGGGGGATTTTTGTTTTGTTTTATTCTCATTTTTTAAGGGTTACATTTTTTTCTGCACAAAAATGTTTGCTTTTGAAGCTTTTTTTTTTTTAATAAATAAATTAACATTTTAACACGGTTAAATTCTTGTTTTGTTCAATTACTTTTTAGATTGTTTTTTTTTTTCAATTCAGGCAATACAAACTATATACACTGACATTTATTATTACATTTTTTGGTCAAATGAATTAAATTCATCAATGTAGTCAAGGCATGAACTAACACTCTCTTACATCACTTGTTCATCCAGGAGGCACTGGCAGAAAATAGTCAGAGCAGTCCACTTATAAAGTGACTGTGACCTTCAGTTATATGCTGAATATGATTTTCTTTCCCTTAAATATCTCATCAGATTTGCCGTTCAAGGTGTGAACGGATGATCTGTGATTGAAATTCAGCTGCAATTCCCAGCCATTTAAAAAAGCAGAAGACGTGTTTGATGTGGTTCTTTGTCTGAGCGTAATGTCTCATTTTCAGCACCGCGCACTCACACTCTCTCTATCAGAGCTCCCTTAATCAGCTTGTAGGTCAGTTACCATGCCAACCTGATCTCTGGTGGATGGGCTGCTTCATGGAGAGGAAGATGATCACCTGCCCTCAGGTGTGTGTCTGTGTGGTTACATTTTGTTGGACACCTACCGTCAACCTCTCTTTTCACATTTATGATTTTCTTTCATCTGAAATGGAGATTATGTATGTCCGCCTTCAATGAGGTCACTAAATGCCTTTTAGCTGCATGAAAACATGCTTGCATAAGTGCCACATCTCTGCCATATCAGACAGACATCTTAGTCATCTCCATTTTTGATTGACAGTTATTATGTTTACTGATTTCCAGTCTACCTTACGAAAACAGGGATCTAATAATGACTGTTGTTCATAAATGATTATTTTGCATTAAGTGCAATTTCAACATAGCAATAAGTGCTAGATGGATTGATGATGGATAGACAGATGGCTAGATATTTGATGGATGAATGCATAGATAGATAGATAGATAGATAGATAGATAGATAGATAGATAGATA
>CAIGQV010018202.1:12164982-12177064 GCA_903798115.1 Danio jaintianensis
ATAATAATAATAATAATAATAATAATAATAATAATAATAATAATAATGTTTTAGGTCAAATGGAGTTATCACAACTTATTGGAATTCAATAATAAATGAACCAAAAATTAATAAAATTGTTGTAAGCAAAATTTGTAATATTATTTTATTGTTGTTATTACAATTTATTATTTATTAAATAATTTCATAATCATTTGTAATCCCAGAACTAAGAATCTAAAATGTTTTACTTATTTTATATTTATAACTTTTATGAATTATTCTATTTATAAATCTAAACATTTTAATAATAATAATTATTATTATTATTATATAAAACAATCATTCATATTTAATAATAATTAAACCGTTATTATTTAAAATTCAGTGTCTTCCACAAAGAAAACCAATTAAAATATTATAGATATTTTTTATTTTATTCAGTAGTAGTAGTAATATATAGTATTTTATAGTATAGTATAGAATAGTATAGTATAGTAAAGTATATAGTAATAATATGTTTATAGTTATACTGATTTCTTACTCAACAGCAAGTAAAAAAAAAAGCTTTCAACAGGAAATACCTCTACTTAGGAAAAATAACTGTCAATGACTTAATGTGGTCTGTAGTATATTAAATATTCTTATATCAACACAACTGAGTTTGAACCGCACATGCACAGTCTTGAAAATTGCACAGAAACTTGTTTTGAAACAATAAACAAAAGAGTTTCCTGCCACAAGCCACAACACCCAGAGCCAAATCCTTGAAGGGAGCTCTCCTTCTCTCTTACTTTCTCTCGCTCTCCTCTCTTTCACAACCCATTTCTGTCAGAAAGTGCCCTGGCGTTCAGTGTGTGTGTGTGTTTGTGTGTGTGACTCCAGAGACATGCCACGAGTGTGTATCCAGAGAGTAATCAGGTAATTGATCATACAGACAGGTAATCATTCGTGTGCCAGACTCTCCGGCTGCGAGTGCTCGGCCAGCATTAGAGAAACATGTCCTCAAACACAGTACAGAGAGAAAAGCAGTCAGGCGAACGCTGAGACAGAGAATTAGATCGAGGACACGTTACATAAATAGAATCCCTAGAATGCTGCCAATGATTTGCAAGGCCACAACAATTCTACGAACTCTACTCAGTTGAGCAAATCACGATTAATCTTGATTCATGAAGCTTCTTTCACACCTTCGCTGTGTGTGATACACTGAGCAGATGGCTGGCGGACACAAAGAACAACCTTATTTGACTTTAGTCATATTTGCACTGAAATACAGTTGTGGGCAAAAGTGTTGGCGCCCTTGGTAATTATGAACAAAGTGTGTTGTAAATAAATCTGCTCTTTTTATCCTTTTCATCTCTCATTTAAAAAAAACAAAAAGCACAAAATCATAGAAAATTTCAATCATTGATATAGAAATTGGACATGGGACAATCATCTATCAATTAAATAATCATCTCATTATGAAACAAATGATTTTCTCCAATATGCAGTATAGGCAAAATTATTGGCACCCCTAAAAAAAATCTTATGAGTGAAATATATCAATTGTGAGGTCCTGTATTTTATCAGGATGAGCACAAACGCAAAAAAGTCCATCCATGGCTCTCAGTTTCACTGGAGTATAAATAAGAATATGCAGCAAAAGACTGTTCTGCTTCACAAAATAGAAACTGGCTGTAAGAAAATGGGTAAAGCATTGACAATTCTAATTTACACCACTAGGCCAATAATCACATGGAGATGTTCTGAATGTAGCCGAAAGAGGACATGTGTCTGTATTGTCTTGATTTACAGTGGGAAGGAGAGTTTGAGTGGCAACCCCCCCCTCTCTCCTGAAGTAAAATAAAAAATAAAATAAAAAACACTAACATATAAATCAGACAGCATATTTGTCACCATAAGTTGTCTGGCATGGGTATAAAAATACACCCGATATCTACAGTTAAATATACAGCAGGCTCTTTAAAGGGTTAGTTCCCCCCAAAATGAAAATACTCTTAATAATACTCTTAAAAATACACTTAATACCTTCGTATTAAGATAATATTTTAGATAAAACCTGACATTCCAAGAACATTTTGTTCACCAAATAAAACCCACTAAAATAGACTATGTTAATTTAAATTTAATGTATTTTTGTCGTCCACATCAGATCAGTGTGCACATTTACTGCGGGCAGTATGATGCTTGTGTATTGTTCTGTTTTTTTGTTGTTGTTGTTGTTGTTTTTTTTATTCCCATAGTAAACGCTCACCCTGACCTCTCACAGAAGAGAAGACAAAGGCAAAAAAATGTTCTTGGAGCTTCATATAATTACAGTTGAACCACTGAAGTAACATGGAATGTTTCGACAATGTTTTTGGTTTCTTTTCTAGACTTAAAACATCTCTGGATCTCTGTCAATGAAGGCTGAGAGAGCTCTCAGATTTCATCTAAAATAACATAATTTGGGTATGGGAACGACGTGAGAGTGAATAATTAATAACAGAATTTTCACTTTTGGGTGAACTAACCCTTTAATGTTGCAGGCCTATTTTTCAGCCAGAGGTCCTGGACAGTTGTTTAGACACACAGCATCATGGATTCTATCAATAGCAACAGATTAAAACCTGACTGGCTGTGCTAGAAACCTCTTAACGAGCCTTAGATGGATCTTCTATAATGATAATAATCCAAAACAAACACCGGAATCGATGCAAAAAATGGGTCACTGAACACAAAAGTAAGGTTCTTCCATGATGAACTGAAGAGGAAAGAGCACCAACATGGATCAGAGATTCTGTATGGAAAACTGCTCTCTAATCTCTTTCCAGGTTTCCTCCAACTTCATCAGGGATTATGGGATTTAGCGCTGTTATCTGGGCAAATGGAGTTGCAAAAAGTACTAAATAAAAAGGGTGCCAATCATTTTTACCAATGTGTATCAGAAGGAAACATTTATTTGCAAAATAAGATTTCCCCCCATTCTCAAATGTTTTATATCAGTGAAAGGTTAGATTTTTGTGACCTTTTTGAACAAAAGATAAAAAAGGATAAACAATACATATTTATTTTCACAGCCTTCTTTGCTCACATTTACCAAGGGCGCCAGTAATTATGACCACGAGTGTATGTTGTGCACTTGTTTAAAATGCTTTCTCAAACACACTCGAACAGCAGGTTGTGAGTAATTGTGTCTTTAGAGAGCCGCTTGAGCCAGTGAACAGTGATTTACATGGATCGATATTCCAGCGCAGGTTTATTTTAACAGCTGCATCAAACAGGATCATTCCCATGGATGAGAATACTTTATGTTGGGATGTCTTGACAGCCATTAAATAGTACATGTTTTACTTCTTGAGCTGGACAGGACTGTAATGGAAAATGAGCTCAGCAAACTGGAGTAAACACTTGTGGAGTGATGCTCTCAATACACCCCAGTGACTGTGATATAGCAATTTAGAAACGCGTTATGCAAATAAATAAATATGTAAATAATCGATGCTGTATTTCGGCAGAAGTTGACATTTATTATACACTTACTCTCTATTTGTTCTTCTAATAGCAATAATAATACATTTAATATAAAAATATATAATAGTTTTGTTATGTTTATGAATAAAATATGATTTGAATATGTAAAATTGTTATTTAATATTTAAATCGATTGTTCAAATTTAAATAAACGTATTCCAATAATAGACTGGTTATATTTAGGTCATTTAGAAGATATTATCAATATATGATCTTTATATTAATAACGCAATGGTTATAGTTAAATTTAACTAAATTAATAATATAAATAAAAACAATAAATTCATATTTAAATTTATTGTTCAAATGTAAATACATTTATTCCAATAATAGACTTGGTATGTTTAGGGCATTTAGAAGATATTATCAATATGATCATTAGATTAATAAAGCAATGGTTATATTTAAATTTACCTAATTAATGAATATAAATAAATAAATATAATAAATAAATGCAAGTAAAGTACATTTAATTTAAAAGTTATTTGCATTATTTCATTCAATTAATACAATTTTAAAAATCAATTTTGAATAAAAAGTCAGGCATTAAAATAAATATTACTCACTAGTATAAAAACAAATGTGATTAAATATGAAATAATCTGAAATGTAACTTAACATAAACATTAAAACAAATAAACCCATGGCATTAAAATGAACATGTATATGAATGTGTAAATGCATTTATTCATACGGAAACAGTAATTATAGAAATAATATTTATAATATTATTTTCTTTATAGAAGAAACTTAATTTTGTACATATTTTACATTTTAGGATTGGAGTTCCTGGCAGGAGGATGATCATATTTGTTTATCTGTGGTATCTAAAAGACTGAAACTCCCTGATTTAGGAGATGCTCAGGGGATATACTTATGCCCCCTTTTAAAGCTGCCTCTTGCTGACGTTTCCCCTGTGGACATAAGTATAAAATAAGAGATCCACTGGTTCCTCCATCAACCCACATTTGCCCTGCATTTTTCCAGTGTAAGTGACAGAAGCAATCTCAGCATATACAGTATAGATTTAGCCTGCTAGATTCTTTATTTACGAGCGGCACAAGAGCAGCACTGCGTCCCATTTGTTTCTTGTCATTTCACTGTCTGCACAGTTCAGATGCCTTTATGTTCTTTTAGGAGTGATTCAGTTCCTGGTAAACGGCTTTTACTCTTACTGTCGGATGCAGGAATGTATTGTGCACTATAAAAGACTTTGTGTGAATTTATAGCATATTTTCAGCTCCTAGTTGTTGTTTTTTGCACAGTCACTTTCGCAGTAATATAACATTCCTGCACTAAACAAAACTGATTAGAAGGAAGAAGAGGGTGCAGGGTTTTTAAATGAATGCCTGGCTAGATTTTTGTGGTGTTTTTTGTTTTTTATCTTATAAAACTTTTTCTCAATCACTTTGTGTTCTTCTCTTTCGGCACTGATTCCTACTGAGTGCAAGGTAAATTATTTCTAGTACAATGCTAAAGCAAGCTAGTTGTGTGGGGAAACATGCAAGCAAAATGCTAACATGTCACAAACATGTTCACAACTTACAATTTTGTACTAGAAAAATGTTAAAACTGCTGGAAACTATTTAATTCATTCATTCATTCATTTTCTTTTCGGCTAAAGTCCCTTTATTAATCTGGGGTCGCCACAGCGGGATGAACCACCAACTTATCCAGCATATGTTTTACACAGCGGATGCCCTTCCAGCTGCAACCCATCACTGGGAAACATTCATACACACTCATTCACTACGGACAATTTAGCTTACCCAATTCACCTATACCACATGTCTTTGGATTTGTGGGGAAAACCGGAGCACCCGGAGGAAACCCACGCGAACACGGGGAGAACATGCAAACTCCACACAAAAATGCCAACTGACCCAGCCGAGGATCGAACCAGCGACCTTCTTGCTGTGAGGCGATTGTGCTACCCACTGCGGCACCGCGTCGCCAGAAACTATTTCATGCTAGCAAAATATTATTGAACATTCTAGCTATGCAAATTCTTGTTAACAGAATGTTAAACATGCTAGAATTATGCTAGCAAATGCCAATTCATGTTTGCAATGTGATAAACATGCTAGAAACGTGATAATTCTTTTTTTAATTCTTTTTTTTTTCTTGAACCAGTTATTTTAGCCATTAAATCTGTGTTCTTAAAAAAATAAAAAGCAGAGCCATGTGTTAAATATGCTAGTAGCATCCAAATATATGTTAGAGATGTACTAATTCATGCTATGATAGAAAATGATAGAAAAACATGCTAATTAATGTTTGAACATGTTAGCATCATGCTTATCAGTGTATTAACTATGATAGAAACATGCTAGCAATGTGTCACTAGTTCGCAACTTACAATTTTGTACTAGAAAAATGTTAAAAATGCTGGAAACATGCAATTTCATGCTAGCAAAATATTAAACAAGTTAGATTCAACATTCTAGCAATACGAATTCTTGTTAGCAAAATGTTAAACATGCTAGAATCATGCTAGCAACACAACAAATCATGTTTGCAATGTGATAAACATGCTAGAAACGTGATAATTCTGGTTAACAACATGCTAATTAGTGTTATTAACATGAAAGAAATGTATTAGCCAGAAGAAGGTACTTTAGCAATTTAAAGTTTTTCCTCATTTAGTTTGTTTTGTTAAAAAAGTTAAATGATGCTAGCCATATGTTAAACATAGTAAAAACATGTTAGCAATATACAAATTGATGTAAATAATATATAAATAGTAAACCATGCTAGCAAGATGTTAGCCATATGGCAAAACAAGCTAGAAATATGGTAATAACATTCCAATTAACGTTAGAAAAATGCTAAAACATTATATGTGTGTTAAAACATGCTACATGTTAATTACTGTTAGCAACGTGCTACCCAGAAAAATATTAGCATCATGTTAATCCATCTTAGCTATGTTTCACATTCTAAAAACATGCTAGCAACATACTGGAAACATGTTAGAAACATCTTAGCAGTATGAGAACTCATGCTATCAACATGCTAATTGGTGTTATAAACGTGCTCATTTAGTTTGTTTTCCTTAAAAGGTTAAATTATGCTAGCCATGTGTCAAACTTGGTAAAAACATAGTGACATGTTTCACATTCTAAAAACATGCTAGCAACATACCATAAACTTGCAAGAAACATCTTAGCAGTGTTATAATTCATGCTATCAAGAAGCTAAAAAATGTTAGCAATGTGTTAAAACAACTACAAACATGTTTCGCTTATTATGCTAAAAACATGCAAGCTAATACTATACGCTATATGCTATTTCTTGAACATTGTTATTTTAGTCATTAAATCTGTTCAAGAAACAAAATGCAAGCCATGTGTTAAACACTACGGCCAATTTAACCTACCCAATTCACCTATACCACATGTCTTTGGACTTGTGGGGGAAACCGGAGCACCCGGAGGAAACCCACGCCAACACGGGGAGAACATGCAAACTCCACACAGAAGCGCTAACTGACCCAGCCGAGGCTCGAACCAGCGACCTTCTTGCTGTGAGGCGATTGTGCTACCCACTGTCGGATGCAGAGATGTTTCATACACATCATAAAAGACCTGGTGTGAATTTCTAGCACATCCCCAGCTACTAGTTGCCATTCTTCCGCAGTCACTCTCCCAGCAAAATAACATGTTTCTGAGTTCTCCTCTCATTCACGTAGTGTTTTTTTCTCTTTCTGTCTCCTGGCACAGAGTCCCAGTGGGAGCGTGTACAATATTTGACTGCAGGATAAGATCACTGTCTGACAAACACAACTGCAAGTCTACCAGCTACGGACTAATCACGAAGTTGAAAAGCAACAAAAGAAAATAAATAAAGAAAGCGGCACCGGCAAATTAATTTCACCCCAGCATGATGCCACAGCGCACAGGAGAGACTTAAGACTTTAGGGTTCGACGGGAGAAGAAATACGGGCGAAAGAGAAAGAAAGAAGGGGAGAGACTGAAAGAATGGAAGATATTGAAAGGGAGGGACTTTTTCCTTTGTGTCTGTTGAGTGTGAGACGAGGGGCCGAGGGCACCAGGGGGTCGAGTTCGTGTGTGTGTTTGTGTGTGTGTCATGAGGAGCCGCAGACGTTGCCCGCTAGGGGTCTGAGACGGAGTTGAAAGGAGCGATTCCCTGTGTGTTCAGAGAAATAGCGCACTCTTCATTAATTATGTATTTCTCCCATAGAAAGCCTGGCAAAACTCACTCAGACATCCAGCACTAAGCCAGCTTCCTGTAGCTGGTAATGGGACATCAGGAAGGGGAAGAAGAGGGAATCACAACAGAGGAATCTGAAGGTGGAGAAAAGTGACTTTGGTTGCTTTTTTAATGCATGGCGACTGACAGGTAATTAGAATGGAATACATTTTGTACAGTTGAATGCAATTTTAAATAAATTAATTACTAATTGTTATTTTTTTATTATTTGACTTATTTAGTTTTTATTTATTTATGCATCATAAATTGCATAGTAAATAGCATAATATTAATTAAATATAAATATTAAATATTAAATTATTAAATTATTTTAAAATGTAATTTCATTCATTCATTTTCTTTCCGCTTAGTCTGATTTATTAGAGGTCGCCACAGCGGAATGAACCGCCAACTATTCCGGCATTGGTTTATACAGCGGATGCCCTTCCAGCTGCAACCCAGTATGGGAAACACCCATACACTCTTATTCTCACACACACACACACTCATACACTATGGCCAATTTAGTTTATTTAATTCACCTATAGCGCATGTCTTTGGACAATTTTAGCTTACCCAATTCACCTATACCGCATGTCTTTGGACTTGTGGGGGAAACCGGAGCACCCGGAGAAAACCCACACGAACACAGGGGGAAAATGCAAACTCCACACAGAAACGCCAACTGGCCCAGCCAGGACTCGAACCAGCAACCTTCTTGCTGTGAGGCGAACATGCTAACCACTGAGCCACTATGCCGCCAAAATGTAATTTCTACAGTTTTATTTTATTTTATTAAATGTAAAGAAAAATGACCTAGCCTGCATTGATATAATGAGAAAAATGCAGGTATAAAAATCCGCCCACAGTTATGCAAAGATTTAAGTGTAATTTCTAAAGTTTTATTTATTCATTCATTTTCTTTTCGGCTTAGTCCCTTTATTAATCAGGGATCGCCACAGCGGAATGAACCCCCAACTTATCCAGCATATGTTTTACACAGCGGATGCCCTTCCAGCTGCAACCCAGTACTGGGAAATACCCATACATTCTCACATTCACACACATACACTACGGCCAATTTAGTTTATTTAATTCACTTATAGCGCATGTCTTTGGACTGTGGGGGAAACCAGAGCACCTTGAGGAAACCCACACGAACACGGGGAGAACATGCAAACTCCACACAGAAATTCCAACTGACCTAGCCGAGGCTAGAACCAGCGACCTTCTTTCTGTGAGGCGACAGTGCTACCCACCGCGCTGTCCAGTTTTATTTAATTTTATTTATTTATTTATTTATTTTTAATGTTATTATATTTAACCAAAGAAACGTGACCTAGCTTGCATTGATATAATGAGATAAATGCAAGGATAAAAATCCGCCCATGGATCAAATATTTAAAGTGTAATCTTTACAGCTTAATTTTATTTATTTATTTATTTTTTAATCCAAAGGCAAATGATCTAGACTGCATTGATATAATGAGCAATATGCAGAGATAAACATGCAAAACAATTATGCAAAAATATTTTATTTAAAGAAAAATGACCTAGCCTGCATTGATATCATGAGAAACATGCAGGGATAGAATCCACACAAGGTAATGCAGGGTACAAAATGTTAAAATTTTATGTGTGATTTCTACAATTTTATTATTTTATTTTATTTTATCCAAAGAAAATGACCTAGCCTGCATTGATATAATGAGAAACATGCAGGGATAAAAATCTGCACACGGTTATGCAAGGGTATAAAACAGCTCAAAAAGTTTTAATGATGCATCATCAGAGGCCACAAAAAATGCAACAGTGCAAAAAGGTGTGAAAGTGCAAGACGTTTTCAAAAAGTCCTTCAGTGTAAAGTTCAACAGTGCACCTGCTATGGCAAGCCGTTTCCATTTTTATTCATTCTCAGAATCAAGATTTCTTGATATGAACAATTCAATTTTGTGATCAGACCTGCACCCTTAAACACTCCCATGGACATCCCAATATATACAGTTACAAAATCTCAATATACAGACTATACAGTGTTATATGTTTCTATAATGAGAAACATGCTGTACCATATTTTACAGTTAGGAATTACTCTGAAATCTTAGTATAATTTTAAGGAAACAATGTCCTATCTGCAAAAAAAATATTGCAAGCAGTTCCACCATACAAAACCCCCCTGTGTACCATCAAGCTGTTTAAAAAAAACAGCTGAGAAGATGAAATCTTGTTTGCTTAGAGGTTATAAGTGCTGCAGTCTGTGTGTGACTACTGTATGCTGGCCATTGCTGAAATCTGTTTCTGTTTCTCTGAGCTTCTTTTCATGCTAAAATGTGTTAGTGCACAAGCCCCTAAGCAAAATTTTGATTTGTAATCAGTCTGTGAGATTGAAATCACTAGTGCCACCATGTTAATGGTTTGATCCAGTTGTGGATAAATTTGCAGTGGCTCCATGTTTAGTAACTTTTCAAAAATCTTGCAGAATGTGGGTACTGCACTTAAACACACTGATCATCACATAATGATTCTGATTCACTGCTTTTACCAAGCGCAAGGATACAAATTTTGTTTTTTGTGCTGATGTGCATTTAAAAGAGCTATCAAACAAAGATAAAAGTCCTGTTCACAGTTTAAAGTGACAGTTTTTGTAAGTACAAGTTGACGTTTATGTGCTTTGAAAAAATTAATTCATTCATTTACTTTTTTCGGCTTAGTCCCTTTATTAATCTGGGGTCACCACAGCGGAATGAACCGCTAACTTATCCAGCTTATGTTTTACGCAGGGGATGCCCTTTCAGCTGCAACCCATCACTGGGAAACATCCATACACACTCATTGACACACATACACTACGGACAATTTTAGCTTACCCAATTCACCTATACCGCATGTCTTTGGACCCGGAGCACCCGGAGGAAACCCACGCGAACATGGGCTCGAACCAGCGACCTTCTTGCTGTGAGGCGAACGTACTACCCACTGCGCCACCGTGCAGCCCTTTGAAAAAATTATTATTATTATTTTTTTTTTTGATGTTTCAGCATGGATTTTACCAATACAAATTACTATTTTTAGGATGATGTTAGGTGCTTCCAGTATGTATTTTATATTTTAAAAAAAAGAGAAAAGAATGGAGTATTATTTGACAGGCTGTTGGGTGTTTCCAGCCACATTCAGCATACATTTTACTATTAAAATTACTATTAATATTTTTAAGATGATGTTAGGTGCTTCTGTATTTTAACATTATATTATATTATATTATATTATATTATATTATATTATATTATATTATATTATATTATATTATATTATATTATATTATATTATATTATTGATTCATTCATTCATTCATTTTCCTTCGGCTTAGTCCCTTATTTATGAGGGGTCGCCACAGCGGAATGAATCGCCAACTATGTTTTATGCAGCAGATGCCCTTCTAGTCACAACCCAGCATTGGGAAACAACCATACACTCATTCACACACACACACACACTCATACCAATTTAGTTCATCCAATTCACCTATAGCGCATGTCTTTGGACTGTGGGGGAAACCAGGGCACTCGGAGGAAACCCACACGAACACAGGGAGAACATGCAAACTACACACAGAAATGCCAACTGGCCCATCTAGGACTTAAACCAGCGACCTTCTTGCTGTGAGGTGACAGTGCTGAGACCACTGAGCCACCATGCCTCCTATATTATATTATATTTTTCTTTGTGGGATTTTTTATGTTTCAAGTCATATTCAGCATATATTTTGCCAATAAAATGTATATTATTTTTTAGGATGATGTTAGGTGCTTCTAGTAAGTATTTTATAAAAAAAACATTTAAAGATTTTTAGGAGGATGTTAGGTGTTTCCAATATGTATTTTATCTATTATATTATATTATATTTTATTATATTATATTATATTATATTATATTATATTATATTATATTATATTATATTATATTATATTATATTATATTATATTATATTATATTATATTATATTATACTAGCAGGTAAAGTCAATAAAACAACACAACACCATAAAGATACATATGGATAAGACATACACGCACACATACACACTTATACTATATATCTATCAAGTAGGTATGTATATTAGTATCAAAGGTGACTTTACTCATCCAGTTATTAAAGCAGCTTACAGTACAGTGCTTTGCTGCAGCGCTGATATGAGCATGCATTATTCATAAGCACTGAGCAGCTGTGTAAATTGCTTTGCCAGGGTGCATGTTGAAACAGTTTATGGTATATCTCTCCATGCCTAATGTTATAATACCCATATTGATTCCAACCGTTTTCAATTTTACATGCACGCGCACACACACACACACACACACACACACACACACAC
>CAIGQV010018202.1:12177074-12245990 GCA_903798115.1 Danio jaintianensis
GCGTGCGTGCGTGTGTGTGATACTGGACTGTCTGATAAGAGTCTGTCACACACACAACAGCACCAGCTCCACATACAAGTTTATAAATACTGCTGGAAATGTCCATTGTAGTGTAATGTTCTCTTGGTTGTGCAATTATACAGTCTATATGATGTGTTTACAGTCTGATTTGTAGTGTTACAATAATTTTAGCAAGATGTTGAGAGTTTCCAGCAATATATATATATATATATATAAAACTTTTTTATAGTATTGTTTACATATTGTTATATTTAGCATAGATTTTACCATTATACCATTAAAATTACAATTATTTTAAGAGAGATGTTGGGTCATATTTACTCGCTCTTGGGTCATATTTAGCAAAGTTTTTAACAATAAAATTCTGACTTTTTTTAAGGGATATGAACCCTTTTCACAATGTTATGACGCATTCAACGGTCATCAGCATCTTAAATCCTTGAAAGATATTTTGATTTTTTTCAAAAAAGTATGTACATTTATATGCATTCATGTATGTATTATACCATCTTTGCATCAAATTACAAACAACAAATTACCACTTATGCCAGGTGTTTCTAACGCAGTGTCTATGGGCAGGATAGTAAATTTGATGTTGTTTTCTCTTCTGGCTGCCATTATCAGTCTCACACAATTTTTTTTTTCTATTGGGTGTTTCTGGTCATATTAAGCATGCATTTTACCATTATAATTGCAGTATTTTTGTAGGATGTTGGATTTTTCCATAGCATTTGAATCCAGCATGTATTTTCCCTATAAAATTACAATATTTATTTAGCAGGGTGTTGGATTTTTCAAGTTATGTTACTCATGTATTTGACCATTATCATTAAATATTAATAGCATTTTTTTTAAAAATTTTATGGAATGTTGGGTGTTTCCATTACAATAACAGTTGTTTTAGCAGGGTGTTTGATGTTTCCAATCACATTGTATCCCTATGTACACTCACTGGCCACTTTATTAGGTACACCTGTCCAACTGCTTGTTAACGCAAATTTCACATGGTAGCAACTCAATGCATTTAGACATGTAGACATGGTCAAGACAATCTGCTGCATTGCCAGACGGGCTGGTCTGAGTATTTCAGAAACTGCTGATCTACTGGGATTTTCATGCACAACCATCTAGGGTTTACAGAGAATGGTCCGAAAAAGAGAAAATATCCAGTGGCAAATGCCTTGTTGATGCCAGAGGTCAGAGGAGAATGGCCAGACTGGTTCGAGCTAATAGAAAAGCAACAGTAACTCAAATAACCATTCGTTACAACCGAGGTATGCAGAAGAGCATCTCTGAACGCACAACACGTCGAACCTTGAGGTGGATGGGCTACAGCAGCAGAAGACCACACCGGGTGCCACTCCTGTCAGCTAAGAACAGGAAACTGAGGCTACAATTTGCACAAGCTTGGAAATTCGCAAGATTGGAAAAACGTTGCCTGGTCTGATGAGTCTTGATTTCTGTTGCGACATTCGAATGGTGGGGTCAGAATTTGCCGTCAACAACATGAAAGCATGGATCCATCCTGCTTTGTATCAACGGTTTAGGCTGGTGGTGGTGGTGTAATGGTGTGGGGGATATTTTCTTGGCACACTTTGGGCCCATTAGTACCAACTGAGCATCGTGTCAACACCACAGCCTACCTGAGTATTGTTGCTGACCATGTCCGTCCCTTTATGACCACAGTGTACCCATCTTCTGATGGCTACTTCCAGCTACATCATAAAGCATGAATCATCTTAGATTGGTTTCTTGAACATGACAGTGAGTTCACTGTACTCAAATGGCCTCCACAGTCACCAGATCTCAATCCAATTGAGCACCTTTGGGATGTGGTGGAATGGGAGACTGGCATCATGGATGTGCAGCTGACAAATCTGCAGCAACTGCGTGATGCTATCATGTCAGTATGGACCAAAATCTGGGAGGAATATTTCCAGTACCATGTTGAATCTATGCCACGAAGGATTAAGGCAGTTCTGAAGTCAAAAGAGGGTCCAACCCGATACTAGTAAGGTGTACCTAATAAAGTGGCCGGCGAGTGTATTTTACCATTAAAATTACAATATATCATACATATCCCATTATACTACCAAATAAACCCATAATAAACTACCAAATAAACCAATAAACCCATCTCCACAATCATTCAGCATGTCTCTCATGTTATAATCCAGCATTCTCATGTTCAGCTGGTCAACATGTGGCCCAGTCCTCAGTGTTTTGCTCCTGCCCTTGTGGAGAACCTGGCAAAGACACCTCTGCCCACTGTCTCATGTCTAATTGGCAGCGCCCCTGTACCCATAACCCAAGGTGGAAAGTGCAGTGTGAGCATCCTTTGATTTAAGAGAGACCCGCACTTTTCATTTGTCATTGATTCTGTCCTGTGAGACGAGCGGATTGTGGACGTCTCAGCATGTTTGGACGTCTGCAGGCTTGCTGAGGTGATGCTCACACACACCGCTGTCTGTTATTTCTGGATTTCAGAGAGCGCTTGATGCGGATCTGTATACTCGGCCCCCCCCAGAGAGACAGTTGTCAAAACGTCAACAAAAAGACTCAAAATTTGAGCTTGTGCTATTTTAATCTGTTTTACTTGACATCTTTCAGTGGGTTTGCTTTATATTGTGTTTGTCATGTGTGTTGCAGATTTGACTGAACGCAGGGGCAATGCCAGGATTTCAGTCTTTAGGGGCTCGATCCCTACCTGAGCATCTGTTGACGAAGCTCGCAGGAGCATGTAAAAGGTGACAGCTTTTTCATATATGTATTAACCTTACATATGTTCTGTCAGTATGCTTTGTCAAAAGCTGTTCTTCATGTTTGTCTATTATTTTCTCCAAGGCTGCAATATATGATCGAAAAATGCAGTAAATACTGTGAAATATTATTTGCAGTTTAACAATTAGACTGTCTATTTAAGTGTATACTGCCACATGATCCTTCAAAAATCATTTTAATATGCTGATTTGGTGCAAAATAGTTTTATTATTGAAATTAAAAACAGTTGTGCTGCTATTTATTTTCATGGAAACTGCTCTCAAAAAAAATTATGTTTGCTGTTTGTTCAAACTACTTATATAAAATGAGTTGAAAGGACACAATTCAACACAATTCTAATGTATATACACAAATATATTTGTCACAGAAGGGGGATGAGACCAGAGCTGTGAGTATGAATGACAGTTTATTAAGGTTATGAACAGGAATGTAAACAGGTTAAGTCTCTTTCTTGGGTTGTTGAGCAGTGGACCAGATGATGGAAGGGAACCGGAGACTGATGATGGGATCTGAACATGGAGGAATCGGGAAACACACAACCAGGAGGGAATCACACTAGGAAGACGGAGAGACGCAGACACTGGAGATAAACAGGAACAGACAGGTAAGTATAACTGAATCGTTTAAGGTTCCACTGAGTTTGTCCTTCTCTCTAGCAACAAGGCCGGACACTGAGTGAGGGACGGTGAGGGGTTTTATGGGACTGGAGTGATGAGCGGTGATGACGTGCAGGTGCATGACTGATTAGAATTCAGGTGAGAGGGATCTGGATGATTGTGGTGACTGTGAGTGGGGTGCTTCGGGTGAATGTGAGTGGGGAGAACCTGGCCTGGCTGTGACAATATTATGGTGAAGCATCCTTCATTTTCAATCATCTTTCAAAATCTTTATTTAAAAGAGAGATCTGTGAGGTGTGTACTCGTTTATGCCGAGCACTGTAATTGTTTTACAGAACAGCATTTATTTGAAATATTAATCTTTTCTGAAAATATCTTTACTGTCACTTATTATCAACTTAAGGCATTTTTCTTTTCTTTTTCTTCCTTTTTTTTTATATTACTGACACCAACCTTTGAGCAATAGTACATATATTGTTAAATATTTATTTATTTGTTTGATATACTCATTATTTTTATTTATAGCGATAATTCCCTTAATTTGACGGGACTTAAAAAGCATTCCCCCTTATAATGCTATAAATAAACTTCATTTCCTAAATTCATGCTCAGCTGATTGCCCCTTTCACCACAATAATAGAATTTTAGTAGACATATTGCATCTTTTTCTTAGTGTTGACGTCTTTATTGGTAGGAGGAATGACAGAGTGAGCCGCCACGCAGGTCAAAGTCTGTCTGCCATCCAGAGCTGTTTCTGCTGACTCCAGCTTTTCACCAGCAGAAAACACAGCGCAGCCTTTCATTAACTCTCTATTCATATTGAATTTATTAATCTCACGCTGTTTCTGCAGCTTAACTAAAAGAAGCCATGATGTCGCCGCTTTTCATCCATCTGTCGGAGGAGAGAGAGAAAGAGAGAGAGAGAGAGAGATGTGGTTTCTAACAGTCGACTGCAGAAAGAGGGAAAGTGTGTCAGATTATTTAGCGGCAGGGATGTTCGCTTGTGTCGCCGGGAAAGACAGCAGCCCTGCAGAACATCAGGTGCACAACAAAAGCATCTGTCATGTCTGCATTTGTGTTGTGCGAACGTTCCTGCTAATCTCCTGTGTGTTCAACAGTGCTTCTAGATTTGGCCTTAAACTGTGTGCCGTGGATAAACACAAGCACAAACACTGGCTCCTTGTGCTAAGTGACAGGTCAAGATGGAATCTGCAGAGAATTCCTGAGCTGATTTGAGGATGAAATCTGCAGGATGTGGTAAAATGTGTCAAACAAACCTGACGTATTATACATGTATATTTGGAACTAAAAGCATTAGGGTCAATAACATGATGCTCGATCGTCAAATTCATTGTTCTCTCTATCAAATTATTGATCTTCTATTTTTCTATTTTTTATGTTTTGTCTTTTGTGGCAATTTTCATAAAACTAAAACTAAAAATGGGTGACAGAAAAATGACAATGACTATTTACTCACCCTCTACTTGTTCCAAACCTATTTGTTTCTTTCTTCTGTTGAACACAAAGGAAGATATGCTGAAGAATATTGGAAAGAAAATTGATATATATCTACTTTTGTGTTCAACGAGAGAAATAAACTAATTAATAGTTAACTTTAAAGAGCCACTTGAGTGTGAGGGTGAATTATTCCTTTAATCGATATTTATTTTGAATGGAAAAGAACTGGTAATTGTCTGTCAAGATATTTTCTACCTTTTTTTTCCACACTATTCATAATTCAGATAGAGCACTTACGAAATCCTATGTATTAACAATAACAAAAAAGTACATCTGGCTGTATTTTTCTCAGTGTGTGCTTTTTTTTTCTCCTCTCTTTTCTTTATGCTGAATAAACAAACAAGATGTTGAAAATGTTAAGCAAATGCTCCAAGATGCTCGAGTTCTAGCAATATTTTGGTATTATTTGGCATATTTTTTATGGAAAGTATATCCCCTTGCCGGCAGTTTCTTTTAGAAAAACCTGGCAACACAAAAGGCTTTCCTGGTGATTTCATGCTCCCCTCAATGAGTATTACTGAGCATATACAGAAGATAAAAACATCTCTGATCTGCATTAAATTACACAATATAAACAAGTTGCTCAGTTTCATTTCTGTACACCTAATTTTAGCAAACACAGTTAATTTGATCAGCAAACTTGTTATCAGCTTTGACTGATTTAATATTACACCACTAAACCCACGTTATGTTCAGCAATTTTTAACTGAATCACAGACAAAAGAGGTGTTTTGTTTATGTTGGGATGCTGCTTTATAGAGCGTGTCCTTGAAGTGTTGCCATGTTCACTTAAGGGACAGTTCACCCAAAAAAGAAATTTTCCTCACTCTTTACTCACCCTGAAGTGGTTCCAAACCTTTATGAGTTTCTTTCTTCTGTTGAACTTAAAAGAAGATATTTTGAAGAAAACTGAAAACCAGTGGACTTAACAGGAAAAACAAATGCTATGAAAATGAATGGTTACAGGTTTCCAGCTTTCTTCAAAATATCTTCCTTTGTGTTCAACAGAGGAAAGAAAGTCAAACAGATTTGGAACAAGTAAAGGGTGAGTAAATAATGATACAATTTTAAATTTTTAAAATAAGAAAAAATAAGCGTCTTTGGTGAAGTCTGTGGATTTTTAAGTGGACCGATTTTTAT
The DNA here is from genome assembly GCA_903798115.1 of Danio jaintianensis. Taxonomy (NCBI): domain Eukaryota; kingdom Metazoa; phylum Chordata; class Actinopteri; order Cypriniformes; family Danionidae; genus Danio; species Danio jaintianensis. The sequence goes on from CAIGQV010018202.1 coordinate 12,183,152, forward strand.
ATATTTTGATAGATATTATTAGCATTTATTTTGTGTTTGTTTATATAGCGTTTGTTCGTGTTCACTGTTGTTTTAACAACATCTGGCAACATGAATGAGTGCTCATACTGCTGTCCCTATAATCTGCTTCGCTCAGTTTATCATAGAACGCACACAGAAGAGAACCACATCTCTGATGTTTGTTAAAATGCTTCACTAGATGTTCGGTTCGCTTCTGTAATCATTTCATGCATTTTTCAGGAGTTCGTTCAGTTGTTTAATGCAGTTGTCACTCCTGTAAATTACTAAACCGTGTGTGTACAGGACTAAGCACTAAAAGATGAACTGACAACCAAATTTAGCTTCAGTGTGTACGCTGCAAGTGTTCCTCCCTGTCTGAGTAAGTGAGATTGCGCTATATATTTTTTCTTGAGCTACAAGGCAGAAGACTAGTTCAGCTGAAAAGGTATTGAGCTAGACTGACACGATCTTCCACGGTTCAGAGGAGGTTTATGGTCTCCGTCTGTGGTCAGCAGGTCCTCTCTGCAAACACAAACAGCACTGGGCATTTTCAGAGATGAGAGGGCCAGAGATGCTTGTTCAATCCTTCAGTGTTTCTAAACAAGGACATCCAGCCGAGAGCTCAGCCAGGGCCACAATTACCCCTAAATGACCCATTCAGTGATTTGGAGCTCTTACCAAAATAACCGTGAACCCTTACTGTGTGCTCTGGTTGGGCTTGAAGAGCTAACAGGGTATTAGGCTGATTGTAGTACTGGAGGAGCGGAGAGTCCCAGAGTCCTGCTCCAGTGCTGCTGATCCACACCTGATGATGGAGAAAACACATGCAGCTGAGATCTGGAGCATGCTTGAGTACCATCATGAGTAGTGCTGCACAGTATATTGAAAAATTATTGTTACTGTGATAATAGTATATGCACTATTCATATCACAGAGAGGTGCAATAAATTACTTTCAAACGTTTTTGTTTGCTCAAGTGGCAAACCACTCAATAATAAAAGAAAATTATTTAGTAGATGCTGTTCTGCTATTGGCTATACATGAACCTAGAGCTGAAAATAAATAATGATGGGAGTAGAGACACGAGAGGAAAATAACAACAGCCAATAAGACACAGGTTTTTATTCATTCATGTCTAAATATTTACACCTTGACAGTTTTTTAAAATCAGAAACGTTTATTATATCTGAAAAATATATTCATTATTACCTGTTTATTTTAGTATGGTCATTACATAAATTATATATATATTTTTAAAAACTAATAACAATAGCTTTTCTCTATTGGGAAATGTCATATCTCAAAAAATATTGATATCTCAACAGCAATATTGCATATTTTCCCAGTGTCATGCAGCCCTAGTCATGAGTTGGTTATGAAACAATAGGTTGCTGAAGCATTTGAACAAATGAAGATGTTAAAATTAATGTTTTTTTTCTGGCGATCCCTGATAAAGCAGTGAATAAGCCAAAGGAAAGTGAGAGAGTGACTTTTCTGGACTTTTTGGGAGGTTTTATTTTATAAAATTAAAGTTTTTTTAATATTAAAAAATATTGTTGCAATAAAAAAAAAAAGTCAAAATATGAAAAAGAATTCTTATATTCTTGTGATGCAAAACTGAATTTCCAGCAGCTATTTATCCATTACTACTCGTTTTATAATATAATATTCATTCATTCATTCATTTTCTTTTCAGCTTAGTACCTTTATTAATCAGGGGTCGCCACAGCGGAATCAACGGCCAACTTATCCAGCATATGTTTTACGCAGTGGATGCCCTTCCAGCTGCAACCCATCACTGGGAAACATCCATACACACTCATTCACTACGGACATTTTACCCAATTCACCTACATGTCTTTGGACTTGTGGGGGAAACCGGAGCACCCGGAGGAAACCCACGCGAACACAGGGAGAACATGCAAACTCCACACAGAAATGCCAACTGACCCAGCCGAGGCTCGAACCAGTGACCTTCTCGCTGTGAGGCGATTGTGCTACCCACTGTGCCACCGTGACGCCCCTATAATATAATATATTTAATATAATAGTAAATGAAAAATAATGAGTAACAAATCATCATATTATAATATATGCTGCTCATTTTTTGAGTATTTTATTAATATTTATTTTTATTATTAATATTGTTGTTAATAATTCACTGAAGCTGGGTAGTCATAATGTCATAATGATTTATAAAGGATCATGTCACAGTAAAGACTAGATAATAGCTCTAAGAATATTTTTGCTATCAGAAATAAATAAATTACATTGTATAATATATTACCACATAAAACGATTATTTTAAATGCCAATATTATTTCATAACATGGCTGTATTTGATCAAACAAATCCAGCCTTGAGCATAAGAGACTTTGACCTTTGACCACAACATTGACCTTTCGACTCATAGTTCATGGTAAAATTAACAAATTTTTGCTTTTTTTTTTTGCTTTTGCATTTGCATAAAAATGTTTGCTTTGTACAATTTTGTACTGTATTGCCTCACCACTTACACCCATATGTTTGTGTAATTAATGTGGGACCAATGGGGGTCTGCATATATTGTCAGGTGTGTAGTAGCAGCTCCTGTATTTGCACGCATTAGCCTTTTGAACCTCTGAATCCTCCTTGACTCCACTCTTGCTGAAAGGAGCAGGAAGGATATCAGCACTTAGCCTGTGTAAACAGCAGGTCTACTGCGAACACTATTGACACACATTCTTCTGACCACTGATGAGTTTCTAGTCTTATACATGTCTGAAAATGTGTGTGTGTATGTGTATGTGTCAGATGAGTTCTAAAATAACCTGTCAGGGAGGAAAACTTTCAATATTCTGTAATAATGATATGTTATAATAAAATAAAATATTATAATTTAAATGATGAATATAACATTAAAATATGATGACTTTGAAGAAAAATATTTTACAACATAATAAAATGTCTTTTTTAAAATAAATGTTTTTATGTAATAGATGAGAAGGATAGAGAACTATTGGACTGTGAGTGTGTGAAAGAGATGTTTATTAGATTTTTTTGTTTGTTTATTATGATTGTTTTACTGTGTCACATCTATTTAATATGCTTAAAATGTTTAAATGCTAAAAATATGATTATATAATAAATATAATATAGTATTAAAAGAGTTTAAATATATATGTTATGCATATGTTATATGTGTGTATTTTCATATGATATATGATAGAGATAAACAATGGGATCTGTAAATATATTTAATATGCTTAAATATTATGCCATTATATGAATTAGATAATATAGATATTATAATATACAAATACTAAATATAATTTTAAAAAAGTCTAAATATGCTTATGTCATAATATTATTTAAATCTTATTTTATGTAATAAAGATGAAAAGTGGCAATATGTAAGAGATTATCAGATTATTGTGTGTGATCGATTTATTTATTGCATCTATTTTATGACAATAATTATATATTTTATGATGCTACAAATACATGTAAACAACTTAAATATTGCATATAATATAAAATATATTTTTATGCTATTATATTTCAGTATTTTTGTAACAAATGACAGAGATCAAAAAAAAAATTGAATATGTGAGAGTGAGAGAGTTGTTTGACAGCTCTGTTGTGTGTGTGTGCGTGTGTGTGCGTGTGTGTGTGTGTGTGTGCGCGTGTGTGTGCGCGCATGTGTGTGTGTGTGTGTGTGTGTGTGTGTGTGTAGACATGACCTTGTAAGTCATCAATCCACTATTCTCTTTAGATCTGTCATTCTACTTCACATCAAAAGCCGTCATAATTTCACCTCAAACTAATTTCCATTATCCAGAGTAAAAGCACATATGCACACACATTTGCACAAAAAGCTCCAAAAGTAAATCATTGTGAAGGGCGGATGTGGCTAATAAATTTGTTTGCTCATCGGCGAGCTTTTCATTTTCTAAATGCACTTCAGGCCATGCACGAGTGTTCGAAAAGTGATTATTACAACGCATCTCACTTAAACTCTTGAGTGAAAGTATAATCTGATTCGGGCGCTTGCGTGTCCAACTACACCAAACACTCCACTGTGTTTTATATTTCTTTTTGATAGCCCACAAAAATGTAGCTCTTGTCGTGGAAGCACATAAAAATGCAAGCACACGTTCAGAGAGATGCTCAAGTCTTTTTCTGCAGTCACTTTAAATGGTTATGCTTGACCAGAGACGTTTGTGACTGAAATTTAATTTACTGATGTTAAACACTATTGGGATTAATGAAGCTGACAACTATTAATAAAAGTCTGTGTTGTTTCTATTTCTATTTTTATATGTTTACATGTGGGCGACACGGTGGCTCAGTGGTTAGCACTGTCACCTCACAGCAAGAAGGTTGTTGGTTTGAGTCCCGGCTGGGCCAGTTGGCATTTCTGTGTGGAGTTTGCATGTTCTCCCCGTGTTGGTGTAGGTTTATTCTGGGTGCTCCGGTTTCGCCCACAGTCCAAAGACATGCGCTATAGGTGAGTTGAATAAACTAAATTGGCCGTAGTGTATGTGTGTGAATGAGTGTGTATGGATGTTTCCCAGTACTGGGTTGCAGCTGGAAGGGCATCCACTGTGTAAAACATATGCTGGATAAGTTGGCAGTTCATTCCGCTGTGGCGACCCCTGATGAATAAAGGGACTAAGCCGAAAGAAATTGAATGAATGAATGTTAACATGTTTTGATATTGTGGTGTGTAAAAATGTGTTTAAATCATCGTATACACTAAATACAATTTGAATAAGAAACTGAAAAAAGTAATAATATTATAAAAGTATTGTTATGGAGGAAAAAAAGATTTGAGTATTTAATTGTATTTATCACTAGAAGTAGTTTTCATTCTGTTGTGTTTAAATGTTTGAAAATGTGATCAGGAATAAAACATGCATATTTTTTAAAAGCATTTAGTTGTTTGCTTGTTCATTTATTTGGTTATTATTATTTTTTATTATTATTAATACTAACACTATTACATTGGTATTTGCATATTGATTAAATGTTATATACATGTAGTTCTAGTATTGTCATTATCGTTGTTTTTGTTATATTATTGTTATTAATTAAATTATTATTACTAGTATTTAAAACATTTTAATAATGCATATTTCAATATAATAATAATAATTATATTATTATTATAAACATTATTATAAAACATATTTTATTTGTTTATTATTACTACAACTACTATGTTGTTGTTGTTATTTTGATAAAAATGTATGTTGTTAAAAATATATTTCAATAATATATACATTTCATAAATATTTGCTTATAATAAAAACAAATATATCAAAAAAGTATAAAACGGTACGTGGTACTTGATGTGCTCTCCAATCAATGAGTAAAACAGACGCTCACATCTCGGGCGTGCAGTTAAGCGGCCGCTAGGTGGCGCAGGTTGCGAGTCCTCCAGCTGTGACGGGCTCCGCTCAGTGGCTCCTCCAGCGGCAGCGCGCGTCATTCACCGTGTTGTTACGCCCCTCATGACCGCCGAGCAGCCAATGGGCTCCGGGAGGCAGAGTTCTCCCTGTGGCCGCCATTAGAGAAAGGAATCCATGAATTCAAATGGAAACCAGCAGGAACACAGACCGAGTATACGCTTTTAAATGAAAATGAGCCATTTAATGTAGCTTCTCGTCATCCTTCGACGCTTTTACCGCGGAATGTTGTTCGTTTTTAACCCGGTTTCGGTGGAGATGGAGGTATAAGAGAGTCGTTTTTAAGCTAAAACCGTTTTTAAGCCAAGGGGGAGGGGGGAGAGTTGCCTCTTTTTGCTCTCCCTTTCCTTTTTCTATTTTAATAACACATTCCTCCTCGGTTTCTACATGTAAGCTGTTTCCTCGCAGCCTCGTCGACGGTTGTGGCCGTTATTTTTTTTTATTCGAATTCGGGCTGAACGCGGGAGGCGCGAGCGATCGAATGGGGCTGTTGAATTCCATTCCCCCACCGATTGTTTAAAAATAATTCCGTTCACATTCGACTCGAATTCGGAGAAACGTTCTTTTTCTTTTTCCGTGGAAAGCCCGATGATGGGATGTTCGAGCGCGCAGTGAAAGGATGAGTGCTTGTTTCGTACCGAACGGGGCCAGCTTGGAGGACTGCCATTCCAATCTATTCTATCTGGTAAGAGATTTAAAAACTAAAAGGAAAAAGCAGCCATTTTTAGCCGCCTAGCATGCTAACATCAGCCCCAGTGGAGAGAGCGAACAGGATCAGGGCCCAGTGTATGTGTGTGATTCAAACACGCTCTGTGTTTATTTGCTTATTTGTGAGCTTTTCTAAAGAGATTACATGTTTGTAGTGTTTTGCGCCAGATGGCTTAACGCGAACTGACTGCGTGTTTTGATTTTATGTCTTTGTAAATTGCACGTAACGAAAAGAGAGAGAGAAGAGAGAGTTAGCAGAATTAAAGTTGAAGTTTCATTTTTAGCAGCACTTTTTTTGTGTGAGTATGAATATATTATGTTAGGAGTTGTGTAAAGCAAGCTGTTTAGGCTTCATTTCAGACTGCTCGTCCTCATGTGCGGGTGTTTACATGAATGTTTACACATGCATTTCTGCTAGCGATTTTTGGGTCACTCCTCGAAAAGGTGTTATTGTATGTGCAAGCAATAACTTTAACAATAAAATACTAACACCAGGTTTAGGCATTTTTTTCACACAAAAATCATATCTAATTTTGACTATTATGACAGCTTGTTTTAAAACTTCTTACTTCATTAGCACCCTTGTATTATTTGTTTATTATTAATAATGTTTTATACGTAGTGTTTTGCATATCTTTATATTTAAAGTGGGCTTTGATTTAATGCCATCAGAGTTGTATCCCAATGATACGTGAACTTTGTTCCCATGACAACTTAATTTTGTTAAAATGATGTGCTTAACAAAAATTCTTATAACTGTCAAAATGACGTCATTCTTCCCCTGCGTTCTATTATACCGTAATATCAAATATGAAACAACTAAACGTTGAAGTTTGTATACATTGCTAATATATAATGCTTCATTTAAACATAAATTAAAGGTAGGTACAATGGGGCAAAATGTAGCACGTCGTAATCTTTGAATTTTAAAAGCTTCCTTTCAGAAATTAAAAGTAAACTGATTCATATAATGTTTTGACAGATTTAGTGTGTTTGCATTAATTGTGTGAGCCATACACAAGTTTTTTTCTTACTCTAAATAAGCAGTAATGTGTTTGTACACAAACTACATAAATCCAAATGCAGAACACATTCCAATGCTGTATTAAGCATTCATTTGAATTTGGCACAAAAATACACAATCCAATATGCATTATGCAACACTTAAAACAGTCCTTGAATCTTACAAAAAAGAAAAACTCTTCTTTTAAGATTACAAAAAATGTTAGTTTTGACAGATTTGGTGTGTTTGCATTAATTGCGTGAACCATGCATAAGTAGTTTGACTCAAAATAACCAATGCTGGGTTTGGGGTTTACCTCATGTCTGCAATAAGAGACATGGGGTTTGAAATAGACAGGGAGGGTATTCCTGGAGCCTGCAGGGTTGTTTACGGCACTTTTCAGCACTCTCACACACACATGCCTATACACATGTGCAGCCATCCCATTGACTTCTATTGTCCTTAGATTAAGCTAATTATAATTACTATGGACCAGCCCTGCATTTTGTTGTTTTGCTTAAAAGGGACATTATTTGTTTCGCTCTATCTGACATTTTTAAAAGTGTGTCCCTCACTAGTAGAGCAAAACAAGTACACAGACGCACCAACAGTGTCAAGGCCTTGTGGTGAATTATATAACTTCAGCTTATCCAGTTTAATGCCTGCTCTGTTTTATTACTGCCACAGCACAATCTCTGATATTGTCTGAAGATGGATGGCTCCACCAAGAGCTTGTTTGCACACTTTGTTTGAATGTATTGCTTGATGATTTGAATATGAATAGTTGCAGTTTTCCAGAAACTCATTTGCGCTTTCAGTCTCAGAGTTTTGTTATTTAGTTGCAGGTGTGTCCCCTTTTTTTTTTTTTTCCTTCTCACGTTTTTTCACGTCAATCAAATTCTTTTTTTGCAAGGTATGTGAAATGTTTATATAATACAAGTGTCTGTTTGTGATCACCAAGAACAGTCCATCTGCATATTTCTCTGTACATGTAAGCTCTTAAAGTGTTTGACCCCGTTTTGTTTTGCTTAGTGTAATTTTAGCAAACCACTGTAAGGCTCAGCTCATGGGAAACTGTGTCTCACCTCAGCACACACATTTGCTGTCTCATAACACACAAACATTAAAGTTATAGAGTATATTATTAGCCACCTTGGTGGATGGAGTAAATATGATTTTGAACTAGATCAAGAATTTATTAAGCATCATCAGTTAACAACTTTTGTTATGTAAAACGTGTGCTTTATTAATTTTATGTCTAGTGTAGCAATAAAATTGTGCTTGCGATATGTTGCAGATAACTTGTGGCTTCCTGAGATTGACATTACAAGTTTTTTTTTTGTTTTTTTTTGCACCAGTGAGGTTGTCAAGCTTTATGAAGATGAACTCTTTCAGTTAAATGAATTGAAAACGGTCACAGTTTTTATCTTGAGCGCATGTGAAGCTATTTTCCTGTCATTGGACGGGTCTCCAGGGGCTATTGGTCTTCAGGCGCCCGATTGACTTTTTTGAGTGGCTGAAGCAATGTGAGACAGACACTATTGATGAGCATCTCCTGAGAGCGAGAGGCAGCAGAGAAAGCATCCGATAGTTTTGGCCTGTTGGTTGAAGTGTGTTTTCAAGGGGGTTGTTGGTGTCACTTCACCTGTTGCTCAGCTGTTTGCTTTGATTCTCACGCAAAGCATCTGCTGTCATTCCTGGCAGCGCTCGCAGAAGTTCTTGTAAGACTCTAGCGAAAGAGAGATGTTGTGACAAAGGAGGAAGTTATGTAGAAGGCCGTGACCCAACAAACCACTCAAGTTTAAGTGGAAAGTCAAAAGAGCTAGATTCCTCAAGCCAAACATGACTCCTGTCCTTAAAACACACACACACACACACTTTCCGATGATGTTTTTGCATATTGTGGTCATTACTAATTTTAGATCATATTAAATTCCATCTCTTTTTGGAAAAACAAGGATTTTGTGCTGTAAAAGTAGAGTGCTTCATGAGGTTGTTTACTTTCCTCTTACATTTCTGCCAATGTCTTCACCCCACCCCCCCTCACAGGGCCTAATGATTTCAGCAATGTGAAATAAAGTGGACATAATTGTGGAATTCAGTCGTAAAAGTGCAGTTGGCTTTATGATGCGGATTTTGGCAAATTTTGGATGAATAAATCTAAAGTAGCGCTGTACACACAGTCAGATCGAAATGTAGACTGGTGTCTGTTAAAAATCTGCAAAAGGCAGTTTAAATATAAAGTCTGCATTTTTGTGTGAATAAATTGCACTGTTCTGATTAATGAACACATACTTAAGCATGTGATGCTTGTGGTGTTTTTAATGTCTGCCAGCTCACTGTATGAGGACATGAATGTGAACTTCATCTAGAGAGCTGGCCTAGGAGACACTTCACCATCAGTTTACCCTTACTGTTATGTACAATTAAATACTCAAGCATCTATATGACAACCTGACAGGATACAGAAAGTTTAAGTTGAAAAAATTGTAACAAAAATATAGGCCTGCTACAGTTGTGCTTAAATGTTCTTGAAGTAAATATTAAGTTATATAATAAGTTTTAATACAATCGCCTCACAGCAAGAAGGTCGCTGGTTCGAGCCTCGGCTGGGTCAGTTGGCATTTCTGTGTGGAGTTTGCATGTTCTCCCCGTGTTCGTGTGGGTTGCCTCCGGGTGCTCCGGTTTCCCCCACAAGTCCAAAGACATGCGCTATAGGTGAATTGGGTAAGCTAAATTGTCTGTAGTGTATGTGTGTGAATGAGTGTGTATGGATGTTTCCCAGTGATGGGTTGCAGCTGGAAGGGCATCCGCTGCGTAAAACATATGCTGGATAAGTTGGCGGTTCGTTCCGCTGTGGCGACCCCAGATTAATAAAGGGACTAAGCCGAAAAGAAAATGAATGAATGAATGAATAAGTTTTAATAGTTATTTTTTTATTCATAAGGACTAGGATTATTGTACTATAAAAAAAGTTTTGTTACATTTTTAAAATTGTTAAATTGATTGCTTCATTTAATTGACCATAGCGCTGTGACGGTGACAATTTTTTACTACCGCGGTGGGAAGTCACCAACAACCACCGGTGTTGCGGTGGTGGTGGGGGGTTGGGTCAATTATGCTGTAAAAATCTGTGACAAGTTCACTCAAAAGTGAAAATTCTTTCCGTCATTAATAACTAACACTTCTGTCATTCCAACCTTCAGAACACAAATTTAGATATTTTATAATATGAAAAAGCAATTAAATTATGAAAATTGTGAAATTAAAGCAATAGTCCAGAGATCTGGTCCCCGCGTTAGGTCAGGGTGCGCCTGTATATAGCCTTTAAAACGCGCACGCGGCGGCGGATCGAAGCGCACTCTAAACTCACACGGGAGAAAACTGCACTAGGATGACATGAAGGCGAGCAGCCTAATTCATTTCATATTTGGTTGACTAATTCTTTAAATACAACTCTCTTGAGCTCTAAAGGGAAAAAACGCTAAAGAAATTGATGTTAAATTAATGTTAGCAGAGACGCAACTGCCAGTCATTTTCACATTAGTTTTTTAGTAGGGGATTAATATTAGAGTACCCTACTAAAAATGTTTAGTTGGACACTGCACAGTCCTACAGTAGTCTACACTATAATTAATATTATAATTTATTATTATTAATATTATTAAAACTAAGCTATAAAATTGACAAAACGCAAAACCCTTTTTAATGTTTGCTTTCATTTTGACATGGCTAAAGCGCAGTTTTACAGTTGTGAAAAGAAACATCCCATTATGCAGCAGCATTCTCAAGTTAGGACACTTAATAAATGCCTTTTGAGTTTAAAGATGATCGGCCTGCGAAGTCAAGTTTACAGTGTTATAAATGAAATGGGTATATAGTGCATTGAGTAAGTGGATTTGCCGCAGATCAACCTCTCACAAGCGCTGCAGGTAGGCTGAATGATCATCTAGGGTAGATAGGCTCTCTGTTTTGCTACACTAATGCCCGAAAATGTAACTAAGTAACACATTTAGCTACTATTTTTTTTTAAATGACATTGAATTGTAACATGTAGCTTTTTTCTAACACTGATATTGGTTGGGTAATAAAGCGTGATGACTCGGTTATGATTTATTTACCGGTAGTGGGAAGTGAAAGTGGGTTAGCTTGCATGTGTGGGCATAGTTTGACTTCTTTACCTAAAACTTTAAACATTCATGTTATTTGAAATAAAACGGAAATAAATAAGGAGAATAAAATATAATTTAAACCACTCGTCTGGCGCTGAAGCCATGCTTCGTCTGCGTTAATAAACGGTATCGTTGCATAACCTTCACTGATAAAATCAGTAATAGCGAAACTTCATATTATTATTATTATTACTACTATAAAAAGTACATTACTGGACTAAGTCAGTATAACTTAGGCAGTAATGCAAAGTAATAAATAAGTTAATAAATAGCCTAAATGAAAGGAACAAGAAGGACCAAAATCGTCAATGTCTTCCATTTATCACTTTCTCTTTTTTTATCTGTCCATTTTTGAAAAGGCCTCTGCGATACATGGCTGACTAGCTGCGCGTTTGCGTTCAGAAGACAGGAGTTGATTATACGTGGCTGGGTGACATGACCGGAGATGGCTGTGGAGACTCGACGTGTTTGCCCATTTAACACTTTTTTTTTTTTTTAAACAAACCCTACAAATAGCTTTTTATTTATTGGTTCACCTTTCTCGTTCAGCACGAATCCAAAATGTTCCCAGATTGGCGATGTAACATTTGGTTTTCCAACGAGATTCATGGCTGAACTTGAACTTGCTGAATCACGCCTAACGTTATATTCTAACAGAAATGCAATACTTTGCAACATAACGGAAATTTCAGTGCGTGACGTCACGTACTACCGCCGGTGGCATGGACAACCGCGGTGGCAAATGACCACCACGGTGGCAAATGACCACCGCGGTGACGTGGTTGTCTCGGTGACTGTCACAGCCCTAATTGACCATGCCTTTTGATTACTTTAAATGTAGTACAAAAAGTAAATAAAAATGTAGCACTGTTAAGAGGAAATTTGAGTAAATATACTAATTTACTACTTACCCTCAGCTTTCAACGGTTTAAACTTCCACTGGTAGTTTTTGTCCCATTTTTAGTTTCAGTAACAAGTGTTTAGCAGCTTTTACTGCTGTATTTTTTTTCTCAATGCAACTTCTGCAGATGTTCTCTTTGCATATTTTGCAGGTGTTTGATCTGCACTCTTAAGTCAGATGGAAATATTTTTCTAACAGCTGCAACAAGTTTCAGTTTGCAACAAATGAGCATTATCATCAGTGTGACCGTAAACAACTACCTCTTGCCATGTCTGATTCTAGCTAGGCCTGCATGAAAATGATTGACTGCTGTTAGTTTTGCTAATGGTCAGGGTTTTCAGAATATAACAGTTAATGTTTGTTTTTGTGTTGATGGCTTTATAAACACTACTGTCCAGTTTATAAAAGCTGAGGGCTGCATTACCTGTCTTGCCAAGTCAATTAAGGATGTGCATAAGCATGTCAATTCATGTTTTATTTGTTAATCAGCACACTGACGATGAGGTTATATATTTTTTTATCCCCTTTCTATGCTTTTTCTTCTATTAAATGCCTTTTAATTTCCTTTTAAATCATTAATTTGGTCGTTAAAACACTATTTTACTGTTAAGCAAATTTGAAGTAATTTCTTTCTATCGTATGCTTCACTCATTGTTTTCTGATCTCTCCTATCTGTATCACTCTGAGTGTGGCTGATCTTACAGCGGATCATTAAGGCAGGATTAACTCCTGGGCTGGGATCCATTAAGTATTTCATAGCTCGAGTACTGCTGGTCTAGGGTCTGTTCCATCACATCAATGGCATTTATCTTCGGTCTTAAAACCAGATAATAGATCAGCGCTAAGACGTTTAGATGCTGTCGAATATGTGTGTCTTTTCGCAGGTGGTGAGCGGCCTAACAGACAGAAGCTAATGCGATGTCTCTTTCTCACAGGCTGATTTGACAGGGATAAAATGGAAGAGGTACGTTTGGCAAGGTCCGATCTCTGCGCCCATGCTGTTCCCGGTCACCGAGGAAGACCCCATCCTCTGCAGCTTCAGTCGCTGTCTGAAGTCAGATGTGCTGAGCGTGTGGAGACGGAGCCAGAGGCAGGGGCGTCGGGAGCTCTGGCTCTTCTGGTGGGGCGACGATCCCAACTTCTCTGAGCTTATCCACCATGAACTGACAGGTAAGTTTCTGAGTGTCTTCTAAAATCAAGAGCGCTTCCTACCAAGACAGAATGTTTGAACATCAGTTTTACCAAGTCAATAATTATAGTGTGTACACATTTGGTGGGATTGCACTCTTAATCCGGTTTATATTAAAAACAATTGTGAACGCTGCTATCTGAACCCTAGTGCACACCAAACAAGCAGACCATGAAGGTTGGTCTTGCCATGCTTTTAAATGTACTCTGGTGCACTTCGAAATATGAATGTGGATCAAATATTTCTAACTGAACCAAAAACAATGTGTGATGTTCCAAGATTGACCAAAAAAGGACCGATTTCTCAAGCATATCAGATTTTTCTTGTAGTCATGATGTTGCCCTTTTCAGTTCAATACAACTGTCGGAAATGCGTTTCCTTTGAGTAGACCTTTTTTTTTTTTTTTTTTTAATCCTTCAAACGTTAAACTCTTCACAAGTTCTCATCTGCTACATTGAGCAGCATCAGTCCAGTTTTCTTGTAAGTTTCACCATTAAATAGTCTTTAGGTTGTAGCTTGGGCCTTAAAATCCCAAAATGAGTGAAAAAAACTGAGGGAACTAGGAGGAAATGTAATCTTTTTTTTTTCCCCGGACCAAACAAATCAAGAGAGAACTGAACTACAAGTGTGAACACAACCTTAAAAAAAGATGATGTTATCATTCAAACTCAAAGAGTCTTTAGATGTCGTCTAGATAGGCAGCTCACTATGTTTCGAGACAGTCGCTGACTTTAACGATTGCTTCTTTTCTTTTTGTTTTTCAGTTTCTTTTTTCCTTTTCGCCCACTTTAACTCTGTTTCTCTATCGACTGTGGTCTATCTGAATTTCTTCCTCCTCCTTCCTCTCTCACACCCACACACTCTTTGTGTGTGCATTTTAGTTACTTGTCATCAAAATGTGCCGTAGGCCCAAGCAAAGATCTTCAGTTATTGTTTCTGCAGTCCCAATTTAGCAGTCGGTGTCTGTTGCTTGCGGATAAACCTAAAAAGTGCACCATTAAGTTTATGCAGGCTGCAATGTTTTTTAATTTTTGCGAGAATGTTTGGCGTGATAAAATTAGATCAAGAGTCTTGCGCTTGTGTTTGAACCAGCTGGTCTGAAGGTGTTTGATTCGTCTCTGTGGAAGTGATCACCTGTAGATCAGGGCTGCAGGAATTGCTTTTATAATTGTGTTTTCTTTTAACATCACTTCTTGAGCTGCTAACCTGGGCCTAAGTTGATTATTGTTGTTGCATTGTTAGTAGCAGCAGTGGTGTGATGGTGTCACATCTCTTCCTGTGTGTGTTAGTGGAGTCCCCTCAGTTTGATAAAAGACAAAAGAAAGGAATGGGAAATATTGAAGAAGTTTTGCCTCATTTTTATTTCTTAAGCTCTTTGAAGGATGGAATAATGAAGAGCATCGAGGCATGAACGAGCAGAAAGCATCATGGATGTCTGCGGAAAAGCTTTCATTTTCCACCTTTCTTTCCTTCGTTGTTTTTTTTCTTTTTTTTCCTTTTCCTTTATGGACCATGAAGATGGACTCACATCATCTTTATTCATGCCGCCTTTTACAGTGTGCAACAGAAGGAAAGAAAAATGGAGTTATACTGAGCCTATATACATTTATTTATTTTTTCCATTGACCCACCCTCATTACCGTTCATTGTGCTGAAGAAGGGACAGAAATGGAGCCTTATGGGCAAAAGAATGACCAATTCACCCATTCCATAATATCCCTCTCCACAAGCGATATTGCTGTATTTTTCATTCGTTTGTGGAGATGTTTGCTGTAATGGCTGCATCCCTGTTGTGCCTTATGACTCTCAGAGGAGAAGTCAGACATGTGCTTCTCTTTTCCTCTTGACACTGCTTGTTTCTTTCTTCACTTGTTGGTTTTCAGAACCAGAGTTTGACTGTTAATAAATGAATTTAAGTGTTCACATGCATTGTTTCTATGGTTGAAAAAAAAAAAAGACAATTTAGTTAGTTTACGCTTGTTCAGACCGTCTAAGATGTCTATGTATTTTTTCCTACAGTAAAACATTAGATCGCTTTAAAGGGATAGTTCTGAAAGATTGATATACTGAAGAATGTAGGAAAAAAAAAACTTTCATAGTATTTTTAAAATAACTACTATGGATGTCAATGTTTGCTTTTTTCCAGCATTCTTCAGAATAGCTTGTTTTGTGTTCAACAGAAGAAAGAAATTCAAACAAGTTTAGAACCACTTGAGTTTGAGTAAATGGTGAGAATCTTCATGTTTGGGTGAACTGTGCCTTAAAGCCATTTTGAAATCTCTGTTTAGATCTAAAATATATGTTTGGTTAGAGCTTGCTTATCTTGAACATCTCAAAAAGCAATTGAACACCTTTAAGGAATACTTCGAACCGTATTTAAGTGTTAATTTTATTGCGGATGAAAGTGCATTTCATTTTATCCGAGTGCTAATCCAGATCATCAAACGTGGCATTAAGCTTTTGCTCATCTTGTAGGCATCTGTGGTTTACTGTTCATCTAAATCAGAATCAGATAAAGTGTCAAACAGCCTGTGTTTCAGGACTAAATGTTGTGCTTGCGGTGGTTTTGAGATCAGCAGGGTCATTGCCACTTGACCTTCTCTCCTTGTGACAGACGTGTGAACCTGCTGCCTGTTCAACATCTCTCCTGACGCACGCTTCTTCATGTCTTTCTCACCAGCATACACACAGTCCTTTTTCTGCTGGCCCTCATACAAACACAGCAGTGGCCCATGGGATGTGATAAAATTTAAGCTCTTAAGACACACACACGTAAATATATTTGACTGGGCTGGACCATGGAGCACCTAATATAGATCCCTACTGGCACCCTGGCAATGGAGGTGTGAATCAGTGAACAGGAGGTCCAGTGAGACTTTAAAGGGGATGGAGAGAGAGTAAAAGATTGCACTAGCGCTCCTTTTGTACACTCTACTTGAAAAAGCATTTGTCTCAGAATACTTTGTCTTTTGCTGTGTCGCATAATGCTTTAGAAATCATGAAGCATTTCTTATCATTAATTTCTTCTAGATTATTTAATGAATTTAAAGAACATTTATTTATGATTTTAAATGTGTTTTGTAACATTTATTCTTGGTCAATTTAATTATCTTAACTGTTTTAGCACTTTGGGTGGTTTAAAAAAAATGGATCACTGGGAAGAATTTCAAGTTCACATGTTTAACTGAAAAATCATATCTAATTTATTGAATGTAAAAGTAAAAAATGTTTAAATTACATTTTTTTTGTATCATCTCTTAATCAATTATAAAGTTATTATTATTATTTATTGTTTTTTTTCTATATTGATCTTGCCATGAAATAGCCATAAGTTGTGATGTGGCATTAAATAAACAAACTTACCTGTTTTCAGACCTGTGCATGTAAAGATATTTTGTTTTAACATAATTGTCAAAGTTTGATCTCATTTTAATGCAGCGATTATTTTACAAATAATTAGGCAGTCTGGGATGAATCTGGGAGCGTTAGCATTTACATTACATAAACAATTGTGTCACACATTTTTTACCTCATCTGAATGTGGTTTCAGTGCTTTAATAGCTAAATGTGTGGAGCCAAATTTACACCTATATTTAGCGTAGTACCATGTGTAAACCGATTGGCTTTGTCTGAGGTGGTTTCAGCTCAAATGTTGGTTTATCTTGCATAGTTTACCCCCTCATCAGATCTACAGCTTGTTAAAGTCTTAAAGTTTTGCGGCAAGTGCCATTCCTGTCTGCTAACTAATCGCTCCTGTCCCAAGGGAAGCGCAAGTGAAGGAAGAACTTGACAGATCTTCTGAAGCCTCGTATTTAATCACCAAGCGAGTGGAGGAAAACATGGAGTGCCGTTTCGGAGATGTAATGAGACAGGAGGCCATTTGGCTGATGTTTGAGAGGCAACTTTTTCCCGACTCTGAAAGCAACGCGGGAGTGAGCCAATCCCAGAGCTCTGCTTGCTATGTGATGGAATGATCTGGAATAACTGAGCTGCCATTGGAGTAAATGAGCATCTCTACGGTAGACCATGGCCCTCTATTTTTATGTAAATGTCCGATCGCCTCCCCTCCCCCTTCCCGCACTGTGTTCCCGTCGGTGGCGCTTGCTGATGTCGGTTCTATCCAGGGGCATCCACAGAACGAGACATGAATAAGGTCTTTTTCCCTCCTCCTTTCTGTCTCTTTCGCTCCCTCCCCTCTGCTTTTCCTCCCTCGCTCTCTCCCTTTTTGCCTCCCTCCTTCTCTCTTTTTTCCCCCCTTCCTCTCTCTGATCTTTTTTGCATAGAAATTAAGGAGCTGTAGTCTGTCTGTAAGGGTAATTGCTGTAGGGCTCATTTCTTCCTCATTTTTCCTCCTCTGACATTCGTCTGCTACACTCGCTCGCTCGCTCCCTCCCCCGTCTGCCAGTCTCCCTGTGGTGCGAGTTGTGCTGGCAGCTTCTCTCTCTCTTTTCTTCCCGTTCTCTCCCCTGTTCTCTCTCTCTCTCTCTCTCTCTCCCCTCTGGGTTTTTTTCGCGAGGGCTACCTGTTTACCGCATAGCTCAAAGACAGCTGCTGGTGATACCCATTATGCTGAAGGCTGACTGGCTTTCAGGCTACAAAATTAAGGCTCATACCAGATTTTTTTCTTTTTAAAAAGGCATTTTTAGAGTTATGATGTGAAGAACAAGGGACGCACAGTCTTTACTAATGGAGTGTATTGCAATCCATGTATTGCTGTATAATGCAAGAAAATATGCAAGTATGCGGAAATTTGTTAATTGTTTAATATGTATTTTCTGAGGTGCTGGTATAATTTAAGCAGTTATTTGATTGTGTTATAATTGTAATAAATGATAAATAATGTTTATGATAATATAATATAAAATCAAATACATGTTTGTAAAATTCTATAATATATGGCCCTGATCCAAGGAAGGACCCTGTCAGATTATTATAGGGCCTAAGCCTGTAGTGGCATTGGGGCTTAGTCCCAGCATTGCTGCTTGCAGCTATATTTATGAAATCAAAGATTTTTAAATGTGACTTGTACACTAATGCTATATTTTTTTTCTCTCAGTGCAATTTTGACCCAATGTGTCTTATGTGATGCGACTTATTGCATCTAGAAAATTTTTCTTTTCTTCTTTTTTTCTTTTTTGTGTTTATTACAACAACATTTATTGTTAATTGTCAAAATGGCTAAGAATTCTTTGGTCACTTTGCTATGTGGGGGCCTTTGTAAAACTAACTTTCATGTGGTACAGAAATTACACTCCACCTTTATGTGTGCAAGTGCTAGTTTAAGCAGTAAGCCAAGAACACCGAGAGCCCATCAGGCACAGTAATTACAGATTGGCCTCTGAGACTCTTCCACTAACATAATGACACAAGTTGTGATGAACATAGGTTTAGTATTTGTCCGGATGTCATGTAGGCTGTGACTCTTAGGCACACCGGCAGTGTGCTAGTGGCTTGACTGCAACTGTTTGTCAGACACATGAGCTGTGCATTTAAGAGCAGGAATCTTCTATTGGCAAGCTGTGTGTAGCTTGAACCCTCGGGCCACAGAGCTGAGCCGCTCAGAGAAAAGGTTCTTTGAAAACATGTTGGATCCCATCAACACAGAGAGAACTGAGTGCGCTGGAGGAGATGATGTTTGCTGTTGCCTTTCTGTGACATCACTGCTTGTCTAAAGACTGTAGAGGTGCTTATGAGTGATATCATCCCAGGAAAACTATTTGTGAATTCTCTGCTTGCTTCGACCCTACGGCTGGAGAGCTTTGCCTTCAACAGGAAATTATGTCAGACACAAAAGGAAATAATACAACTTCCTTTGCTTTAGAAGGTGCGTTGTTGTCGTTCTCAATTTCCCCCAACCTTCCGCTATTTCCGCAATGCTTCCCAAGTTTTAAACAGACCTCAGATACCATAACAGTCAAGCGCCGTGATCAGACAATCACACATTGTGCCAGATGCCTACCAGAAAACAGCATGGGTCTTGTACAAACATATTCTGTTTAGTGTTAAAAAGACATTTCTAGGTCACCTGAAATTGGTGTTATTTCATTTGTTTTATTACAGCAGAAAGATTTGGGTTGATTTACACTGCTGGTGGTTTGCTGCGCGGCACAACGCGCAAAGCTGCTCTTTGTTCTTCTCACTGTGTGTGTGAGGTCTGATTTGTATTTTTTCCCCATGTTAATCTTGTTGTGCTGTTTGACAGGTTAAGGGCTTTGTTGCAAGACTGCGTGTTATTTCTGTAATGCATGGCTTTGCTTGTTTCTGTTAAAAATGTGCAATTGCAGTTGTCAATAACAATCTATTTTACATGCTTACCGGTAATGCTTGCAAACATCAGTTTACATTGTGCTTGAAAGTGGCTTGAGTTTGGCTTAATGGTCAAGCAGACATGTGGAATAGATCAATGATTGTCTGTTTTTTTTTTAGCTTGAAGGAACCTGGTTTAAACCTGTTCATGGTGGTGTTTGACAGCATTTATTGGAATCTTTTTTGTTATAATTATTTTGGTTAAGCATTTAAAAACTACAGACATTAACACTTTATCAGGTGAAGAACCATATCAACCATAGAACCATTGACATTTTGTTCAAAAAGTTCAAAAGTCTTATAATAACCCCCAGTAACACTCCAGGGTTTTTTCCATTTCAATTAATGCACCACGAAAGGTTTATGTAAGTGTAAACATTCCGAACAAATCTAAAAGAGGTAGTAGTGACCCAAAAATGAATAAATTAATCATAATTTATAGCAGAAACTAGTCCCTGGTCATTCATAACATGCAAGTCAACAGATATGGGAACTTTGAGAGGCGAAAAGAGAAACCAAAATGAGTACTGATCACTGCTGATGATCCTTTGATGTCTTATGAAGTGAAACAATAAGGTTATGCTTTTGTAAGACTCTGTAAAGCAACATCTGGAGAGATGGGTATTTTAAAAAATTTTTTAAATTTTGACTGTATATGTTTTTTGACTCCTCAAAGTGTCATCAGGCAGTGTCTTGAATTTTAAAAGTCACCAGAAATCATAGTTTCAGCTTCAAGTCTTATTTAATGTTCTACTTTAAAGAGACAGTAAATTAACAACAAACTGTATTTTGGGTGGTTGAACTGTCCTGTTAACAACTATTTTATTATTATGTTTGTGATGATGATTTTTTTATTACTATAATTACTTGGGAAAAAAACTGAAGTGTTAAGTTTCACAATTATATGAAAATGAACTGGTCGAAATGCCATCATTAAATTTCAATAGCGATTATAGCCAATAGAGTTTATTTTCCCCCAGGAGTCTGCCCGAGAAATGGCCTGATTTTCAGCAGGCACTGTTTGTGTTGTGTCTGTGCTGCTGTAACTGTGGTGTGGTCAGACTTGTTCACCCTGTCCTGATGATGCATTGGCTTTTGCACTTAATTCCCCAAGCCAGAGATGGGGTGGGGGGGGGTCTACTTTCTCTTTCCTCCGTCTTTCTGCTTCCCTTTCCTTAGTGTTTCCTCTTCTTCGCTGTGCTCTCCTGTCATCTTTGGAAATAGTCATTAATTAGTAATTGAAGCTCTCCAGTCCTTGTAAGGATCTGCACTCAAATTCAGAACAAACGAGAGCAAGAGAAAGAAGGAAAGGAAAGCCAAGGGCACAAGCAGAGGAGAAAGGGATGGAGGTGCATATAGAAGAGAGAGAGAGAGAGAGAAGACAGATTACAGCAGAGGATGAAGATGAGGTGCAGAGAAATAAAGAAAGATGGAGATGGAAAGGTAGAGACAACAGAGAAAATTAGCAGGAAAAGAAAGAAAAGAGGCTCCTGTAGCGTACGACTCTGGCTCTTCCCTGCATGGTCTGGCTCAATTCCCTGGGGCCAATGGTTGAGGAGACATTAATCTCTCTGTTTAATGACCCTACAGCTGATCTAATGACTCCTGCATAGGAACCTGTGGCTGTAGGGAGCAGCTCTACACTAAGGGGCAGGGCTCACTGTCCTGCTATTATGAGCCCATGTGTCTGAGGGTTGATAATATGGAGCTCGCTGCTGGTGGACTGAATAATACAGGGAACTCCTGACAAGACAAGCATGCACTCAGAAATGACTTTTGTTGCTTGCTCAAACTACTTTTTTTTTTTTAAATGAGTCGAAACAACACAATTCTTAAGGTGTTTTTTAGACAACTTAATTGTTTTATATTCAATCCACTTAAATTTGTAAAAACAATTAAGTTAACTTCATTTGTGTTGGGACAACATGATGGAATTGTGTGGAACCCATGATTTTTACAGTGTGTTCTTGCTTTTTGGTTGTGGTTAGATTTGGGTAAAAGCTTTGTATTTCCTCCTGTATAATCTGTGGTTTATGTATTATTATATTACATTTAAGTTATTGTGATTCACTCTAAAATACGTAGTTATTCAGAGTTATTAATTAATAATAATGTTTAGAAATATTACATACTACATTTAAACAGTCAACTGTCAATATTGTATTTATTCATTGTGTCTGTGAACATATGCATAAATTATCTATTAGTAATTACTATTCAAATCTATAGTTAAAAAAATTAATTACTAATATTAGTAATAAAACAATCATAATATAAATGTAAGATAATTATAATATATTATATTAATATTTCATTTTAATATAATAATAATAATAATAAGAATAATGTTAATAATAAACATTATATTAGTATAGTTATTAATAGTATAGTTATTAATGTTTAAATGATTTTATTAATATACAATATAATAATTTTCTTTACAAAAATGTTTGCTCTTTTATATATAAAGTATTTTGGAGCATAGTCTGCTGTAATTTTGTATTTACAATTTATATATATATATATTTCAATGAAGTCATAAGTTAATATTTTCTGTCATTTCCTATGTTGACGCTTGATTGCACCAGACTGTGGGAACTGAATGTGTTTTTTGTTTTACCCTTTATATTGTTATCCTGAAATCAAGTCAGTTTTAAAGAACTGTCACTATTCAGGTAAACAACACTCTAGTCACTGCTTAAATCCCATGCATGTAGAGTTGTGATATTACGTCTTAAGGCAACTTCTGTTCAAACATGCATTTATTTTAATGCAAATGCTTTTATGCATTTAGTTTCTATGAATTGCTCCTTAATATTGTTTTGGTCTCCAGGCTCTTTTCTATTAAAGTGCAGATTGTGTATCTTATAGTCTTTTAAGCACATGCTCTCTTTGTGTCGTGCGCTCTGTGGGCAGTGGTTAAACCATGAGAGACAAGGTCATAGTGAACGCTTGATAGAAACCAGGTGCCTCCTCCCTGCTGTAGAAATAGTGAACATGATGGTTTGGTTTAGAGGAGGAATGAAATGTCGTTGAGACACAGCAGCAGATTTTACGGCAGCTGTTTATATAAAAAAGTGAGACAGATGATTTGCCGTTATCCGAAGCAGAAGTGACAGTGATGCCTTCATCGGTTCTCCATCATTTTGATGCCATCCTGAAAAAACAACAACAGACTCTCAGAACATGCAAATTATTTATAGTTTGTTTTTCATAATAAAATATTATACAGCGTTTTTGCAGTTTGAATCATTTCTTTGTAATTCATGCTGTCAAAATGCATTCTGTAAGTTATGTTTTGCATATTTAATTGTGTTAAGAAGTTATCTTCAAATGGTAGACCTGGAAAGTGCTCTCTCTTTTTTTTCTTCTTTTTTTTTTAAGATGTTGCATGAATGGGTGAAATTCATGGGGCCTGAGGTTAATGTTTCTTACCATGAGTGATTGTGTCAAGAGTGTGTGTCTGTGTACAGGTGAAAAGTAGCTGGCCCTGTACTTAGGGTATTAAAAGATGCATGAGACAGCCAAAACCACCTCATTTTCTCCCTCTCTCTCTCTCTCTCTGCTTTGACAAAAGACAAGGTGTTTCATTGTTGCCAAGCTGTTAGTCAAATCAATGACATCCTTTAAAAGTGAATTGTACTACTTGCTGCCTTTTCAGAAGACATCAACGAATTATAGATTTGCCTTCTGGCCTGATTCCAGTTCTTCAGCTGCGTTCAGTCTGCGCTTATTTCACTGCATGCAGGCACACTGTGACTGAGTGACCTTATGATTTGGCCCACAATGAATCTTCTGTGCTGATTGTGTGGGAATGTGCTGGAATACAATAAGAAGATCTGAGTGTACTGTACTCTTACTGATGATAGCTGATGGATGGGTCAACGTATTCACAAATTAAAATAGCTGTTGTTTATACTTTTTAAACGTTTAAAATGGAATTGTTTGAAATAAAATCAGCTGGTGCATTCCCTGTTTTTTTTTTTTAAACACTATTTTAATTTTATTGAGGAAACATGGGGGAAAATATGTCACTTGCGTATATACTTGAAATATAGCAGTGATTGTAAGTCGACTGGGTCAAAATGTGGCCCTTGAATATCAATTTAAATTGTTTCTGAAAGTTTTTTTTCTCAATTTTTTTATTAAATTTTTTTTAACTTAAAAACAAAACAATTAGATTGTTATTTTTTATTAATCAAAAGGTTCTATTAGTTGAAATCAATAAACATATGTAACATTTTGTTGATATTTTTTATTTTTTTATTTTTTCACACACTCAAAAACATTTTTAAGAAATAAGAAACATTAAATAAAATAAAAACTTTAAGGCTTTATTCCTGTTCTACTTTCTATTTATGTAGCTTATGTGACTGAAGTCCCAAATTGCAGATGTGTGAAAACATCCACGTTGCTGTTACCATATAGATTCTTAACAGCTTTATTTTTGCTATAATTTTGGTTGTGTGTGTGTGTTTAGATATTCATCAGGGGCCGGTTGAACCAGCAGTGTGTAAGTTAAAACGTAGCCTAGTTGTGACTTAAAGGGACACTAACTTACACACTAACTTGCACCACTGAACTTTGTTTAAACGTAACGCTACGTTCCAACTCAATATTTACGGCAGCCTCCACCCATGTATAACGGTAGAAAAGAGATGACAGCGAGATTAGTTTACATAGAGGAGCTCACGATCATAATGAAGAAGGATCTCTCTCTACTCAGCCTTATTTTCCTCCCAAATCTCACATTTGTTTCGGTTTGTGAAAGAAGAGTTTTAATTTTACATCAAGGAGTGTTAATTGTATTCGTCCATTAAAACAAGAATTTCTTCGACTGAGTTATTCTTCCTGCTCTTTTCTCTTTTATGAGTAGGATATAAAAAAATTCAAGTTTAATGTTTTGATAACTTCATGTATATTCAATTTCGCGTGCATTCAGGTTCGCGATGCAGGTATGTGAGTCGTCTGTTATAGTGACTGACTGTAATTTAATGTGCTATAAAATGTAATTTATAATTTCATTTTCATAGGACAGTTATATATAGCCTAGCTGTAGTAGTTGCAGAATTTTAAAGCAGTTTAACAATTTAAATGCTTTTTTTTGGATATTACGTCATTCAATGCGACTACGCATGACTTTACGGAGAGCTTACGAACTACTAACTACGGTTTGCCTTAGGAACATGTGGTGCAACCGAAACGAGAACAAGTTTAGTTACAAACTAGCTAGTAGTTACTAAGCCCCTAGTGTGGACTTTACGTTCCAGTTTAAGAAAGAACGTATGATCAGCTGGTGCAACCCTACCCAGAACTGTTTCTCCACTCCACCAATAGCTGGTGTGTGGTGAGCGCACTGGTGCCGTAGTCCTGTGGCTGCCGTCGCATCATCCAAGTGGATGCTGCACACTGGTGGTGGTATGGAGAGACCCCCTCTCATGATTGTGAAGCGCTTTGCGTGTATGGCCATACACAATAAATGCGCTATATAAATCCACATTACTTACTTAAAGAACTCCACTCTTTGCTCCACTCCACTTCTCGCATGGGTGGTGTTTGCAAAAGGTTTGAGTTATTGATGCTCAAATCTTTCAAAATTCTTTTTTTACCCCTAAATGAAGAGCAAAAAGATCTTCGCTGCAATATATCAAAGCCTTTAGGAATTTGAAAATTCAGATTTGGTTTCTTGCAAATAATCATGTCCAAGGTGTTGCCAACTAAACTAAATGTGTCTGATTTGG
This sequence comes from Danio jaintianensis, assembly GCA_903798115.1. NCBI lineage: Eukaryota > Metazoa > Chordata > Actinopteri > Cypriniformes > Danionidae > Danio > Danio jaintianensis. The sequence goes on from CAIGQV010018202.1 coordinate 12,208,622, forward strand.
GACACTGTAGCAAGTAGTCTCAGACGTCTGCGGTGTCGGGGAATCCTATCTGAGCTGTTTGTTACTGTTTTATCAAGTGGATTTGCTGTGTTTCTATCTGCAGACATGCAGGCGGATGGGCAAGTGTGGGTGGGTGGTGTAATGCGTGCAGCCCCTGGGTGCTCATGGGAGCTGTGCAGCACAGAGACATGTTTGAAAGGAGCTTAAGCGCTGCCAGGTTTAAGCAGTGACTCCTAATGAGATTACTGAAGCATGGAGGCCACAGCCGAACGTGATCCAGAAACAAACCAGGGCTCGGATTTACAGCCCTGTTGGACACCGTACCTGTAAGACTAGTCAGTGTTAGGCAAGATGGTGTTTGCTGGAATCAGTGCATCAGATTAATTAAGACGCAAGTCAAGTACAAGTAGAATTCTTGTTGTTGTAAATTAACTAGAGTTACAAAAAAAAATCTCTGCAGGAGCGTGGCTCTCTTAAATTTAGTTAATTACCCAGGCTTTTAATTGATTTAAATTCAGCGGGAGCTCTGGATTGCTTTCTGTTTGAGATGTCAGGTGCTGTAGTGTTTGAAATCAAATCTGAAGTGTAAGTACCTGGCAATTGTTTTGTTATTTAGATTACCTAAAAATGGAAATTCACGCTCATCAACACATTTTTTTTTTTTTACAGTCAAATTTTCTTTCTTCTGTTGAACACAAAGGAACGTTTGAAACCTGTTGTCATCAAGAGCAGGAAGTGGCTACTGGTTTCCAACTTTCTTAAAAAAAAAAAAAAAAAAAAAAATATATATATATATATATATATAAAATTTGTCCTGCTCGAGTTTTCGTATTCTGAAAAGAAAGCCAGGGAAAGTAATCATTGTCGTCATATAAAGTTTCTTTTTTTATGTACATGTGCCGTATACTATGTAAAATCAAATGATCACTTGGGAGGTTCCTGCAGAAAAATACAGTTTGCTAAAAAAAAAAGCTTTACAAATTGTAGTTAAAAAAAGTTGCAAGAAATCTTATCAATGAATATTTGTCATATTGTTCTAACGTTATATATGGATCTTGTTTTTCTTCTGACCAGCACAAAACATACAGTATTTTACAGAAAACAAGTCATACACAAAACATTTCCCACACCCTAATGTTTGTTTCACTTCAAATACATTTTGGCTAAAAGGTTCTAATACATATTGTTTGTTGTAAATGCCATCATTCTAGTTCCTATTCTGAATACTGTTCCATTTAAAGGGGATAGGTCTCCCTAAACATTCTGCCATCTTTTACTGACCTTTGTTTAAAACTTGTTTGAGTTTCTTTCTTCTAAACACAATTTTTTTTTTTTTTTGTAAAATGCTTTTTACTGGCACAAATTGACTTGTATTGTATGTTTAGTATGGAAATGAATTGTTCCAGCAACAAAATTTTTTCAAAATAGCATAATTTGTTTCTTCTTGACATACCTTCTTGTCAACATAATAAAGAAACTCATAAAGGTTAAAACCATGTGAGGGAGAATAAACAAGGGAATTTTATTTTTTGGGTGAACTAACCCTTTAAAGGACTTGTTGTGGAGCAATAGGAACAAAAACTGTAGGGCTTTTGTCATATCAGACGTTTATAGACAGCAGCAGGTTTGTGACCGGGTCTCTGTTTTTTTTTTCTCACTCTACAGCTGAGGATGATGGCGTGTGGGAGAGCGGTCTGTCCTACGAATGTCGAACTCTTCTCTTTAAGGCCATTCACAATCTGCTGGAGAGATGTCTGATGAACCGCAGTTTCGTTCGCATCGGAAAATGGTTCGTCAAACCCTATGAAAAGGATGAGAAGCCTATAAACAAGAGGTAAGAAAATTGCTGTTCAGTTTTTCTTACATTTAGGCTTTATATTAAGTCCATGTTGTTTGTAAGAAATTCAGCATAATTTGATTACAGCTGATGAATTTTAAAGTGATGTTAATAAATAATTTTCTGCAGTATGGCACCATGTTTGCAATTTGTGTCCTCTTCTATTGTCTTTTGACATTAGAGAAATGCTTATTTATTTTCTATATGCAGTAAGATTATGGGACCTAAAGCAGGTGATCTCAAATCAACCACACTTCCTTCACAGTCTGACACCGAAACGTGAATATCATTGCTGTCAAAGCATATTTACACACCATCTCTGTTGTGATTTGAATACAGACTTGGGTGTGCATCCAGAGATCAGTAATTGCAGGACTGCTTCCGTTACAGTGCAATATATATTTATTTCTTTTAATGCTATTCTTGGGCTGCAATACGCTCTTGTGTTTGTGTGCGTTAGCTTCTTGTAGCCGTGCAAGTGCTCTGTCTCCAGCACTGGATTTCTCCCTGTCAGCATCTGTGCTCTTTGATAAGAAACTGAGACGACGTGTGTAGAGGTGGAGGGAGAAAAAAAAAAAGAGCAGCTTGGCTTTTCTCTGCCCTCTGCCACAGTTCTTTCCTCACAGCGTCATTTATTTGCACTCTTCGCTTATCGTGCTCAAGGTCATTTATACACTCTATTAGCACAGCCAGACAGCTTTCAAGCAGATTCACAATGCATTTTTGTTTCGCAAAGCACATCGAATGAAGGGTTGAACGTCTACAAGCGAAAAGCAAGATATGCATTTGAGCCATTGTTTAATACTGAAATTAGTATCACTTGAGTTTTGAAAGATCAGAGGCACTTGGTTAAACATGGATAAAGCACGCATTTCTTTCAGATGTGTTAAAAAGCCTCTCATAGTGTCTTTTAGTGTGTTTTATAGCACTGCAAAGTTGCAGAAACACAAAACAACGGTGTTTCCTACTTTAGCTCAACCCCTTTTACACACACAGGCACTTTCCTTCCCTCTCTCATTCTTTATACTAGTAGTTTCCTTTAGACTGTGTGTGTTGAAGATTCAGCGGTCTTAGAGATTCAGATTCTGTAATTTTCCTTATTTACCTTTTCTTTTGCCACTAGCGCTTAAAACCAAATGACCACCATGGCGCGACATACGTTAATCACAGTTTACAGGCTCATTAATTATTAATTGCGTACTTGCATATTTACTACATAAATTCTTTAATACATAATTCTAATACATTCTTTGTCCCTTGCTTTTATTGTAAACTGATTAAAATCACCAAAGACCATCCATTAGATTTTATAAGCAAAGAAATCTAATGTGCAGCTTGTAACATTTACCTGTAATGGTTTTTTTATCAAAATACAGTATGCAGGAAATCTGCCATGTTGTGAAATAATACTACTTTTTAAAAGATCTTTTTATTTAATTTTCTTTTATTTATTTATTTATTGCTACATTTACAGCTGAATTTTTAGCAACAGTACCTTTTGATAAATGAAAAAAAGAGCAGTTTATTTGAAATGGAAATATATTGTGACATCTTAAATGTCTTTAGTGAATCCAAACTATTGTTTAAAAAAATCTCATTAGAAAGCTTTAAAATGGTATCTCAGTACCTAAAATCTGTTGATTCCAGCAACTGTTCAGCTTTAATTTACACAACGAGTAATTCTCATTTCAGCAAAACCTGAATATTAACCTGTTTATTAAGAAGTCAGACCATGTAATAAAACATCTTGATTTGTATAAATGGTGATCTTGCATTTCATGAAATAATAATCGTAGTCTCGATTGATTCTCATTGAGTTTTTGTTTAAATGACAGACTCGGATGCAGAAAAAGCGCAATGTAGTAATGGGCAGGATGTTGATTAGTGTTTCTGCCTGCAACACAGAGTCCCAAAGCTAGCTTGCATCTCTCTTAGAGCCAAATCCCTCTTTGAGGGTTTGTGTGTTCAAGTATTGAACGTGTGTTTTTCCGCCGAGGTGGTGTTTAATTTTGTCCCTGAAGAGCCACCATAACAGAACACATGTGTGTCCCTTGGAGAATATCACCTGTCACAAATATGACTGTGGGTCCGTGTGAAACTCAAAACACTTCTGTTTCCTCACAGGCCTCCATTCATAAACAGAAAAGTGGCAGAGGCATTATAAGATTGGCTATGACTATCGGAATTTCATACAGGGTATTATTATGTCATGATACCTTAATGTGTAACAATTGATTTTTATATACAAATAATTATGTTGGACAAAATAAAACAATTTTTATGTTCTGTTAGTTTAATCTTCAGTGTATCCTTTATTAAAAGCAATTTCTTGTTTTGTTGACATTTAACTTAAACTTCCATGTGCATGGTTGTATCATACATAATTCACATGAGCAGAGAAATTGTTTTTGTCTGTGTTTGTTTAATCCAGTGTAATGATTATCTTTAGCTCTGAAGCTACTTCTATAATAGCTTACTTATCCAAATGTTTATTGACAAACTATTTCAAATGTATTTCAAATAAATCCTGCTCATTTCTGAAAAATATTAAGCGATTTGTTTTCAGCATTGTAATTATTGTGAAACTTCAACTGTCAAAACACATAAATTACACTCACTTCAAATAAATGAAATGGAAAATGGTTTAAATTGTTATATTTTACTTGTATCACTGTTTTTTTTAATTTATTTTATTTTTTTATAAGTGCAGCTTTGGTGAGTTGAAGAGATTTCTGTTGACAGTAGAGTCCCCTGAAGCGTAGTGTAAATGTTTGGCGATTGTTGTTTTGATGTTGTCGTCTTTCACCTCTTGTGTGCTGTTTAGATTAGCTAAGGTGTGTTTAAGGAGTGGAGCCGTACTCGCAGCACACACATGCACATTTGTGTTCTCTTTTGAGGGATTACCTCAGTAAACCTGTTAGAGTTCAGAACTGTGTTGTCCCCACCTTTGCTTATCCTGACGCACACCCTCTAGATCCTTCCGCACGGAAAACACAGACAGCCTCTGCAGCGCCGCTGGCTTCCTCTCCCTCGCTCTCCTTCTTTCTCCCCGCAGGTTTTTTTTTTTTTTTTTCAAGAATTCCAGCTTGTGAATAGACCCAAACCCTTCCTGTTCTGTTCTGCGCTGCGTTGTCTCTCGTATGAGCACATAGTGTCTTGTGGCGGTGGTTTCTCTATAATTAGAGGATCTGTGGGGAAGCGCGCTCAGAAGCTAGGCTCCAAGGAGTGCCAGACAACTTGTTTTGTTTTATTTGCATTATTTATTTTCAATGGATAACGCACTCCAGCCACATATAGCTTGGTGTAGTTTATGTGTGTGTTTGTTGTAACTATGCTCAGTCACTAGGCGGTTCTCCCATTGGCTGGCTTTGCTGTCACACCGCGCTGCTCTGTAACCAAACCCTGATGTGTTTTAGCTACTTACATCATCCTTCATACAGGTCAGAGCTGTGATCGTGCACACTCTCTCTCCTCTCTCTCTCTGTTTCTCTCCTGGTGGGTGTGAGCAGCAGATCTGTTACCATGGCTAATCCACAGATCCAGTGTGTTCTTTTATGGGCAGTGCTCACAGGGGAACTGGGTGATGCGTGAGCCAGTGCAGAACATGATGCATTCCCTGCACGTCACTGCACATTACTCAACAATTATTGTGGTGTAATGTCGCAGTTATTCTGTATAGATGCGTCTGCAATTCTTCTGTTTGTTTAGTAGGGCAGCAGGGGAGACAGAACTGAGACCGCAGATCTGAATATATCCCCACTCATTGAGTAATTGCATTATATTTTATATTTCACATTCTTCTGGAAGTATTACCACAACCGGTTTCCTCAGTGTATGAAACTATTTTCTCCCTTCATCCTCTTTTTAAATTGTCAGCCGCATTACGTCATTAATTAAATTCTCAATCATTAAAAACAATCCAATTCAATTACATGTATATGACGAATCAGATCGTAAGGGATTTCACGGGCACCTACAAAAACATTATCTCCATAATCAAAGAGGACAGATTTGTTCAAAGAATCTCAAGATATTGTTTTTTCAGATATTGAAACTTTAAATCAAGGTAGTTTTTTTGGTGCAAAGATGCATTCTGCTGGAATTTCTCCTAAAATTGCACATGCGGTGAACATTTTGCAGTGAAAACTGGTCGCACGGCAACAATTTTATGCACTCGCACAAATGCTCCCAAATTTATTTTGAGGTCGCATAGATAAAATTTCGGGTGAATATGAGACCAAAACGGTCGCAATTTCGAGCCCTGCTAATGTTTAATTCCATATTCTAGTGGTTCGGAATTCAGGTAATCATGCCTCAGGATATATTTTGTAAAAAGTAGTAAGTCAGTAGGAAGTTGTATTTTCATTGTTAATACAACACACTGTCTAGACATTTCTCTAGACATTTACATTTTAAGGATATACTGATGGATTCTGAAAAAAAACCTCTTTAGAAGTAAAGTTAATGTTAAACACAGAAACCCTGTTAAATACATTCAGCACAATTTAGCCAAATTTGACCTTTTCTGTCATTGCACTGTGCATGGGAAAGAAACATTGTGACTCCAGTGTCTTTCCGTGTAAACAATTTGTTCTTGTTTCATTTTGAATCTTCAAAGGCATTTCCAGATTATTACATTCACTCCTCTGATAACCATTGTTCCACCCGTGTGCTGCCTCACATATACACTAAGTAGTAAATCTGGACTGTTCAGCGCAGATCTAGAAAATTGCTGTAAATCTAGAACCCCGAGTACAGCGCCTATCCGCGGCTTTCTGTGCTCCGATCCACTAGACGAATGTGAGATTCCTGACATTCCAGAACTCCTACTCTCTCACTTCCCATTCCTGTTCTCCACTCACACACACACTAACTTGTCGACGCCACATGCTCTTCATAGACCATTCATCAGAGGCCATTCTTGAAATGTCAACTCTTTCTCCATTTCTATTCCTCTTTTTCTCGCCCCTTCGATGCTCACTATACTCTGGCCTTGACTCATCAGAAACTCCTATGTTGGCCTCAAGGAGTATGTGTGTGTGCAGAGTGTGAATAGATTTACAATCTGTGGAGACGTTCCAGGGTCTCCGGTCTGGAACCTCCCAGTATTTTCAAAAACCATGTTGATTAAACTTGAAATTTTGTGGGAATTTGTGGGCGGTATATTGAGAAAGTCAGGACGAAATGGCCCATTATAGACTAGACCTTAGATCAACCTGCATCCAAAATTGCACGTAAAATGATCTCCCGTACCAATTTTTCTTTAAAAAAACCCCAGCTTGTCATAGTCTTGAAATTAAACACTTCACCTTGAACAATTCCAAAGCGGTGTCTAGGGAGCAGTTGTGTTATTTTTACAGCAAGTTTTACATTAAAGCGTAACTCAAAACCCTTCTATGTGCAGCAGTAGTGATAATCTTTGTCAAGTTGGAGAGTCTCTGAGGCGTGCAGCCAATCAGGTCCGCTTTTAGCCGGAATGTTGGCTTTGTATTTAGTGAAAGCCTGTTACATAAGATCAATAAACATTTAATTAGCATAAGTGACTGTTGACTAACAAACGTTTTGTTTGAGAAACGTCTCGCCGGGTTTGTTCAGCTGTTATGACGAGGCAAACAGTTAAAGTGTGCTGAATACGAGCTCTAGTCGTCGAGTCTAGAGGCTTTTTAAGTTGCGTTATTGACTCTGAGCGCTTCGTTTAAAGGCCACACTTTATGAATGAGTGTCAGAGTGTCCTCTTCTCTCTCGCTCTCTCTCTCCGAGTGTGTGTGTGTAAAGGCTTTGTTTGGAGGATCTTTGATGGATTCAATAGAGCGTGTATGTTTGTGTGTTAACTGTCGTTGCTCTGTGGTCCACTGCTTTAATCTGAAGGTATTTCACAGAGTCTCAGTTCTCTATTTGTGGTAAACATGCTGCTGTTAGTAATGCACTTCAGTACAGTGGCTGACATCTTCCAGGGTTTGGGTTGGGGAGAGGGTGTTTAACGACATGTTCGTCTAGTTGATCACCTGATCTCGCTGCTGCTATTAGTCAGGTGATGGAAAACAGACAGTTTGTCATGTGGTTTAGAAACATGTGGCATGCTAAGGGGATGTTTGATCCCAAAATAAAAATGATTAAGTAAATGATAAATAATATAAGTTTGTAAGATAAGAAATATTTTTGTCCTGATTTTCCCAATCGTTTTTTTCTTTAACTTTATCACACTAGTGCTATTTTATAATTATTTCTATTACATTGTCGTATTCAGATTCTTGTCTTTTTATTTTTTCATTTTTAAGTGTTTAATAGTTTTTTTTTTTTTTTTTTTTTTTTTATTGCGCTAGTTTAAGTAGTATCAACACACTTATATGCCACTGGGTCTTTGAAGGTGTTGAGTGACTGTTAAATGTAATGCATGTTAGGTGCTTGGACAAAAGTTTTATAGACAGCTCTGCCACAGACACCACCTGTTTGCTTGCATCTGTGTGTGCGTTGTGTGTAAAGTCGTTGAGATGTGAAGTGTGTTTGTTGGTTTTGTAGTAGGGCTTTGCTACGCCCTGACCAGAGTCACTGCTTGCAGGAAGCGAGTAACAGACCAATACTACAACTGTGGAATGTTACCTCTTTCATTTTTTTCGTCTTCATGCTTTGTTTTTTTTCCACCACAAGCTGTTTTTAATTTTTGTTAGTGCTCTTTCTTTCTGCTTCTTTTTTCTCTACAAACTCAACTGGGTCATGTTACCTTTTTGTGACCTCTTACCTTTCCTTTTTTTCTTCCTTGCTTTTAAGAATATGTGCAATTATCATGATTAGCTAGCTTTGTGAACAGTAGGTCATGTTCTTTTTTTTGGCCTCTTGACTCTTTTGACAAAACTGTTCAAAGGTTGATTGATCACTTTTTTATGCATTTGAATTACATTTCCTCTGTTTATTGGACTAAATTCACTTATCAGCAGTAACATTGTGGAATAGTATTACAATTCTAATAAATGTTATTTTTGTGTACATTTTTTATATTATTGTTGCCATCGATGACGAAAAAACTTGTGTGGCTTACATTTTTGTTGAAATTATAATTAACTACATTTATTGGAATTTGTAAGACTTGTAAGTCGTTTCTGTCACTTGTTGAATAAAAGTATCAATTTCTAAAAAAGTTTTAGTGGGATGTTTTTTTTTTTGGTGCTATTTCTGACAAATTACAGCTCTCCTTGCCCCCTGCAGTATTCTGCAAATTCCTTTATTTACATTCTGTCTCAGAGATTAAGATGATTAAATGATATTCAACTTGAGTTAACTTCTGTCAATGAATTTACAAAGTCACATTCTGTGTTGCTCTGTTTGTTTTGTTTATTTATTTTTATAACTTTTATTTAGTTTAGTTTGATAAACAATTTTAACAATGCAAATAATGGGGGAAAAAATGCTAACAACAAACAGTAAGGAGAGATATTGTAAAACAAAATTCTGCTGTATATTCTACACAGCTATAATAGATACATTTATACATTCATACCACATATACACATCTCAGTGCATAGAATTATGCAAAGGACAAACATCTATTCAAATTTAACATGAATAACAACAAAGCCAAATGAATGAGGTTGCCATTTCGATAACAATTACAATTTGCTTAGCTGGGGATGTCTTTATTTATTTTTTTAATTTTTTTTTATATTACCACTTTTCTTCAGCATATATAAGATCTTCCCTTGCCAGGATTTCTTCAATAATCTCAAACCACTCTTTACTGTCCAAAGTGGTGTCTTTAATCCAATTCCTAGTGATAGTTTTTTGCATGCCACAAGGAGAATCTTACATAAATATTGGTCTTTTTTAACTTTCATTTAGAGAGTGTCATCTTTGGACTGGGCTGGAGTGAACTTGTGATAGGAACAGGTCATGTTTTTGTTTTGGGCTTGGTCAGTGATGCACACACTGATCGCTCTGTCTGCAGCTGAATAGAGAACTTCAGGAGCATGCTGTTATTGAGCGCGATGTGTGTGCCGATCATGTGATCAAATGTGATGGTGCAGCAGTATTGAGCTCGCTCAGAGAGCCTCCTTTTGTGCACGCCGTTGTTGAACTTTTAAGACCCGTGTGCTGCTGGTGTAATGGAACAGATTGCAGTTGCACTAATATCTCTACAGGAGGCAGTCTGTTGTCAAATATCTTGACCAAGAGCCTGTAGTAGAGCATGAGGTCAGTGTGGCGTGTGACGTAGTTGCAAATAGCTGTCTCTGTGTGGGTTAGTGGCCTGGCCGTCTTTTCTAGGTCTCTCATTGTTTGAATGCAGATGTTTGGCAGGTATCCACATTTGATGGCACACTGCCTGTGATTCTGGAGACACGTTCTTCGGGTTTATGACCGTCATTATGAAGCGTGTCACTAACTCTGAACTTGAGATGCTTCTGTAATCTCTTTCTTGTATATCCAGAATAAGTGCTGTGGGGATAGTGCTAAGATATTCTGAGTGGTTGCTGAGAGTCAAAATCTGAAATGCATACAGGGCTGTGCAATATGATGATATATAAAGTTGAAGTTGAAGTTTTTTTTCTCTTTTTCAAATATTTCCCAAATGATGTTTAACAGAGCAAGGAATTTTTCACAGTATTTCCTATAATATATTTTTTTTCTTCTGGAGAAAATCTTTTGTTTTATTTTGGGTAGGATGAAAGCAGTTTTGAATTATAATTTTTTTTTTACCATTTTAAGGTTAATATTATTAGCCCCCTTAAGCAATATATATTTTTTGATTGTCTACAGAACAAACCACTGTTATACAATGATTTGCCTATTTACCATAGCCTAATTAAGCCCTATAAGCTGAATACTAGCATCTTAAAAAATATCTAGTAAAATATTATGTACTTTCATCATAATAACATCATCATAATGTCATCATAACAAATAAATCAGTTATTAAAACTAGTATGTTTAGAAATGTGTTGAAAAAAAAAAGTTCTCTTTGTTAAACAGAAATTGGGGAAAAAATAATAATTCAGACTTCAACTGTATATCATATGGACAAAATAAAAAGTACATAATTTTATATTATGCTCTTGTTTATTTCATGCTATCAAAATTTATATTTTTTTACGGTAATACTTTTTCAGAATTTAAATGAGCAGAATATTACACACCATTATGGGATGCAGACTGAAACATGAATAACAGCTTTGTGAGAAAGTTGCAATGTTTACATTTTGTATTTTATTATGTTTTTATTTTTAATGTTAGACATGTAATCAGTAGTTTTTGAAAAGTGTCCAAGATGCATCATCTAGATGCACTGGGTCGCATCGTCAGTTATGTATCCTGGGGTCATAGGGTGTTCAGGTCTTTCAACATCAGACACCCTCGCCCAGGTGACCCAACTGAGGTTGATCACACCTTTCTGAGTAAAATGTAACTAAAATGTATATAAAAGCTTTTAAATGGAAGGTTCTAAATCGTGATATTTATATTATATATTATTATCATTAATTAGTATGATATATTATATTAATATGAGATTTCGGTCATATCATCCAGTCATAAATGCATATTTTTGTTATATTGTGTTGCCAAGATATTGATTGCATATTTCCTTTTTCTGGGTGTAATTCATGAAGTCATCCATGACTGTGGAACAAACATTGTGTGAGGAAATAATGTTAATAATGCTTAATTTTAGCAAGCTGAACAAGCCCTTGAACTGAAGTATGAGCAAAAAAGTAATTGCAACAATTACTGCAGCAAGCCTTATTAATTCACTCGCACTTATTTTATGGAATGCAGTGGCGTTTCATGGAAATACAAGAGGTTTTTCTGGTTTAGTAAATTTGCCAATGGACTACTTTTGCTTTAAGATGCTTTAATGCCTGTGATGATTCCAGATCAGCAGAGCAACTCTAATGCGCCGCGGAACGAAGGATTTTAAGCACATATTAGAAAGCTGCCGTAGTTTGGACTGATTTTCACAGAGCTCAGGCTTTGCAGAGCTCCGAGTGTGACTAATGTAGAAGAAGTGTTATTGTCCTTTTACATATATTTAAGAGCCTCATGCATATTCATGAGGAGCAGGGTCAAACACAGTGTAATCCTTGAGGTCAAAGAGCAAACGCTTGCATCTCAGTGACGTGTGATGTTTCTCACGTGTTTGAGATATTGACAATACTGTTTTTAGAGTCACAAGTGAGTCAGATTCATTCTTAGGCATGCAATGATCACATCAGATGGCAATCAAATGATTCACGGGAATTCAGTGACGCTGATTATATGACTCACTCAATCAAATCAGATGATAAATTCTTAGCTGTTGGGTCATTTTGATTAATCCACTTGTCTTTTTTCCCTTTTTAAGCACGTTCTGCTGCTTAACTTAAACACCTGTCTTTGTCATTCTCAGAGAACACCTGTCTTGCTCCTTCACGTTCTTCCTGCATGGAGACAGCAATGTGTGCACCAGCGTGGAGATCAACCAGCACCAGCCCGTGTACCACCTGAGCGAGGATCACCTGACACTGGCCCAGCAGGCCTCCAGCCCATTCCAAGGTGATTGAACACTTTTTAAAAATATGCATTTTCATCATTTCTTTTTGCCCCCTCCATCCTCTGCTACTGTTACTCCTCGCCCTCTTTCTTTTTCCACCATTTCCTTTCTCAACAGAAAGATGAGGTTTATAATTAGCAAAGCCCAGTGGCATCCTGCCTGCCCCTCTTTATCTTGAAAAAAATAAATAATTAAAATAGAAATAGTGTTAAAGGCCTTTTCCTGTTATAGAGAACTCGGGAAGAGGAAAGTGTTCTTCATTACCGGTAACATGAGCAGGGCTTAACTTCAGGGAGATCTGCACATCCCTAAATTCTGAAAATGCTTAAACTGAATTTGAACTGATTTGATGTTTTGATTAAATTTTTAAATTTTATATAAAGTCAAACATAAATGTGTATTTCAGTGGCCAATGCAAAAGGCCATTAGCAATGGTGGCTTTAAGGAAGCTTGTTTGTCATTTATCACCATGTCTGTCTGGGCCAGAAATCCTTGCACTATTAAATCAAAATTGTCAATTCAAACGTATTGTTTTTTTAATCACAGGAATAGGCATAGTCAGTCAATTCCCTATGGACATAATAAAGTAATACCTTTTTTCGCTCTGATATACATCACAATAGGGAAGAAAATCACAGTATCTATTTCATGCCGACTTTATAGTCTTACCTGAGATTTCAAAGCCCTCGATTGCTCTTATGTTCAGGTCACATTTCAGTTTTGAGGCACAGATCAGATTATATTTCAGATCAGTAAAAAAAAAAAAAAAAAACATTATATATATATATGTATAATAATAGCACACAGAATGGAACCTTTACTTTTAGTATAAATAAATTCAATATAAATCTGATGAATGAATATAATGTTAAAATATTAAATTATTAATAATAATAACCATATCAAAACCCTCAATAGTTTTTTACTAAGGGACTCCCTCTTTCATTTTTGTTTGATTAGCATTAATAATTCAATTTTTAATAATGTTATATTTTTCATGCTTAATATCAATTTAAGACATAACCAACTATATTTACTTGAATACGGATATTATGACTTTTTTTTTTTCATGCAGTCATATCTGTACATTCATGTTTAATGAAGGTCTCCTTTATATATATCTTGAGCGAGGTTTTTCAAATGCTTCTACTTTTCCACTTCTTTATCAGGGTATCCGCAGGGTCTTAAAGTCTTAAAATGTCTTAAATTTCAAAAACAACATTTTAGACCTTAAAAAGTCCTAATTTCACTGAAATATTGTATTGTAGGTTTTAAATCATTTTAAACTGGTCTTAATTTTCCTATGTCCGTGTAAAGCTACCCAATCGGGCTAACCTATCCAATCACTAACATTCCATCTCAATAAAAGTTTTAACAAAAGTTGATTAAATAACTCTATTTACCAAGATTGTTTAATTATCTTCTTTACAATAGCATTTGTTTTTAATGTTTTAACTGGGCCATTAGAAAATATCCTTTGCGTTTGGCCTTGTTTAAGTCTGAAATTTCATTCAGAATGATCTTAAAAAGGACTTAAAATGTCTTAAATTTGACTTGTTGAAACCTGTAGAAACCCTGTTCATGGATTAAAAGCGTCATTGTTAAACTTTGTTGCAAATCACATGTGAAAAGTTGATCACGTGTTTGCCGTACCGTAAGGAATTTATTAACATACCTTTGTTGTCATGATGCCTACTCGGGAATGTAAATAGTTCAGAGTTTTGACGAGTCTGCGTCCACAGCTGCGCACTAGATCACGCATACTGTTGTTTTGCATAATTGAGATTGTTTGCCATTCCTTCAAATAAGATTGTAAAAGCATAATTCATCCTTTCGGTGGGAAGTAACCTTTGCAGTGAATCAGGGACGTGTGATGTGTCAATTGGAACCAGCTGACCTTTTTCTCGCTCGCTCGCCCGCTCTCTCTCGATCTCCTTTGGTCTGCTGCTCACCGTTTCTGACAGTCTCGGATTAGTGAGCGTGCTAGTGTTGCGACTATGACCTCATAAAGAGCAGTGAGAGGGGTGTAATGAACTCATAGCTCACTTAACCGAGCAAGAGAAAGGGAGAGAGAGACTAGTAGTGCAGATTGCTTGACGGAATAAATTTGAGGTGAACAGTGTGACATTGGAATACATTTGTTTGCCTGTTTGTCTGAAAATTGCTTTATATCTGTGTGATGCCCCCAATCAAACGGGGAGCAGAGCATCAGACCTCTCTCTAATGATGGCCAATGTGTGGACACCTCTTTAGTGGATTCAATGCTTCAAGCTCCCCTGCAATGCAAATTTTGACCTTCTGGCCTACCACCTGCCTGAAGAGCTCAACGCCTGGCTTCCTTTCTGTAAATATTTTGTGCATCTCAGTGGAGGCTTTTCTGATGCGCTGCGACGAGTCGGTGGTCCAGGGGCCAAATGAGTTCCGACCCTGTCATCTTGGCTCAATCAGGGAGCTGTCGGATATTAAAAGAGCCATTTTTGCCTGGAGAGACGTTCTGCGAATGAACCATGTTTGTTTTGTTGCGTCTAGCTGACTTTTTTTCTTCTTGTTCCAAAAAAAAAGAAACATTTTGGAGGCTTCTGTCTTAAAGCCAGTGTTGATAAAGGATAATGATCTCTGTTAAAGCGTGTAGGTTTAAGCCGCTGTAACCCATTAAAGATGAATCGCGCCACCTTTCCATTTGTATAGCCCCCCTCCCCATTCCTTTATCCCATACCTCTTCCGGATGGACGGAGGTGTCCTCTGTCATTGCGGCTTTTATGGATTTGTGTGATGAAGGCCATGGAATGAGCCGGCTAATGGAAGGACACAGGATGGATTCATCCACTCCCCCCCTCTTTCTTCTCCCTGGAAAGCTCCTTCCTCTTCCTAAGCCCTAATATGTGGATCAATATATCAAGACAGTTAAAGAAACACACAAGTGCAGAATGAGATTTCCTTGGGAAATTTTGTGTCTACCTACCTCAATGTTTAGCTGTTTTTTTAGGCATAAAAGCAGCATGTAACGGAGCTGCTCTTGAGAAACTGAAGTGTTTTGCTAAGATACCAATAGGGTGGAAACTGATGCTGTTGCTTCCACATTTGTGCTTCACCTTGTCTCTTTCTTTCACACTGTTTCTGTCTCTCCCCCTCTGAGTGACCTGTTTATTTAAGTTGGTTTATGGGCTCTGAATGAGCACGGCTTGGCAGTAACTGGAGGCTGTGTTGATATGAAAGGGTTTCAGAAAGTGTCTGAGAGAAAGGAGGAAGGAAAGAGACCCGGCTGCAGTGGAGGAGTCATTTAAGACCACAGTTAATGAGGAACAGAAGTGGAGGGAGCGGTTGAGAGAAAGCCAGGCGGGAGTGTTTGTACAGTGTTCCCCGCTTCATAGATTCATTTGCTTTGGCCCTGTTCTGATTACACGCTCTTAACTTTTCATCTGTTTCTGCTGCGTATGCTGGACTTTTAACATTGCAACAATCAGTTTGGGGCACCTTTGCAATGACGACTCCAGATAAATGTTACTTGACTGTAGATTTACAGGTTTACATGCATGTGTACACAATAATGATAGGATTTGGGTATTAGAATTGGTAAATTGCTCAAGGCCAAATTGGTTATTCAGCCATGCATGTTACATGGTGTTGCAACTCCCTTTGTGTACTAGATAGTTTTACAGGCAATTAAATATCATATCTTGCAATTGCAGTTAAAATGTTTAAATAGCTTTCTTCACAGCTTAATAAAAAAAAGAAGAAAAACTTTTCTCTTGTAAGAAGAATTGCATTTTAATGTTAAATATATTTTAATACAAACTTTTTTTCAGTTATATAAAAATGTATAATTATATATATTATTATTTTCACCTAAAATAGATTATTTTTATTTGCATAAAATCACTTTATTTGAGTGTCAATCTGATATTAAAAGAGCACCATTATTATGATTATCTCAAATGATCTCCATTAGATCTGATAATCGTGACAGGCCTGTGTCCCAGATTCTTGACCTTTTATACCACTATCGCCCGGTATCTCTTGTGTTCTGTAAAGTATGTAGCATGTATCACTAAATCTCCTCTCTCATTGTCTCTACAGTGATTCTGAGTCCATTTGGACTGAACGGGACACTGACCGGCCAGTCGTTCAAGCTGTCTGACCCTCCGACACAGAAGCTCATTGAAGAATGGAACCAGTTTTATCCCATCAGCCCAACCTCTAAGGAGAGCGCAGAGGACAAAATGGAGGACATCGACTGGGAGGACGATTCCCTGGCAGCAGTGGAAGTGCTTGTTGGTGAGTCAATGTATTTTACTCATAGAGCTGGTAAATGGAATAATATACAAAAAACAGCTCTGGAAACGACTAAAAGACCACTTGACAATTCTCTGTTTTATCTCTGTATTCATTAGGTATGGGTTTGAGTAAAATCTAAATATGTGTTTTATCCTATAAAGGGCTGAAAGTATTTCTTCCAAATTTTGAATCAAAATATTGTCATTTGCAGCATTTTTCTTCATGCGATGCTTTCATTGAAAATCAGGGTTTTTCTACCAAATATTAATATTAAAAGTTTTGAAGTTAAAGTCTGAAGTTATAACATTAGTATTATGATGTGTAAAAATTGATATAAACATGAATTGTATGCCAAAAAAGCTCTAAATGACAACACATTTTAAGTTTGGAGGAAATGCGATCAGATTTTTTTACAGAATAAAACAAAAATGTGACAATGTTTTATAGATATAGTTATGTGTTTAAGTCCTTTTTTTCAGAGCTGTATTCATCTCTCTGACATGCTGTTTTTATTGTGTGCATTTATTATTTTGTATTAAAGTGTGTGTGTTATTTTTCCTCCTCAGGTGGTGTGCGCATGGTATATCCAGCATGCCTGGTGTTAGTCCCGCAGTCAGATATCCCCACTGTAACACCGACGGGGTCCTCGCACTGCACCGCTGTCTATTCAAATGGCCATCAAGTGCATGCTTCAAACCGTGACCCTGCTATCTCTTCAGTGACTCTGACTCCTCCCACCTCACCTGAGGAGGCTCAGACAGGTAATAATCACACCTTAACCTCAACTCAAACCATTGCTCATCTCATTTCACGGGCAACATCTGTTACACTATTAAACTTTTTTTGTTATCTTTTTCTCTAGTTCACTCTCACTCGGCACAGAAGTGGATGCGGTTGCCGGTGGCGATGGATGGATTCAGTGTTGACAACACCAGTCACCACGGTGGCAAGATTCCACGAAGGATGGCCAGTCAGGTGGTTGAAACCGTCTGGCAAGAGTGCAACATCAACCGAGCTCAGAACAAGTGAGTGTGTTCAGAGAGAATCTTACATCTGATAAGCGTCTTTTACAGTCATGATAAATCAAACAGAAAGAAACGTCTTATCAGTGATTGACTGTTTTAGAAGTAGAAATAAACTCCAGATAAAAAGGTAAAGTAAGAGTCGTTAGGACTAGTTGTAAAATTTTTTCTGGAAGGGTTTAAGCTAGAATTTTGCAGTATTTGTTGGTGCTTTTGAATTAAGTTTGTTTAAATTGTTTATTTCCTGGGCAATATTATTGGAAAAAAAAACAAAAAAAAAAAAAACTTTTGTATATACAAGATTTGCACATGTCCTCTAGTTTATCATGATTTTGACAAATTTCAAAAAAGGCTTATATTAATAGATATTTTAACAAAGACAACACTAATGCTTTTGTGTTTTTATTGTAAATGTTAATTTTAATGTAAATGTTTAGAGGTAAATTAATTTTCAAGTGAATTAAATTGCAAAAGGATAATACAGTACAGTAGGTTTGCAATAGTGTCTCATTAGTAGACATCAGTTAATGCATTAACATTAACATTTGTTACAGTTGTTATTGTTTATAAAAACAACAACAGTATTTTTACTTATTAGCTCCATTAAATAAGAAATTACCACGAACATACGCTAAAATAAATTAGCATCACCTTAGATTAATAAATGTATTGTAAGTAGTTTTCATCTTCAGTTTTGCTTAATGATTAATAGTAACAGTAAGAGCCTTATTTTCTAAAGTGTTCAGAAACAATAGGCCTATAAGGAATCAGAATATTTTCAATCAATATGTGTGGCCAGTCCTAGGCCAGACTAACATGTTGAAATGTTTGAAAATATTAGTCTGGAATAAAATCCTCTAACATAACATGGGTGCTGTTATTAAAACCACGACACATACAGCAATCTGAATATTCATAATTATAAGTTCCCTTGATAACAGTAATCATGCATGTTCATTAACGGTGTATTTTATATTATTGAACATTGACATGTCTAAATTCTGCACAGAAATGGAGTATATGCACAGGGACTTTTAATTTTCAGTAAAGCAGATCAAGCGCTTTCACTGAACTGTCATGCCATTATACTTTTTCTACTTTTAAGATCTGGTTTCTTTAAAATCAATGATCTTCACTGCCTTATTGAGATACAATATAAAGTGGGACTGGATAAGAAGCACTGAATTAAATTCCATTGTTCCACGCCATGCCTTTAAAATCTCGAAGTTGATTTTACCACAGTATTTTCAACGGAGCTTCAGTGCTCTTTCATCTTCTTTTACGCTTGACTAAATTAATGCTTAAGTCTATTTAATTGATTATATTTTAATTAATGTACATTATTGATGCTGTAGAAGGAAACTTATAAAATTGAAAACAGTCACATCAACCTTTCACTGGAAGTTTATCGGTGGCTGTAAAACACTTACCGCACATTCAGCCCATTGACTTTCAATCTTAAACAAACCCTGGGAAATATTCAGTGGGGTATATAGCGTGCAAACAACTAGCCTTGCTGAAGTGGCATGGATTTTGTGATTTTAGAAGCTATTGAAAAGATGCAGAGATTTAATTCCAATCTTGATTCATTGTGCGTCCACAGACGGAAGTTCTCTGCCACAGCCTCCAACGGGACTAGCGATGAGGAGACACTGATGAAAGTGGGCGCCTGGGACTTTGTGGACTCCACACAGAGATCAAACTGCAACTGTTCGAGGTACAGATGTCCAAACTCACTCCATCCTGTACTTTCATATATATGCTCTCACTGTTTAACCAGCCTGCTCTGCTGCTGCTGCTAATTGCTTTTCAGCTCTGATGGTGTCATCTGTCACTCATTAAAATGACAGGCATTACATTTGTCAGTATTAAATGAGCTCTTTATATAAACCGGAAAAAGTTGTTTCTGAGTGATGGCGTTAAGTGGTGTCTTAAGTCTTGCTCTTGATTCTTTATTTGCTTCTCTGATGTAGAGAAGGACTTAAGCTTGCTTGGAATTTAAGACTTGGCATGTTTTGAAGGTGCGAATGTCAGGCTGGATCTAGTCTTACAGTTCTGTAAGTTGCTCCATTACATTTTGGTTCCTCTTGAGTTCTAATTATAATTTTTTTTTACTATATATTTAATTTATTTCACAACAAGGGACATGATACATTAATCAACATTCCCTAAGAACGTAAATATACCCAAATTTGCCCAAAGGCTAGTTTTCATTGGTGATCCCTTTGCCAGATGTTAAAGGCCTATACCAATAAAAGTACAAATTCAAAACTATAAACAATATTCAAATAAACGACAACACCACAACAATATCAAAAAACCTAGTGTTCACAGTGTTGATTATTAAGAAATTATACAAATTCTACTTTAACGATTTAAAAGATACACATTCTCTAACAGATTGTGGTATTAAATTCCACTGGTCTAATAGAAAATCAAGCTTTACCAAAATGTTATCTCTAGTTACTCTGTTTTCTACATATTTAAATTGTCAGATAGATGGGGAGGAGCTAAACCATGCATAATCTTGTAAACTACACAACCATTTTTAAGCCTAATGATACTGACTTAATGGATAGTATCTGAAAAAGTATCTCCTCCCTTTAAAAAAAAATAGAAAAAATGCCAATAGCATCTTGGTTGTATCACAGCTCTGCCAGTGAGAGTTGTTGAACTCTGGCACATCAAATGAAAAGCAAATGAGCAGTGTTTTGAAGGGGGGGCGGGGCATGTCAGATACTAGAGAGCATTTGTTTGGTTAAGATTTGATGAGAAACTGAAGTATGAATTGATGTGAAAAAAACGATCCATTTAGGCGGAAGTGACAAACTCCAAGCTTTAGATGTTTATATCAGGTTTACGCAAATGTTGTACCACTAGCTTATAGATATCCTTAAAACTAACATACTGATACTAACCTTTGAAAACATGAACACAAATTTGATCCAATCTGTTACCATATGGCATGGCAGCAAAACTGTTAAGAAGTTATCAGTCTTAACACCCAGCATTAAATCATTATAGAGCTCTGAGTGTGTGTATGCAATTAATTATTAAAGAGGGCGTTAACACTTTAATTAATGTATGTATGAAGTGTGTTTGAAAATGCAGCTTGGTTATCATGACATCAAAACATTCAGTAAGAAATAAATGAATTACAAGCAATTGAACAAGTTAAAATGATAACACAGAGAAAATTATTTGACTTTTATAATCAATAAATTTGTTTCAAATATTGGTTTGCATTATAAATAAGACACAGCAGTCATCTCTGTAGTTGCTGTCATTGAGTTAATTAAGCGACTTTGCTCATTGAGTTTAATTATGTGTGACTTAAGACTTAAGACTCACTGGCCAACTCGCAGAAAAAAAACTTTATATAATAGATGCACACTAGGATTATTTTGGCTTGCACTGACAGGGCTTGAAAGGAAAAGTGGTAGACTTTTAGTATCAACGTACTTTAAAAAGTATTGTTGCTGTTGACAGGATGATAATGGTATTGTACACCAGAAACAGTAAGTGCTAAAAAGAATCTTTAGAGTGTTGTAAGTAAAGTTAACACAGACTTAATGTTATGCGGCCGTGCTGTTAGTCTCTTTTTCTTCATTGAGTAGCTGTTCAGTTCAGGCCAAGAGGAGGCCAAGCGCCCTGGGACTGGTGTCATTTGCCAAATATGTTTTTTGGAAGAGACCCAGCATGAGAGGTGTGATGAAACTTGGAGTCCCCCTGTGAAGTGAAAATGACCATGCGCGACTGAGATCCTTTCTGCTTGCTTAGCATTCTGCTCATGTGTGTGTGTGCGACTGTCTGTTGTCTTGCGTGAGGTTTGTACACGTGAAATTGTTTTGAGTGTGTGGATAAGAAAGGATAATGTGTGGATAATTTTACCCTTGACTGCCATATGTTGAGGTTGTGTTTACTGGCAAGTTTGTTCGTGCAGGTAAATGATTCTCTTTTTAAATGCTTGGGATCAGTGAGATTTAGGTAATTGTTTTTGAAAGTATTATCCTTCAAATCGATTGAATACGCTGACGCTCAAGAAACATCTATCACTTAAAAAACAACAACATTGTGCTGTTTTTGTGGAAACTGAAAATATTCTGATATTTTGGTTACTGCAAGGTCAAAGGTTATTTGAAATTACGGTCTTTACTGTAACTTGATCAATTTAATGTGTGCTTCCAGAGTAAAACAATATTACTGATTCCAAATGGTCGTTACAGGGGTCATGTAAGCACACTGGTCTGCATTCTCACACTGTCTCAGTTGTAGCCTCAAAGTAATGTTTGTAATGTAAATAAAGGTGGTTGACCTCCAGATTCCTCAAAATGTACATGAACTACATATACTAGCCTCTTTCAAATAATAACTAATGTGCATGCACGCATAGCACACTGTTTAATATATGAGCTAAACTAAAGCTTCCTTACTTTGTAACATGAGTGGTTGTTGTGAAAGCCTTGCTTTTTTTAACAGAGGGATGAAAGCAGTATATTTAAAGCCTCTGGTGGTAGCTACAGGCTTGTGTGTTGAGATTCTGTGGAGGTTGAGGTGGTGACTGCCTCTCAAGAACAACATAAACGGGAGACATTGTAATAGGGAACCCACAGGGAAACACTGGCAGCTGCGGTGCTTTACATATCTCTGAGAGAGTGTGGACACACGTTATCAGAGCAGACAGACTCTGATATGAGTAGAGCGCTTGTTGTTAAAAGAGTGCTTTCTAAAACCTGTCCCTGGACTCGACAGGCAGAGAATCTTTATTCAAATAGTGTTTTTTCAAAGATCCAATAATAGTTTGAAAATTCTAAATAATGAGCTAATTAAGAAGCTGTTACTTTTCTCTGTTGCGCGTCTCAAAGGCCTATTAAACCTGAAAGGAAATGTTATGAACTCTCACAGTGAAAAGAAATTAATAAAAAAAAAAAAAAGGATTTCTTGTAATAGACTTTCGTATTAATGATTTCAGCAGATCATAACTCATGTCCTGTTGTATTTAAATATTTCTCTCTTTTTATCAGGCACAAAACACTGAAGCAGAGAGCGAACAGCACACCTGGTCAACCGCCCACCGCCGGTCAGACGCAGCAGCCGCCCATCAAGCACAAAGCTGGGGAGAAGCCTGAGAAGGGAGACAAACAGCAGAAACGGCCGCAGACGCCTTTCCACCACCGCAACTCAGTCTGCGAAGATGTTACAATGGAAACTGACGCCTCTGCGGGCCAGCGCTTGGCTCTCAGAGGTCAAGAGGGTGGACGATTTCCTGGGCTTAGACCTACTGATGTAGGCACTGGCTCGAAACCTCCACAGCTACATAGTGGGGCAGAATCTACCGTAGGGAGCAGTGGCCCAACGGAGATGGTCGGCTCTCCTCAACCGACACTGCTTAGCCCTCACCCCTGCGAACGTGGCGAGGAACCCTCAGACACCATTAAGAACCCCTCCACCCCACAACATTTTTACCCTCCCTCCACAGAGCCCTGCCTCTTGCCCCAGAAGGGCCCAGATGACGCCCGTTTGGAACCCCTCACCCAACCTTTCCCCCCTGCATACCCCGAGCCCCTGGAACCCACCCCGTATATCAGCGCAGCAGTAAATATGGATGACGATGGAAGTCATGCCCCATGGAGGTTCTTTAACTTGCCTCGTAGGAAAGATGCAGAGTTTCCTACGCCGACACTACCAGGAGACAAACTCCGAGAAGAAGCGTCACTCGGAGCTGAAGGGATTATGTCTGTTACTGAGTGAGTATCGAGCACCATGCAAAATCTCATTCACTTATTTGAAAGTAAATTGTCATTGCCGGGGACACCTAGCAGGGGTCCAGACTAGCATTTGAGAGCACTGGCACCAGTGCCACTATGTTGTATAGATGGTGGCACAAATATTTGATTTGGTAGCACTGCACAAAATAGTATTTATAATTATGTAAATATCGCACATTTAAAAGTTTTGTCTTAGAAATCCGCTTTTCATAATAGATTGCCATGGAATCCGAATGTACCATCTGCAAAACTTTTAGCAGTAATTAATGGATCAATAATGATAACAAGTATAACCACCTCACTTACATGGTAAACAAAATGTAACCTACTTTTTAAACTTTTTATGAAAAACAAAACCTAGACATTTTGTATAAATATAAATGCACATCTAATTTGACTTTTTAACCAAACAAATACTGTATACTAATATATTTAATACAAATCTAATAGATTACTAACATAACAAAATTCAGTATGATTATCCTATGATTTCCACCAATTGTTCTGTTTGTATTACTACAGTTAAAACATGGTAATAGTTGGTATTAGTAATTTGTGGAAGGGGAAGCCTTCTAACCTGGACAGTGCCTTTCATGTAGTTCTTATTGGAAATCTCTATAACACGCTTGTCACTGGCCTTCACAGTGCTGTTTAGTGATCATGTAAACGACCAGAGAAATGCATTTGCTCTGACTCACATAGGGTTGTCTTTTCTCTTATATACTTTTAGCTGATAAATGGTTTGCACATTGCCTAGTTGTCCAGTAGCATGCTTTTGGTGCATTCAGCGATATCTCATATGCAACGCTTGTGTTGGCAAATGGGTAGTTGCTCCAGTGCAACTTCGGACAAAATATAGTCACACTTGTGGGGGAAAAAGTTGCAAAATACAAACATATAGATGCAGTCTGAAACCCTGGACAGTGAATAAATATGAATTCAGTAGGCTGTACTTTCAGACCTCTGTATGTAAATGAGCTCTGTTCAGATTGGCTGAGAGGTTGTTCATCAGGACAGGCCAGATTATTGAATGCTGAATAGTCACTGATATGCAATTGTGAGCGGTCATGTGCTAATGTACTTCTAGCTCTGATAACCTTGATTACCTGATTTCAGAACAGCCCATTTCTGCAGGTTAGTTTAAATGGGCTCTGTTGATTCTTTGCCTTGTGATTTTTGTCTGTACGACTGCATGCATTTTCAAAAGTATATGGAGAAATCTTGTTTTCCCCTCACAGCTTCCCTTTAAGACTTACTTTGATTACATTCTCTTTAAAATCCCCCTGAAGTCTCTAACAATGGAGTGTGCTGAAAGTACATATCTTTAGGATTTAGAGCTCTCCATAACCTGAAAACAGCCAGGAGAATTGCATTGTGCATTTTTCTTATGTAATAACGGCTTAAGTAACTGTGTTTCTAAAGTGAGAGCGGGGGTACCCTGTGGACCCCCTTAATCTTCTCCACTCACAGTGCTTTTATTTCCAGCAGCCGGAGTTTGTTAGCGAGAACCCCCAATACTGAACCCCAAATGCCCTCGTCTGTTTGTAAAGTATGTGTTTTGAAATAGCTGCGGTTTAGCCCCCCATACAGTCAAACACGCGCATAAAACACACACTTGCTCCAGGTAGAGTTTTCTTTCTCTTAGTGCACACACCAATGTTAATCTCTTGCAGTGTGCGGTTTTGACATCATTCTTCACTAATGTGCAGGCCCAGCACTGTTTTGAACTAGGAGATTATGGCTCCATCTCACACGTGCATACAAACACTCAGGGGTTTAAGTAGGGATTTGGAGTAGAAATGAGCAGGTTAAGATTTTAAATGACAAGTTTTGCACCTAAGAGACACATACAGAACAAGGCAGAGAAAGAAATTTAGAGATTGCTTTTCTATATACTTTGTAAAATTGTAGGACTGTTGCTGACACTGATCTACTCTGTTTAAAAGTTGGAGATTTTTTGATTTTTCATACTTGCCAGAGCTGTTTATTAGAACAGTTTATTAAATAGTAAAATATATATATATTGTGAGATCATGTTACAATTTTTTTATTTGTTCGTTTTTTATTATGTTTAAAATATAATTTCAGAAGCAAATTCCTCAGTTTTATATGATAATTCAGAAATCATTTTAGTATGGTAATATGGTTCACAAGAAATTTTAATTTTATTAGTTTTTCTGCTTAATTTTGTGAAAAAATTATACATTTTTCTTCTCCAAGTACTTAAAAAGATAACATATTACAATATAATTCATCATTGATAAATAACAGTATTTATTTCTTTAAAAGAAAAATCCCTGATCCCAAACTTTTGAACAGGAGTGTATGTAACATTATAGAGAATCCAATAACCTCAAAGCTTGTTATTGAAAATGTATATAATTACTTTAAATTAAAGGTAGATATTACGAATGTGACATTCATAAATTATGAATGGGATGGTTGCAGTCACAGTATAGGTTTGATCACTTTACATGTTTGTCATCCAGCCCAAATGTGCAGTAATAAGCTAAAGAGTGGACAAATTGAAGCTCAAATTAATTATAAACAATGGGTGAAGTAAGGATCCAGCACATACTCACACTTGAGACATGCACATACCCTCCAGACTTCCAAGAAGAGCTCCAAAGGAACCTTCAGCTTGTGGCTACCTTGATTTAAAAGCACAGTCATTTGACACTGGTGCCAGGGCTGTCTCCAAGTAAGCTGTGACATGTTTACATGTATGAAGAAGTGTGCATCGTATCTGCTTTCTCTAGAAATGCAATGTTTTACTTTAGTTTATGCTAATATGAATCATTAAAATCCTACGTTTTTAGCAAACTCAACATTCATCACTTTTGCTGTGCCACTTTGCATCCAAATAAAATGAAAACCATTTGGTTTTTTGGTATAGCCTATAATGTCACATCTATTAACATGAGATGGGGTTTGTTGAATCTGTTAACGGGGGGATATTAGTAGGATGTACTGAATATTTGGCTCTCTCTGAGAATGTTTGGACACGTTTGTGTGAATAATGTTAGTGTAGTATGAACTTTTCGTGCAAACCATTGCAAATGAGACCCATTGAATAGCGACTTTACCCCCCCTCATAAATTCAGGAAGCTGCAGTGTTATGACAAAAAAAAGTGCACATATCACTCAACCATGCCGTTGTGTTCCTGGAAGAATGCTTATTGATAGTATTAAGTCAAAAAAAGAAAAACGTATCTCTCAGCAGAAACAAAAAATGTTTGTTCAGACGATGTTGCTTTAGTATGTGTGCTTCATGCAAAGATGATGTTTAAAAAGTCCTTTAACTGTTTTAGGTTTCAAAAAGTGCTTTGCATCTGTATTATTTTTTTTATTGGAAACTTGTTGTTAGCCTGGAGTTGCCCGAGATCAGAAAAAAAGAGGCAGTGCTGTGGTTTTAAAAAGCGGTCTCTGTTTGCCAAAGTGAGATGTAATAGTATGCAGCGCGATCCCAGGATGCACTTGGCTGGTTTCCTCTTGTGTCCATTCTTCTGTTGTGGCCCAGTGTAATCCCTGTGCTCCCTGGGGCCTCAAAATGGGTTTAATCTCTAGCCAGTGCCAATTTGTGCCGTCGCTCCCTTGATCAGAGTCTCAGTGGTCTGATCTTTGTGTGAGGACAGTGGTTGGTACATACCATTCAACCAACAGCAGGAATGTTTGAATAACAAAGGCGCAATAGATTATCAGAGATCAAAGTGACATGATTTTGGAACTGTTTTGGAGGTGTCCAAGTAATATCTGGACACCTAAGGCAAGTATACTTTATTTAATTTTTCATTCTTCGTCATCTCCATTTTTCTCTGAATACAAGTAATTGATTAATATAAGTCATTGATTATTGGTATTAGAAAAAAAAAATCTAAACTGGACACCTGGGGATAATAGGACTACAGTTGTGAAGTAATTTATGTCTTGAAGCACGTAGAATTATTATTATTTTTTTTATCCATATTGAGCTAATATAGTTTTTTGTTGGCCCAAAATGTGGCCCACGTGATTGGTCTGTGTGATATACTCATGTCAGGGCAGTATGATTGCACATACAGGGTACTGTTGTAGTAGTTTAGTTAAAGTTTGCTCTGTTTGACCTATATATCTTTTTATCCTGCCCAGGTCAATGGCAGCCTCCAAAAGGCTGCTCAAGGTCTCAGATGAGCGGATCCAGATGTACCTGCAGCGACAGAACCAGCACCTGGCTGCAGCCATCACAGACGGCGACCACGAGCCAGAGGTCGACCCCTATGCCTTTGTCGACGGAGATGTTAAGTTCACTTTCTCGGATAAGAAAGACAAAGCTGGGTTAGAAAGAGAACCGGGAAAGAAACACAAGGTGAGCACAACTTTTTGCTAGAGTTAACCAACTAGTCTAAAAGCGTCCGTAACATTTAAGTTTGGCATTGGTAAGATTTTAATTATATGAAACATTATTGCAATTTAAATGAATAACTGTTTGCTATTTTAGTATAGTTTTAAATGTAATTTATTCTTGATTTGAAAATCTGAATTGTCTTTAAAGTCCATGTGAAATTAAAATGTACAATGTTTATTAGCACACATTGTTATTTTTTAGGTGAACAATTAATCAGTGTAAGTAAATCTGCTTATTTTTTCTTTTGTTAATGTTCAATCAAAGTCTACTTCTGCAATTTGAGTGGTGGTCCTTCAAGGCTGATGTCAGTTTAACAGCCTCAGCCACAATATTCTTAGTACATCAACGTACTAAAATGAGTTTTAGCAACTTCTGCTTCATTCTGACTTTGTCACATGATCCTTCATAAATATTTCTGATATACTAAATAATATAAAATCCATTTTGTTCAATTTAATGCATGCTTTCTGAATAAAGCGTTTAAATCCTACTGTCCTCAAACCTGTAAATGTGTAGCCTGTAGTGTAAATGTAAAGGTGCCTTTCACTTTTTACAAGCCAGTTTCATTTGGGAATTCAAAGTTACGGAAGTAAAACGGGTTTTGAAGGCATGCCATTTAACATGGGCTTCTACTCCTTGTGAAAAGGAATTTGAGATGCCGCAGATTCTCCTTTGGCAGTGTAGCATGTAATATGCTGGCATCAGACATGCTGTCTTCAGCTCATGGGAGATTCCCATCTGAGATCTGAATCTGACACCCTCAAACGTGGAGGAGAGAGCTTGAATAGAGGGGGCGAAGACAGTCTCCCATTCCTGTTGGATTTTCACACATACTTTTAGCTGCGGAGGCTGAACAAAAATCAGTTTTGTCCTTTTGTGCTCAGTTCCTCCATCATTTTGCAAGAGCTTTTTTGGTGCATACTCCAAGAATAACACGTCATTTGTGTATTTTGGTAACCTTTTACAGTCGCAGGAGAGGTTTAAGTAATGTGGGCCATATGGTACAACACAACCTCATATCCTACAGCGCACATATGTGTCTGTGTTGCATATAAACACACACAGCGGCTTTCCCTTTGTTGTAAAATACATAGTCTACATAGAAAATTGCATCCTTAACTCATGTACTCCACTCCAGGGTTCTGCTATCGATTACGGGGCGGAGTGATTTGCATGTACAGGCGTTTATTACAGAGTTGGTCATTAGGATGTGAAGTGTGTGTACGGAGGAACAGATTACACTCTTTATGCAGAGAGACGGCCTGCAGCGTAATGAAATTATGCATGGCGTAATGAATCTCCGCATAGCGTGCCGCTTGCATTGTAATGGTGGCTCTGGGATGTGCAGGTTGCATCGGGGGCAGGTTAAGGGTCCAGGCTGGGTTTCTGAGGGGAAAACTGCAGTCCTGTTAGCTTGTGCTGTTATCTTCTATTATGGTGTTGTTTATTATGCAGTGTGTGGAAGATGTAATTTGGTGGCGAAGTATAAATATGCTTCTGCACTCTCTCCCTCCCTTGAGTGTTTTTATTCAAGTGAAAATATGATTAAACATCAACTTAAATACATAAAACATTGATGCAAACACAATTATTTTGGGGTTGCTTGTGTCAATGTATTTAGGGAGAGTTTTGGTTTAACAGCTGTCTGAATCATTATTGGTTGATTGGTCTTGACATTATCAATATATGAATTTATTCCGACACAGTTTGACTCTGAGTTCTTATATTTTTATCATAATGTGAGAAGTGTTGTGTGAAATGTTGAAAGTGTCTGAGTAAATTGTATGCATATTTTTATTGTGAAGGTATTTAGTTTTTATAAGCTCATTCGCTATTGATGTGTGTCAAAACATACATTTTGGACTCTGCTTGTCTAATCTCACAAATCTTTGTGCATCTCTGTTATATATTGCTTTTTTAACATTTCTTGTTTTGTTTTGTTTTCTTACAGGGAGAAGATGGCAATGCTGCGCTATCTGATGGTAAGAATTGTCCTGTTACACTCCAGCGATTTTCTCATGAACCCCTCTCAAACCCTGAGTCCATTTATTTTATTTGAAATAGTTTCCCAGTTGACAGCCTGGGTCAGTTTAGTGTATAGTTACTCATAAAGGTTAAATGTGTTCGCTGAGGGAGGGAAAGGGCTTGTTCTGATGTGGTCTCAAGTCCAAGCTGTGGTTACGCTAGATAAAACTGGAGAATGGGCCTGTGCGTTAAGCTCTCTCTTTCTTTCTTTCTCTCCCTCTCAGATGCTCAGCGGGCTGCGGCCCATAACCGGGCTGCTTCCACAAGCCTCATACATGATTCAGACCTGGCAGTCTCCATCAAAGACCTGGACAACCTCTTCAACTCAGATGAGGACGAACAAACGGTCAGTATCAAACTGTCATTCTGTTTTCTCGTTCTTTTTTAGCCTGTGAAGAGTTTTGCGTCACTGTGAAGATTTGCCAAACCAGCAGAATTTATTTTCACACAATCTGACGCAAGGGCTAAGAGTTGATTTCCATACATAATTAGAATTTGAAATATTATCAATATGCAATCAAAATAATTACTGTAAAAAAATTACAATTGCTTTGCTATTGGAAAATAAGGGCATGTTGTAATGGAAATGTATTTTCTTCCAGAAATTGCTGCAATTTGAATGAAATCGTAGTCCTGATTTTTTTTTGGCTAATTTGTGTGTTTCTCCATAGCCTGGAGCACGGAGAGCTGTAAATGGAGCAGATGAGAAGTTTGGCAGCAAGGAGACAAAGCCAGCCACATTGGACCCTGTCTCCTGTATAAGTGAGCACAGTCTCTGTCTCTATAAATACACAGGTTTTGCTTCATCATTCAGACTTTGTATACTGCTCCCTGCTGGCCACTGTGACAACTTTTAGGTTGCATGCAGTGAAACAGATATGCACATATTTCTTTGACTAGGAACCGCATGTTAGTATAAAGGGATAATGTTTTTGTATGAAAAACATCACATATTTTGTTAATATTAAGTTTTTCACATAGAGAAAGTAGGCTTATGAAATACTTATGGATGCATCGTCCTTCTGTCCTTTCACTTACATGACATCTTTCTCTCTGCTTGTCCCTCCCTCAGGCACAGCCGATCTTCACCAGATGTTTCCTACGCCTCCATCTCTAGAGCAGCACTTCATGGGTTACTCCCCCATGAACATGGGCAGTAAAGATGGCTGTATGGAGTCTGGTTCTGGCCTCAACACTCTGGATGGTCAAACTGCTCTGGGTGTCCCATTTAAAATCGAGGTGGAGGAGAGTTTCTGCAGCCCCAAACCTTCCGAAATCAAGGTGAGATGCTACATCCTACATGTCCTAACTATGTGAAATTCAACAAGTTGTTATTTTTCTGTCCTCGTTTTAAGTAAAAAGTTGCGAAAAGCATCAGAATGCATTTTCTTTTTGCAAGGATATGAACATCCTATTATCTGTAGGCATGTGTTGAAATTCCACTGTGTGCATTTATTAATTTATATGCTAAATATGGACTTATTCAGCAGCAAGTTAAATGTTTGTTTCTCTATCTCTTTTTAGGACTTCTCATTTGTGTATAAGCCTGAGTTGTGTCAGCCATTTGTGGGGTGTTCAATGTTTGCCCCGCTGAAGTCATTGCCCAGTCAGTGCCTGCCCCCTATCAAATTGCCTGATGAGTGTGTTTACAGGCCCAGCTGGACAGTGGGAAAACTGGAGCTACTTAATTCTGTACCTGCTATGACCATTTTCAGCAAGGATGGGTGAGTTTCATATTTGGGGTGATGCACAAATTCACTAAACCCCTGCCAAATGACTAATACAGGGTGTCCGCGGGGTTGTAAAAGGTAGTAAATGATTTAGCCAAAATTAAGGGCATTAAAAAGTAATAAACGTCATCTGACGAGGTATTCAATTTTCGAGTCCAGTTTCTTTTAGATAAATTTTCAATTTGTGTTAAGTGCAGGCCTTTTATTCTAAAATTTGCGTGGATTTATTTATATGTTGAGAGTAGGACCTGAGCAATATCATGTGAGGTGGTGTGGTAGCTTGGCAACAGAGCCGCGACGTCAACCCACCAGGGCTCGAAATTGTGACCATTTTGGTCGCATATGCGTCCGAAATTTAATCTATGTGACCTCATAATATATTTGGGAGCATTTGTGCGACTGCATATAATGGTTGTAGTGCGACCTGTTTTGATTTTTTCTAAAAACGCGCTGAATCTTCCCTGCCGCTATATTGGTTCATATTAGCTGTTAATCACTCAAGGCTTTCCGCTGTCAGATGACAGGGAGCTTTGGTGACCGCGGGAAATACAAACGGCTGAAGAGTGAAAAGTACACAGGTTTGCAAACCCCACCTAAAGTTACAAATAATGGCGCCGATGACAGCGATCGTGTGGTGAAAGTTGATCCGCCAGCCGAGATCAATCGAGTGTTCTCGGAGAAGGTGCCCGAATCTCGATGCGTTGCATTCACTGCGTGTTCAGTGCAAATGTCCGCTAAATGTAAAATCTAACACTGTATACATCATCGCCAAAGAAACTAGCCTTTACTAAGTTTAAACTGAATCTGCAGCTCATAACAAATAACGGTTTTGTGCAGGTCATCGCAAGAATCCTGCTCTGCCCCGCTCATATATTGGGCCGGCTGACTCGCCTGCTTTTTTCCACAAACACAAATTTAAATCAGTGCATAACGAGACTGCGCATTTAAAATGACACAAACCGACACCAAAACTTTTAAAGAGTGGTAGAAGTGAGACTTCTCTTCCTTTCTTTTGTCCATTCTTTCTTGAGATGTATATTATTTTTCTATTTAGTTACTGATGACTGCTTTGCAGCTTTCAGCCTTGAATTGAATGATTTATTATAATCTTTCGTTTGTTTTGTAGCAGAAATATTATTTATTAAATTGACATGCATATAAAAACAATAGTACAAAATAAATATTTCTTACTGCAATGCTTCATTTTTGTTTGATGCAAACCATAAATGTATTTTTCATAGAGTAACAGTAGGACTTTTTATAGCACATAACTCGCATTCAAGCACATTCAAGGCAGCATGATAATGAGCAATGTAATTCATTGTTAATATTATCGTCATCATCGTCATCATTAATATTTTATAATTATTAGACATTCATTTTGGAATTATTGCACAAATATCAATAAGTCATCACAGAATTAGTTAGACAGTTGTTTCTGGTTTTTGTTAGTCCTAATTGATGTTGTTTTCAAATACAATAAATCCCTTAATATACAATTTGCAGTGGTGCTCATTTGTTTTTGGTGGGTGCTCCTAAATTTTTTCTGGTGTTCCTAAATATTTGAAGTTGGGAGCACCGGTGCTACCAAGTAAAAAAGTTCATTTGAGCCCTGACACACAGAATCTATCGCCACAGTTCAGCACGATTGTCTAACTGTGCCGAGAACGGTTTGTAATCGTGCTGTGCCGTTCCAGGCTCAGTGGAGAAACAACCATAACCGTACCGAACTGTTCTTAGAAGAGCGGCTATTGACATTGATGACATATATGACATTGGTTCAAAACTATGGACAAAGGCCCATTGTGACATCTTGATTAATCTCTCTGCTTTACTTAAATGTATATGTTATCTGCAATATTTTATTCCATTTGGAAAGATATTTCATTTATGCCACTACAGTTGCAGCTCTAAGTCGTGCTGGTATAAAAAAAATTTTTTTAAGGTAAAAGGTATTAAATTCAACTTACGAAGTTCTGTATATACCCTTTAATATATATATATATATATATATATATATATATATATATATATATATATATTTGGTGTAATAATTTTGTAATTTGTTATAAATAAAACAATATCTGCATTCTGCCACTAAAAGAGATTTGCTTGCAAAATGGTTATCATGCAGAAAAAATAAGCTGTTGTATTAAAGGTCATCAAATCCTGCTATAATTTTTGACCCAGACATTTTTTCAGTGAGAACTGTAAGTATGATCTAATGTTCTGTGCAGTCAGTTACACCCACACATCCCTTGTTCTTATACAGAATGAAAGCGAAGAACAGGTGTTAACACACTGATAATTAGCCTGTCAAATCCATCTGCTGCCGCTGTCCTTTTATTTTCTTCTATCTAGAGGTGCTTATCTCAGAGCTTCTTTAGTGTCCACACTTAAGCCATGCTGTGTTTCTCCTGGACTGATTTATTTGAATAGCTGGTGTTTGCTCTGGTGGCCACATTTGATTGTTATTCACGCGGTGTTATTCATAATCTTGTCATCTGGATTGCTTTTTCATGTGATGTTATGCACCTGTGTCTGGGTAAACTTCAGCTGCTGGCTTTTATTCCGTAAGGCTAAAGTTGGGCTTGAGTTACACTGCTTAAATGCATTGTCTCTTTATACTGCACCATGAAAAAAAAAATCCAATAAAGTTCTTGGTTTTAGAAAGCAAAAAGAACACTGTGTTCGGAGAATATATTTTTGATGTTAGTAGGAATTTGGTAAAATCGAGAGAAGGGGGAAAGTGTTGTGAATAGTCAATGACAGGGCGATAAGTCTGGTTGTAAAGTCCACGTTTGTTTAAGTCGGTCCAAAAGCCCTTTATGAGCTGGTTAGGCTTCTTTTATAACCCACAGCAGCTGGGGGAGAGGGCCACGTCTTCAAATGGGGGACCTTCAAACGGCTGCCTGTTTTTAAAGGCCACCGGGAGCCGCACTCGGCATTCTCTCACATACACACACACATACACGCATGGTCCATGTGGCACAAGCTGTGCTTTCATTTCTTGCACAGCTGCCTGTTGGACTGTCTGTCTAAAAATAGTTTCTCCCTCCCTTCCCCTGGAGGTCTTCTTAGGATACAAGTACAGTTACTGCAGCTTCTAATATCCGTCCACTGTGTTAGATCTACTAATCAGTTATGTTAGTGACAATAGGATTGACAGTTTTTTGACAACTTTTTAAATGTTGCTCATTTGTTGAATGGCTTGACTTAATGTCCCAATTAACGTCTCTTGTCTGTTCTGCTTTTTTTGCTCTAGTGAAAACAATGCCATGGAGCAAGATTATATCCAGACGTACACCCCTCAAACCCATACGCCATTCTTGTCTAACAGTGCCCCACCCAGCAACAGTGGCACGAGCATCCTCCCGTCCCCTGCCACGCCACGTTTCTCCGCTCCCACTCCTCGTACCCCACGGACACCTCGGACCCCCAGAGGCCCAGCCAGTGTGCAAGGTTCGCTTAAATATGAGAACTCGGATCTGTACTCGCCGGCCTCGACGCCTTCAACCTGCAGGCCGCTCAACTCTGTAGAGCCTGCAACGGTTCCCTCCATCCCTGAAGCCCACAGCCTATACGTCAACCTCATCCTGTCGGAGTCTGTCATGAACCTGTTCAAGGACTGCAACTTCGACAGCTGCTGCATCTGCGTATGCAACATGAACATCAAAGGTGCCGATGTGGGCATCTACATCAACGATCCAAACATGGAGGCCCAGTATCCATGCGGATGCGGCTTCAGTGCTGTAGTCAATCGGCGTTACGGTAATGGCTCTGGCCTTTTCCTGGAAGACGAGCTGGATATCATCGGACGGGGTTCGGATGTGAGCCAGGAGGCGGAGAAGCGCTTTGAGGCTTTACGGTGCATGTCACTGGAGAAGACAGGGGGTGGAGGCAAGGATCGAGTCCCGGACGAGCTTATCTCTCTCCTGCAGGATCAGTGCACTAATCCTTTCTCTCCGATCCTGGCATTGGACCCTGAGGGACTGTCTTCCCAAGGGCCAGGGGGCACCACTGTACCACCATGCGTGCGCGTAGAGGAGAGGGACTTCCACAATGACTGTTACCTGGCTTTAGAACACGGGCGGCAGTTCATGGACAACATGTCCGGTGGGAAAGTGGACGAGGTGTTGGTGAAGAGCACGTGTTTGCATCATTGGGCCAAACGTAGCGGTGAGAGATTAGAGCATGTTTGCCATTTCACACACAATTTCTGTTTACAATACAAACTAATACATTTGTTAGGCTGAATATTACAGTCATGATCAAATGAGGAAGATATTTACACTATTACAGAAAAATAGCCATGTTGGCCTGATGTCAAAATTGACCCTGCTAATTTGTTTTACACATTCTTTTGGGTAAACATTGCTAAGTTCTGCTTGTTTTTTTTGATGGTGAAAGTATCTATTCTTTATTTCGCTCACTCTCTGTCTCTCTCTCTCCAGCGGTGGATGTGAGCGGGCTGTGCTCTCAGGACGTGTTGAGAGTTCTCCTCTCTCTCCAGCCTGTTCTTCAGGATGCTATCCAGAAGAAGAGGACTGTTCGCTCCTGGGGAGTTCAGGGACCTCTCACATGGCAGCAGTTTCACAAAATGGCTGGAAGAGGGTCTTACGGTGAGTAACAAGCCACTCAAAACACTAAAAATGTCATCACGAATTTTGGAGGGGAAATGTTCATGACAAGGTTGTTAGTAGACTTTGAAATTGATGCCAGGGGGTCCTTGCCGCCTCACTCCGCTCACCTCTCACTCTGTTTCCTTCCTTGTTCCTTTCCAGGCACTGACGAGTCTCCGGAGCCTCTGCCCATTCCTACCTTCCTGGTTGGGTATGAGTATGACTTTGTGGTGCTGTCTCCCTTTGGCCTGCCGTATTGGGAGAAGCTACTACTGGATCCCTTTGGCTCTCAGAGAGATGTAGGATATCTGGTCCTCTGCCCGGACAGCGATTCTCTTCTCACTGGAGCCAAGAGTTTCTTCAGAGAGTTGACAGCAGTCTATGAGGTGAGAGAGTTCGTTCATCAATCATTATTTAAATGCTCACAGTAAATTCTCTCTCACGCTGTCAGATATATTCATGCAGAATAAAGCAAAAAAAACAAAAATCTGCAAATGTGCGAGATTTCATTAGTAGTGGGTATTCATTAGTATATGGTCAAGTATAACAAACAGCTTGCTGGTGTACAACCAAAATAACTAAAACTTGCAGGCGCTGGATGCATTCAACTCCACAACGATTACGCCTGCTCGTGTTAAAAATAAGCTTTATAAACTCTGTAAATACAAACCATATAACACGTTTTTTTCCCTACAGGTGGGATGTTTTTTAGTACATTTAAAAAAATTGTCTAAACTTATCTTGACCAACTATGTATAATATGCATTTATCACCTATAATTATCAAGTGTGAACTCAAAATGTGGAGTAACTATGAGGGGGTTAAAGTGATGTTCCAAAATAGATAGTCCATAATTGTGTTTTTATGTCCTCTGTGCCATTTTAACATTGCCTGTCTTTCCCAAGCTGCTTTCTGATTGGTCTCTTTTTGTTTCTGCCCGAAAGTCTTGTAAGCTCGGTCAACATCGACCAATCTCCAAAGTACATGCTGATGGCATTGTTAGGGTGGGTGGAGCTGCTGCCAAGAAGCTCTCAGAACAGCCGGTCAATGATTGGTTCCTGAAAGCAGCTAGTGGCAGCAGTGATGCATTTGCCAAACTCAAGCTGTTTGCCCAAGTCTGCAGGCATGACCTCGGTAAGACCCCTCTCTCTCTCTCTCTCTCTCTCTCTCTCTCTCTCTCTCTCTCTCTC
>CAIGQV010018202.1:12246000-12294122 GCA_903798115.1 Danio jaintianensis
TCTCTCTCTCTCTCTCTCTCTCTCTCTCTCTCTCTCTCTCTCTCTCTGTCATCCTGGATGACATGGAAATACATCAAGCATTATAAATCCCACTAATCTTTGTCTTGTCTGCTTTTTTTTTTTAGCTCCATACCTCGCTACACAGCCATTGGACAGCTCTCTCCTTATTCAGCCAACCCCTGTCCCTTCTTCCACCCAATCGTCATCTTTGCAATCCTCAGGCTCCGCCTCCTCCAACTCCCAAACCTCAATGGCCTCTGGAGGCTCCGCCCTCAACAACAACAACAACAACAGTGCTGCCAGCAACAGTGGCTCAGGCTTGCCAGGCAGCACCAATAACACTCCCTCCTCCTCCTCAGGCCCACAGGGCAGCAGCATCCAGTCTGCCAAGCCCAGCTCGTTCCCTCCCTTTGGAAGCATGGGAGTCCAAGGTAACAGCTCCCAGTCTGGGGCTCTGGGCCAGCAGGCTGTCACCCAGAACTCGAGCCTCTCTGGAGACAATTCAGCCGTCAACAGCCAGACTCAGGGGCCATCTGAACCACCAGAGAGGTACACAATGTATTTGTTGCCTTTTCCTGTCTCAATAGTACCATTATGTTTCCTGTTAGGTTGTGATGTAACATCTAAGAGTGTTAAGATACTCAGTCTTATCAGGTTTTGTGCTAACAGCATTTCTTTTCACACATTCTTCAGCACTATGGAGAGAGAAAAGGTTGGAGTTCCTACAGACGGGGATTCTCATGCCATCACGTACCCACCTGCAATCATGATCTATATTGTGGACCCCTTCTCATATGAGGAGGCGGAGCCAGGCACGTCGCAATCAAGCAAGTGGACGCTGGGACTTCTCCGCTGCTACCTGGAGATGCTGCAGGCCCTTCCAACTCACATCCGCAACTCTGTGTTTGTACAGGTAGGACATTAATGTTTCTTGATGCACGACATCCTCTATAGTAGATCTTACAACCCAATGTAACATTTCAATTGTGATGTTTGTATGTACTGTGAATGGAAGTCAAGTCTGGCACGGTGGTTCTCAACTGGGGGAGCAAAATCACTTTAAATTGACAAAGCAATCAGTGTTGGGCCTAGAAATGTTGTGACGGTGGGAAAGGCTGAGAACCACTATTCTTGTGTGACTTCATATCTCCCATTACCTCCAAGTGTGTTTTGAAGCCGTAGGATATAAAGACAGCTGTATAAAAGTTTTTTTGTGTCTTTAGATCGTCCCCTGTCAGTATCTGCTCCAGCCTGTGAGGAGTGAAGAGAGGCACCTTTACGCCCAGCATCTCAAGTCTCTGGCCTTCTCCGTCTTCACCCAGTGCAGAAGACCCCTCCCAACCTCCACCAATGTGAAGTCACTGACGGGTTTCGGCCCAGGCCTCGCCCTCGACACCTCGCTCAGGAACCCAGATGTGAGTGAGAATTTTAGAAGCACTTGCATTTCCATTGTATGGAAAAGAATAGTTCAAACAGTGTCCTACGTTTCATGTTATTTACATTGGTAAAGCTCAGTCCCAAGTGCCAACAGTGTCAAAATGAACTCTGTTTTGAGTCTCCCAGAAGCCTATGCTTCTGATCCCTCCTTAGAGCTCTTGTACCTGCAACCCATTCAGGCTCTTTAACGGCTCTTAGTGCTGTATGAGATCTCGGTGACGTGTGGAGACTGTTACACTGACCTCCCTGTCCTGGAACAAAACCAAAGGGGACTCGCACAACCCAACAGTTCTCTTTCTATTATCTGCTTGGGCAGCTCTGTGAGACCTCCCTAATGGGATCCGGCTTGCATGTTTTGGCAGAGGAATCCGAAAGCTCCACTTGCTCTCCTTTCTTTCTATTTGTAGAATCCAATTTTCTCGCTCCGCTCACTAGCGCTGTTTCTCCCACCCCACTTCCTTCCCCACTCACAAAAGAGATGTGACTACTCAGTGGGGTTTATTGATTCCATAAGAGAGGAAAAGGTTATGTTGGCATGTGCTCTGGTACGACCACCATTAGTCTGATGTCTGATGGTTCGACCTTAGCCCCTCAAATTCTGATCTTTGCTGTTTTTAACTTCTGTCACATTATTTTTCCCTTTAACATTTGACTTTCTTGACACAGAGACCAGAGTGTCTGCGATTGTACACGCCACCCTTCATCCTGGCCCCGACGAAAGACAAGCAAACGGAGCTGGGTGAGACTTTCGGAGAGGCCTCTCAGAAGTATAACGTCCTGTTTGTTGGCTACTGTCTGTCACATGATCAAAGATGGCTGTTGGCCACTTGCACGGACCTGTACGGGGAGCTGCTGGAAACCTGTATCATCAGCGTAGATGTACCCAACAGGTGAACTACAACTTTCTGCATTTTTAGCATAGACATTCTACACATGGCACATTAACTATGCAGGATTAATTATTCACTCCACACTTCAGGAATAGTGTCAGATTTATAACTATAATTGTGACAAGTAAATGTGTAATGCCTTTGTAAAACTTTATCTCCAAGATTATATATTGTTCAGAGGTTTTGACAGTTTTGTGTTTTTGTTGTCTCAGAGCAAGAAGGAAAAAGGGATCTGCACGGAAGATGGGTCTACAGAAGCTTTGGGAGTGGTGTTTAGGTTTGGTTCAAATGACATCATTGCCATGGAGAGTTGTGATTGGCCGGCTTGGACGGATAGGGCATGGAGAGTTGCGAGGTAATGGCTGTGTAAACGCTTTTACATTAGACACAATACAGCTTGGCTTTGAGCTGCTAGTTGCTTTTTTATAGTGGTTGCTTTAATGCTTATAAAATTAAGATGTAGTTTTATTCAGAATTCATTAAGTGGCGCCCTTCCAGCCAGCACACCTATCAGCATCCTGGACCAGAATGAATCAGTTTTATAATGCATATTTAAATTTGCAAGATTTATTAACACTGCAGTGCAAACATGGGGAGCTTTGCCCACAGGGAATGAATTTATGGTTTTTCTCTTCCTCTCTCAGACTGGAGTATTTTACTGAGCAGACGGAATCTGCAGTCAGTGTCTCGGAGGCTGAAGGAGAACTGTAAGCTGTGCGGGATCTCAGCATCTGACACTCCCAGCATTCTTAGCGCCTGCCTGGTTGCCATGGAACCCCAGGGCTCATTTGTCATCATGCCAGGTAGAATCACACTTCCTGTTTCTCTCCGTATGGTGTGCATGTTCTGTCCTTATTTTTATGGCTACTTTTTTATGCATTATCTGTAATTGGTGTACATGCTTAACTTCTGCTGTATCGGTATCACAAAAAAGAATTGTGAAAATTCTGCCTGTTCTCAAACAGGTTTCCAAAACACATCAGAATTGTTATTAAAATGCAATTTCAGCTTTAAAATATATCCCTACACTGCTGTAATCATGAATCTTTTTGCTGTGAATGATGGCCTCAGTGTGTCATAACGCATGTGTCTGCTGTCCCTATCTGATATACACTCTTGTGTGCGTGTGTGTGTGTCTCGATCTCATAAAACACTTTTCCACACTCCTATTGATTCCTGTGCTGGTGTGATGATACTGAAGATCGATGGCTTTATTTGACGAAAGCTTTTCATTCTGTCATGGTATCAAGATGTATTGCATCTGATGGATTTTGCCCATTACTCACAGAGATTTCAGAGGGGCAGCTGCGTATACAAGGATGCCTGTGCAGTGGAAAAAAATGTGATGTGCATTTTTAGCTAATTTCAATCATTTCTTTTCCAGACTCAGTGTCAACAGGCTCGGTGTTTGGTCGCAGTACAACTCTTAACATGCAGACATCTCAGCTGAGCACCCCGCAGGACACGTCTTGCACACACATCCTGGTGTTCCCCACCTCTGCCTTTGTGCAAGTCAACAGCTCCAACTACACACACGAGAACATTGACATTGCCTTCAATCCTGGCAATGGTGAGGAAGACCCTTTATTTTACTGTATTTTCGACTTACTGAGAGGGCCTGCATTATAAACCACATCATTTAATATTGCATGTAAATACAAATAAATGATACTAAATTCTTGGTTCATCTCCAGATGGATCGGATCCAATGGGAGGCATCTTTGACCTACTGGAGCAGGAGAATGACCTGGTTGATCCAGATATCATAAACATTCTCCCTGCCTCACCCACCACATCACCAGTCCACTCACCTGGATCCCAGTACCCGCATGGAGGAGATGGGAGCAAGGTAACAAAGACCAGTTCGTTTGTGACTAATAAAGAAGCTGTCCATTGAAATGACATGGACTTTGATTATTAGGCTCCTAATTTTAAAATGATTTGTTAGAATAAAAGAGTTACTCTTGAGCAATTGTTGGTGTAAAAACAGTGATCTTCAGAATCAGTCGGGCAAATAATTCACTTGAATTTCATTCAAGTTTCAAAGGTTTACTGGATGCTCTTGCAAAATAAACATATAACTCCAAAAAAACAGTAATAAAAATAAAATATAATAAAAATCTTTATTACTTTCATTTTTTTCTTTTTTAATTCTCACCAAAGGCACACCTATAACAATTTATCAAAGATCAACACATGTACACACAAACTAAACATATGTATATTACACATGTTTGAGCACTCTATGCATAAATACTAATTGTTCAAAGTATGGCTCTTACAGTTGGTAATAGCTTTTTATTTTTGTTTCAAACTCGCCTTAATGTCTTTCATCTTTTTTCAGGGTCAAAGTACAGACCGCATGGAGTCTCACGAAGAAGCTCCCAATATCCTCCAGCAGCCATTAGCTCTGGGCTATTTTGTGTCCACAGCAAAAGCAGGTCCACTGCCTGACTGGTTCTGGTCCGCGTGTCCTCAGGCACAGAACCAGTGTCCCCTTTTCTTAAAGGTAACAAACAACTCCTTGCAGAAATTCTTTGGATTTCATCTCGTGTCTTTAGCAAAACATGATTCATTTTTGTAAGCAAACACTAAACCTGCAAAACATCATTTTTAACTGTCATTAAGGCCAGCCCACAGTAAGAATTACTATGTTTACATCCATTCTAGAACATAACATACATTCTTTCATTAATGTGCACAGTTTTGTATTGAGCTGCTTTAAATGTGCAAGCTGTTTAAATTCGGATGGATTCTGATCATGATCAATGGTAATTTTATCACTAAACAGCTGGAAACATTTGTTCTTAGAGGGACTCCTATGATTTTGTTTATCTGTGTTGTAGATGGGGAGGCCTTCATGATTTATGAAAACTTTAGAGTTGTAGTTAACTATAGCTTTTTGTGTGAACTATATGCAAAGTGATTTGCCCAACAATTTTGGGGCCACAATGGCAATGCTGTTTTTGATTTGAGAAGGCAGAGGATCGCCTCCTTGTGATACTGCACCCATCTACCTGTCATGCTTTGTTCAGGTCACATGACCTTCTGATTCCTCCTCATGCAGCATTTATAGAGAATCCTGCAATGGGGGATTTTTAATAATTCAGTAAGCAGGGATTGGGCCAGACTGCTGTTGGTGTGTGTTTATAGAAGAGGAGGAGAGAAAACAGGCTGATATATATGGAGGGAACTGAGCTCACAAAATGTGTTGACATGAATTATTAAGGCAAAGCATTTGATTTGATAAGCAGCTGTTCGCTTATTGCTGACTCTTGTACACAATTAAGAAGTCGGGAGCAAAATGTTTCCTAATAAAGGAAATTGTAAACGGGGGTATAAACGTTTCTGGCGTCTTGTGTTTACTTGTTCATGGGCTTGTCATTTTAATTCATAACAGGCCTTGACAATGAGAGGAAATGCTCTGCTTTGTAGCTTGTTTTGGGTGGGCGTAGATTAATGGAGTCTGTCAACTGAACATTTCTTCTCGCCTCTCTCCCAGGCCTCTCTACACCTCCATGTGTCTTCAGTGCAATCGGATGAACTTTTGCACAGCAAACACTCTCACCCTCTGGACTCCAATCAGACCTCTGATGTTCTCAGGTAAGTGTTGGAGGAGTCATATTCTACTGGCTGATTGCTGGTCTGTGTGATACGATTTAATAAGGATGTAATTTTACACAATAGTATTTGGTACATGCCTCTGTTTTGCAGTCAGTTTAATACATTTTTGTACAGCAAGTTGGAAAAAGTGCAATTTCTTGTTTTACTTTTTTACAGAACAGTGGTTTACCAATTATGCCTTTAAATGTAGTAATGTTTAATTTTTCATGTGTGACAATAATATATATATATATATATATGCTAAGTTTTTAATAGAGCACAAACTGTTAAATGAAATTTGTGTTGGATTTACTTGAAATAAACTATGCATTGCACATAAGGCAGTTTTCAAAATAAAGTCTAAATGTAACCTAATTAATTTTTTTGCAATTTTTTACAATTGCTTTCACAACTGTTCATCACATTTATTTTTAACATATACATTAGATAATT
The DNA here is from genome assembly GCA_903798115.1 of Danio jaintianensis. Classification (NCBI taxonomy): domain Eukaryota; kingdom Metazoa; phylum Chordata; class Actinopteri; order Cypriniformes; family Danionidae; genus Danio; species Danio jaintianensis. The sequence goes on from CAIGQV010018202.1 coordinate 12,252,384, forward strand.
GAGATTGAATTAAGAAAATCCCAAACAAAATTGTGCAAACATTTAGAGATTCTTTTTTTAGTTCATTTTATGAGCAAACAACCTGTGTCTGGACATAATGTTAGTTCTACATGAGATTGTTTTGAAGCTATTTTATTGACATCTTTCCACAGTTAAAACACTGATTGAGCAATTAAGTGAGACATAAACATATATTCATGTTTATTTTGACTAGAAGTGACACAGCAGAATAAAGAGATTTACGAGCGTTTACTGTTTGACGTTTCCTGTAGATAGACGGAATTTGAAACAAAGGGGAATTACTGAACAATAACAAGAACAAAAAAAAGCTTACAATTATTGTATGAGAGGAGTGGTATATAACAATTAATCATATATTTTTTTTTCCACGTTAAGACAACAGATTATGGGATTTTAGAATTGAGCTCCACATATGTTTATCAAAAGATTAAGACTGAAGTATTTTAGTATGAATGCATGTACCATTACATCTTCCAATTTAATGAGCACTAATATTTAATATTCCCAACTGTTTCTCTCTTGTAGATTTGTGTTGGAGCAGTACAATGCCCTTTCCTGGCTGACCTGTGACCCTGCGACCCAGGACCGCCGCTCTTGCCTGCCCATCCATTTTGTGGTGCTCAATCAAATGTACAACTTCATCATGACCATGTTGTAACACTCACCAAGCAGAACTGAGAGTAGGACCTTATCAGGGAACAGAAACGAGAGTGAAGAAGAAAAGGTGGATCTAAAAACAATCCAACAGAAAACTACAGTGCTGGACTTTATAAGTACGCGAGTTACGATCTGGGTAGGCAGTCACTACACCTCAGACCCAGCACTGTGGAGGAGAATCAGGCGTCTGGTGTTCATAACACTCACTCGAAGACAACGAGAGGCCTTGGAGGAGTTCACAGAGGCCAAAGAAGGAAGACGGAAGAGCTGACTGCTGGTGTTCGATATCCCTGGTTCCACGGATGCTACGACTGACGGTAGCGTGCAGTTCCTCGGTTAGCATGGATTCGGCCAGTTCTTTAATCAACGTGTATGGAGGAGTTATCTGTATAGAATCTGATGGAAAGGGACTTTTGATGCTCTTTGAAATGAGAATGAATTCTTGGTTTTAAGACCTCTAATTCCCTGTTTCTTTTGGATGGGATTATATCCAAATGAAATGCCTGCATCTGTCTTATTTATTGTAAGTTTTTAAATGTATAATTTGTCTGATTTCTTAACCTCTTTTATATATAAAAGTTCTAGAAGGTTTGTATCGCCTTCCTGCTTTAAAGCAATTGGTCAAAAATATATGTAATCGTCTTAATTACAAAAACGAACCATCAAACGGAAAAAACCCCACTAAAAAGATGAATAAAATAAAGTTGCGGTAGGTTGCTTTTAGAGTATTATTTTTTGTAAGGGAGACACAGATTATTTGTATTGTCACGATGTACAGAGGAGACTGGATAGGGGGTTTCAGTCCGCGCCTTTGCGCGTGGACAAAATTACAGCTAAGCTTTAGCTGCACGGGACTTGTACAGCAATGAAGTTCACTGTGTTTAAAAATAAAGAGGTACATTGTCGTATATTGTATTTTATACCACACATTTAGACACAAAAACGAAAAACTGCAATATATAAATAATTATATATGAATGCCGCACCAGCCTTGGGTGGCACTGCTTCTGTTTTAGGAATAAAAAGAGTCAACTTCATGCTTTTTCCTGTGCTTGTGTTTTTTGGGGGGAGGGACTGTACGGCTTTGATGAAGACATAAAAACACCTAAAATATGCTTCAATTTTCACGTCCACCCCATTGGCTCCTCCTGTTTGCACCAATTCTGAGTGATAATGGACACTTTCAGACCAGAACCACTTTTCTTTGAATGCAGACATGGAAATGCAGTGTTTGTGCACAGAGAAAGATCTCTTTCCTGTATCTTACTCTGTTCAGAATAAACTGTATGCTGATATTCAAAGACCCTGGGATTTCTCTTACTTCCCACACCAAATCTACATGCTTTCCAAATGCACAAGTCTGATAAACAGCTTTAGGGTCAAGCACACCAAGGCCAGAGTTTACACTCTATTTGTGAGGTATTCACATGAACATCTGTTTAGGGTAGGAGTATATATCAGGGGAAGCGTTCATAATTGAAATGTGCATTATAAATGACCATATACTCAAGTATAACAGCTTAAAAATGTTTTGTAGGGTAATTTGCTTCATGACATACATTTAGCTTTATGGACACAGATTCATCTAACCTATGTGTAGCCTCATGTTTAATATGGTCTTGCTATGAATACAGTGGTTAAACAAGATATAATGACAGCTATAAAATCAGAACACAAATACAACATAATTTTAAATGCGAGTTAAATGAAAATCACTCATTGAACTTCGAGAACGTAAAATCGTTGAACGGGATGAAGTGCTTACACAAACTGACTCCCATTAACGTTTAAATAAGTCTTCACTCTCCGTTCTAGGTTGTGTCTCAATTTCGGAGTTATTTACATGTATGTATGTTTTTGTGATTTATATGCTATTTCGATTTTCACTTGATATGTATATTTTACCTTTGCTTCAAATGTGTCACTTATTGCTGTGTTTTCTAATTTGAGCAAGAACACGGCTGTGATGTCCGGACAATGGTGTGTCTAGGTAGGCGGCACTCTAGGTTTTGAGACGCAGCCAGAGTTCAGCATGCGCACGGCGGAGCAGATGATCGCTTGTGCTAAAATCATTACTTTTTCTACTTTTTAGCTTGCTAAGCACTCTGGCCGATACATGTGGGTTTAATATAGATTGGGTGAATTGTATTAAGCATATTATTATTTTAAATATATTGCTTCAAATAGTTAAATCGGGATGAATGGATCTCTTAAGCAGGATAGCTTTAGCAGCTAGCCTGTTAGCTTACCGGTGAGCTGTCCTATTTTCACCAAAGAAGATCAACTTCCTTTTGGGTGAGAATCACGACAGACCGCCGTCTTACAGGCCTCGGCGGGTTTCTTTTGTAACCAGCGGCACTGTTGAAGTCTAGGTAAGGATATTTATGGTTATACATGATATAAAAATGCATTATTTGCCTTAAATTATGTTAAATAAAGGCGCAAGCCGAAGAGTTTGTTATATAAAGCGTAAGTTTCTGCTTAGCTGTGTTGTGAATCTGAGGGCAGTTCCCACAGTTGGCGTTTAAAGTATTTTAAATATTAATTTCAACACATTTAAAGCAACATATGTTAAAAAAAAACAAAAAAAAAACATAGAATGTTATGAAAGTAAAAGAAAATTCAGCGCACTATTATAAAGTGGTACTGTTTTATTCAAATACTATATTATTTACAGCCGACTACTGTATAAGGTTACTTAAAATATTGTCATTTGTATTACCGTAGTACATGTTCACAACGTCATTTCACCATGTTAAGAAAGAAAAAACCACTACAATACTTTTGCCAAAAGAATGACAGTTCTTTAAAACTTGATAATTAATCAGACATACTTAACAAAATGTATTATTGTTCACTCAAAAAATGTTAATCAGCAATATTTATCATTGAACATAAATAAATGTTTTGAACACCAAGTCAGTATATTAAAATGATTGTCATCATAAATTAAAAAAACAAATTGAAAATATATTTAAACAGTTATTTGAAATCATGATTTTATTTTCCAGTAATTCATTTTTTTAAAAACTTCAATATGTCAAAAAAATTCGCTTAGACGTGTTCTTCCTCAAATTCAAATTCTTTAGTTGCGCCAACACTGAAAGAGAGAATTACAACACTTGCAAGAAAACACTGTTGTCATTTATTATTTTGATCTTACAGTGATAGCAGCAGGGTTCATACGGTCATGGAAATCCTGGAAAAGTCCTGGAATTTTGACATGGCATTTTCCAGGCCTGGAAAAGTTTAGGAAAAACAGAAAAACCCACAAAGTTTTGGAAAAGTCATGGAAATTAGTTTAACAAATATCTGTATACTTGAATTAGGGCTGTGCGATATTGGAAAAATCTGACATTACGATATTTTGTATTTCTGTGATAAATATTGCGATGTGAATACAATTTCACCAGATGATTTAACAGGTTTATTTGGATTGATTGGGGGGATTTTGTAGGGGAGTGACTCTCAAATAATGTATAACAAATAAATTACAAGCATAGATAAATAAAATATAGTAAAGATAAAAGTGAATTTATAGTTTTCAGGTATTCACTATTCAGGTACAGATATTGAATAATCAACACTGCATAGTCTTCATTGTATATTATTTAATCTTTATTAAAGTTACAAAAAATTTCTTGTGGCCGGATGTCTTTAAATTTGAAATATTGAAATGTTCACACAGTCACAGGCCTTAAAGCAGGGGTCACCAAACTCGGTCCTGGAGGGCCGGTGTCCTGCAGATTTTAGCTCCAACCCTAATCAAACACAGCTGAAACCGCTAATCAAGCTCTTACTAGGTATACTAGAAACTTCCAGGCAGGTGTGTTGAGGCAAGTTGGAGCTAAACCCTGCAGGGACACCGGCCCTCCAGGACTGAGTTTGGTGACCACTGCCTTAAAGGGACAGTTTACTCAAAGATTTAAATGTACTCACTATTTACTCACACTTCACTTGTTTCAATACTATACGAGTTATTAAATTATATTCCTTTTGTGTTCATTTAAAAAAAAAAAAAAAAAGCAAACTCAAATGTTTGAAACAAGTGAAGGGTGTAATGAAAATGGCAAGTAATTTTTGGGTGAACTATCTCTTTAAAAATGCATGCAGATGATAAACTTTTACTCCATTATGATTAAACTCTATATTAAACTGTAATCCCAACATTGCATATCCTGCGATGTGACTATTGCGGATGCACACATTGCGATATCGATGCTGAAAGAAATGTAAACAAAATAGATTGTTGCGTGTTCTATGATGTGCTGTAATAAATTTGAACGTCATTGTTTTTCTTATTTTTTTACCATGTATATGTAGGCAATACATGAAACATTACGTCATGAAAATGTACTTGAAAGTTCTGGAAAAGTCTTGGAAAAGTCATGGAATTTTAGTAGTAAAAATGTGTATGAACCCTGTAGCAGTAGTTGCTTAACTGCTATTCTGCAAAAATACTTATTGTTAAGGTAAACGTTTCCTTTCTCTGTGCTTTCTCTTTGCAGTAGAATGACAGACAGTGCCAGTCTTCAGTTTGTTAGCCCGTATGCATTCGAGGCCATGCAGAAGGTAGATGTGGCCAGATTGGCAGCTTTAAGTGACCCAGAGCTGCGTCTCCTCCTGCCCTGTCTGGTCAGGATGGCTCTCTGCGCCCCTGCGGATCAGAGCAATACCTGGGCACAGGATAAAAAGCTCATCCTGCGGCTGCTGTCAGGGGTGGAGGCGGTGAACTCCATCGTTGCTCTGCTGTCTGTGGATTTTCATGCTCTGGAGCAGGATGCTAGAAAAGAGCAGCAGCTAAGGTGGGTCTGAAGGAAAGAAAGTGCTTTCATGTGGTCATTCTGTAGGTTCAGCTCATTGGTATATTAAATGAGAACTTCTCGCTCAGAGAGGAGGATGTTTCTGATTGAGATCATCTTGATTATTTGATGATTTAAGCACATTTTCTTTCACACAGGCATAAGGCTGGAGGGTCTAATGGTGAGAGCATTCTGGTCTCTCAGCTTCAGCATGGTTTGACTCTGGAGTTTGAGCACAGTGATCCTCTCAGGAGACTCAGACTGGCTCTCAGTGAGCTGCTGGCCATTATGAACAAGGTTCAGTGTCTTTTTATTTATTTCTGCATAATGATCTTACCTTATGATCGTATAGTATTTTGTATTTTAAAGGAGCATCATTCTATTTTTCAGTGTTAAAATACTTGTTTGTATATAAAAAAGAAAATTTTTAAAAATAAAAATATATTAGGGTACATTAAACTGGTCAAATGTTACAAAACAAAAAAAATGTGATATTTGAAAAGATTTCAGTTGGCAAAAGATTCTTCATTCTCTAAAAGAAAAACAAAGTACAGCTAAAAGTAATATTAGGCTCCAAATATGATGTTGGCATCAATATAACAATATTAAAATGGACAGTTGCTATTTTAAATAATCTGCAATTTTATTTTGTGTTTGTCACAATATTAATGTTTTGTTCATTTTTTGTCAAATAAATGTAGTAATGGTGAATGTATTTCATTTTCATTTTAAGAATATAAAGGCATATATTTTCTCAATATTTCACAAATATGGCTTTTATGTTATTTAGTTAATTTATTATATATATGTTTATGTATATTATATTATTATTGTATGTGTCTGTGTGTTATATATTATTATTATTTTTTTTTTTTTTAATTAATATATGTTATGTTCCCATGTTGAACAGGTGGCTGACTCTAATGGAGAGTTTTTCCTCAAGTCCTCTGAGTTGTTTGAGAGTCCAGTGTATCTGGAGGAAGTGGCTGACGTTCTTTGCATCCTACAAGCAGGTGAACTTTGGAGCATTTTTTGTGTCAAGCTTTTGTTACTTTTAGCAGCACGCCATATATCTTTTTTTCTTTGTCACAATAATCTCTAGATCAGTAGACACATCCTTCAGTATGTCAGAAACAAAGACTTAGCTAAAATGTAACTTCAGCTCTGCCTTGTGATGTTCTAATCTTAAATAGAAAACATTAATTCTTGACTTTAAGTTTATCTGTTCCAACAGAGCTGCCATCTTTGCTGCCCATCATTGAAGTGGCCGAGGCTCTTCTTCACGTGAGGAATGGAGAGTGGTTCCTCTGCCTTCTGGTGGCAAATGTCCCGGACAGCTTCAATGAAGGTATGTTCATCACCTATTAAAATATTAAGACTCTATTCTGTACATGTGATCCAAAGACTATGCTATTCAAGAAAGCTAGTTAAATGCATGAGTAAAATTTATTCTATGAGTTATTGATGAGTTAAATGAGTTATTTGCTCAAAAAAATGAACCTACCCAAAAACTCTCCTCCAGCTTCACAAACACAATGAACATCTCTGATTTGAGTATGTGAGTCATGTGTTTAACTTCAATCCAATAATTTGTGAGTAAGGTGCACCCATGAATTACAATTATGTGAATCACACAATACAGGAACACTGTTGAGATTTTTGATGTCCCTTTTCTGTTTTGGGTGCAGCATATTGCATATTTTTGCAAAATCAAGAATTGGTCACATGCCTATAAAGATTATTCAATGAAAGATTTAAGCTTGTAGATAGCACTGCTGCTCACCTAATTGTGAATTAAAAGAACAACAAATTCTGAGGTTGTTTGTTTTTGTTGCTACAGCTATATTCTTATTTACAGCTTATCGTAAATTGGATTTGCTCTTCAGTGTTTGGACTCTCAGCAGTGAAAATTAAACCACACTGAACTGAACTTAAACTCTAAAAACTGAACTGACACCATTCCAATTCACTATAATTTTCTATGTGAAGCTGCTTTGACACAATCTACATTGTAAAAGCGCTATAGAAATAAAGATAGATAGATAGATAGATAGATAGATAGATAGATAGATAGATAGATAATCACAAAGGCAAGGTAATTCAAACTTTGTTTATGGAGTGCACATTTTAACACAACTGTAGACAAATTAGAATAAAAAAATATAAAGGAAAAAGAAAAATATCAAAATAATTAAATATAAGAATAAAAATAACAGACATGAATCAATCGAAAGCTAGAGAGTAAAAACAAGTCTATAAGAATGAAAAACAATTAAATATAAGAATAAAAATAACAGGCATGCATCAGTCAAAAGCTAGAGTGTAAAGATATGTCTATAAGAATAACAAATAGGGGGCACAGGGGCAGTCGTGGCCTGGTGGTTAGAGTGTTGGACTCGTGATCCGAAGGTTGCTGGTTCGATACTCGGTACCAGCGGGAATTGGGGGTGGGGGGAGTGAATGACCAGCACTCTCCACCACCCTCAATACCACGACTGAGGTGAGTCCCTTGAGCAAGGCACCGTTCCCCTGAGCAAGGCAACTGCTCCCCGGGCGCCGCAGCATGGCTGCCCACTGCTCCGGGTGTGTGTTCACGGTATGTGTGTGTTCACTAACTGTGTGTGTGCACTTGGATGGGTTAAATGCAGAGCACAAATTCCAAGTATGGGACACCATACTTGGCCACACTACACTTCACTTCACTTCACTTCAAATAAAATATAAAAATTAAAAAAATAGATCTTAATGGCCTACAGGCTGTATATGACCTTATAAGGTCACAGATTAAGACCACAAAGTTTTTCAATGCACTTCAAACGCTTTTGTCACAAACAAGTAAAATATATGGTCATGAGCTTTGGGCCTTGACCGAAAGGACAAGATCTCGGATACAAGTGGCCGAAATGAGTTTCCTTTACAGGGTGGCAGAGTGCACCCTTATAGATAGGGTGAGAGCTCTGTCACCCGGGAGGAGCTCAGAGTAGAGAGAAGTCAGCTGAGGTGGCTCAGGCATCTGTTTCGGCTACGCCTACCTAGGGAGATGTTCCAGGCACGAGGAGGAGGCCTCTGGGAAGACCCAGGACACGCTGGAGGGACTATGTCTCTCGGGTGGCCTGGGAACGCCTCGGGATCCCCCCGGAGGAGCTGGAGGAAGTGTCTGAGGGAAGTCTGTGGTGCTCCCCTGAGACTGCTGCCCCCGCGACCTGGTTCCAGAAAAGCGGAAGAAAATGAATGAATGAAATAATATATAAACTAAATGAAAGTAAACTTTCAAAAAATGATTTTGTCCTGGGAAAAAGAAAGGAGTGGCCATCTTGATACATAGACAAGTAAACTTCAACTTAGTCAATATCCATAAAGATATAGAGGGTAGATTTATTTTGCTAAATGGCTCTATAGATAGCATTGGCATATCGCTCATGAGTGTATATGCTCCAAACAAGGATAGACCGTCTTTTATTAAAAAAGTTTTCAACACAATTATACAGCATAGCTCAGGAATATTACTAATTGGAGGAGACTTCAATTGTATTATGTCACAACACTTAGATAGGCAACCCATCTCCAATACCCCATGCTCGCGAATGAGTATAATGTTAAAATTTCAGTCTTCTGAATTTGAACTTGTGGACGTATGGCAAAGTAAATTTCCAAATAGCAAAGACTTCACATTCTGATGAGCTTCATAGAATAACTAATATGAAGATTTTACCAATGAGCATGTCGGACCATTCACCGATTGAAATAATATGGGACATAGGTCATAAGCAAACTTCCAAACGATGGAGACTTAATGCTTCGCTCCACAACGATAATGAATTTATTTCATTTATCACAAGTGAGCTTAAGTCATATCTAAGTATAAATGACACCTCAGACGTATCTCCACTAATTGTATGGGACTGCGCAAAAGCATATCTTAGAGGTAGGATTATCTTATATGCGTGCGCCAAGAAGAGAGAGAGGATAGCCAAACAACAAGAATTGGAATGCGCAATCAATAATTTAGAAAAACAGCATAAACGAACACAAAAATCAGAATTACTAAATAAAATAAAAGGTGCACGAAAGGAATACAATAAACTAATCGCTAATAAGATAGAAGGCATAAAAAAAAAAATTATTTTGTCTAATTACCCCACAGAACTCATTGTGTTGCCAAACATAAGGCCTCCACCACCAAACTCAAAATGCAAACGACACACAATTATTGTTATTGTCTCACTGCTCTGAGGCGCAATGTATTTATTGTGGAGGAAAAGAGCTACTGTTTCTATCTCCACTTACAGTAATCTTTATTTATTATTGATTATATCTATATAATTGTTATTATTGATATCACAAGTTTCCCTGAAAGTGAGGATTTTATTCTCCTCAACTCCTAAACACCACCGTTATTTAATTCATAGTTATCTTTTTTCAAGCAATAGTAGACTCTGGGGGTTTATCAGAGCTTGAGTTGAAGCTAAATAAATCCAAATAGTAATATTGTGAAATATTATTATATTACATAGAGTGTAATTAAAATGCAGTATCACTAGTTTATCTAAAAGGAAAAAAAAGCATTCAGATGTTTTATGATATATGTGAAGGTGGTCAGTAGCATTTGTTGTGTTCAATCTAACATTTTAACTATAAAAATGCTTTCATGAATCTAATAATGTATGTGACAACTGCTAATTTGATAAGGGATGTTACATATCTGACACGCTTGAGGTGGTCGGTAATGTATTTTTTGAATGTAAAAGGATATTAAAGTATTCTATTAAACCCAATGAATTAATGACCTTTTTAAGACGGCATCTTATATTTATCTGTCATTTTCAGTTTAAGTTTATTAAATTGCAGATTGTCCCTATAAAGTCATTCAGGTGTGTCTGAGTCTTGGATCAGGGTTATATACATTTAATTTAATTTTAACATACCAAAATATAACAGTGTGTTGCGTTTTTCTCCATTGACTGTAAAGCCACATAAAACTTCGGGTTACTTTACATTTGATCTGCTTTATGTGGCCGTTGTAGGATCATCCAGAGGTGGCGGATTTCCATTTTGATGAGTTTGGCTGCTAATTATGTGCCGTTTGGGCTTGCGGGCGTTTGTTTCTCTTTATGTGTGTGTATGTGGGTTTTCCTCAAAGACGCTTTAAGTGGAAATAAAAACATTTCGAAGTCTCTTCTATCTTTTCATCACTCCCAGGTCCTTGTTGAGTCAATAGCTTATTTGTGCGAGGCTCCATTCAGAGCCAGTTTGAAACGTTTCATATTATTGAATGGCCAATTCTCAAGGCTCATTACCTATACAGGATCTTTCATTGGGAGAATATTCTGCTCAAGGCTGAATCATTAAGGGAAAGAGCTTGTCTATAGAGATACACTGTAATCAGATGCAGGATGAATTGTGACGGACTCGGCTGCATTTTCTCTCAATCAGCTGTTTTTTTTTTTTCCCCCTTCATAAGAGACTATTGAAACTAATATCATTTCTGCACTCGGTTATAAAAGACTCTCTGTAATTCTAATCATTCTACGTGGCAAGCTGTCATCTGTGGTTAAAATCATAGAATCAAAGAGAAGCAGCTATTTTAATTCAAGGCCAGAGCTTAATTCAGAGCCAAATAAAGAAACGCTTATTTAAAGGTGTTTGTGGAGAATATTTATCTCTATCTGAGCCATAATGTATTATGTTTAGCTGTGTCTGGATAAAAATAATTTCCCAATATAGGAGTTCTATTGTAATTACAGAATGCTATATTGTTATATTCAATTAAAAAATGGACTTTAAGCTATGTTATCCAATTGTCTGTTCTCTAATGTGTCTTTTACGTTGTTAGAATATATCTGTTTCTAATATGTCTTATCAGACTTCATGAATAGACTGTAATTTGATGGCACAAAGCTTGTGAGAGCTAGGGTCAGAAATGAATGGTTCTCATTCACTAATAATTGCGTGCATTTTTCGTATTTATTTGCACATTTGAACTTCTCATGAAAACTTTCCACCTAATTCACAACAACTAACAACTTAAACTTGTTCTTCTGTTAATGAATTTGAATTGTTCTCAGGGAGCGTCATCGTGCATGAAATTAGTCATTTGCATAAAACACGCCCGTACCACCTCCATATAAGGGCTTTCCACGGCACTAGTCCAGTGAAAATGCTAAGTGAATGAGACCCAATGTGTCTCGATGGAAGAAATTAACAAAATTGGCCCACAAATTTAAGGTGAGGGGGTAAACAATGCCCTAACACAGCTATTATTAAAATGGGAGTTTTTGCATAACTTGCACAAGGCTAGTAATATGGATATATTGATAGTTAATATGGATTTTGTGTAAGACCTGATTTCAAAGGCCTTTTAAAACGGTCATCAAAGAGCTTACATGTCACTTATAAAAAGCCTAAAAGATCAGGATTAGTATCAACTGAGCATGACGACAAGAAATCAGTAGTCAGTATCATGATCAGCAACCTAAAATTAAATTAAAATAAAGTTTTATGAAATATTACAATTTAAAAGTGATAGAAAGTTTGAAAGAACATTTAGTTGCACTTTATTTTAAGGTACAGTTCTTGTTATTAACAAACCATTAATAATGACTGCTGCTTATTAATTGTTGTGAACTAGTAGTTAGGTCTAGGTATTGGGTAGAATTAGGGATGTAGAAAAAGATCATGCAGAAAATATGCTTTATAAGTACTAACAAACAGCCAATATCATAATAATAGGCAGGTCATAAACCACTTGTTAATTGGTGTGGTCTAAGCTGTTACCAAACCTTTATTTGAAATGAAATATACTGTAACATTTTAAGTCTATTTGCTGTCAGTTTTATTTTTTTTGCGCATATTTTTTTCTTAATCTAAATTGTCTTTGAACTGATGATGAACCTTTGAATGTAAATTAATGTTATGACAGTATAACAAAATTTTTATGTCAATTAAAAGCAGTACATTTAATCCAAACTCTTCCCTCTGTGTGTCCAGTGTGCAGGGGACTAATAAAGAACGGAGAGCGGCAGGATGAGGAGAGTGTTGGTGGCCGACGCAGGACAGAAGCTCTCCGGCAGCTGTGTCAGATGAACCCATCTCAGGCTCTGAACATCAGGGCCATGGTGGTGAGTGTGCAGCTCGAAAACCACCTGTTATGCATAGTATTAGACTGCAGCTAAAATGATCAGAGCAATGTGATGTACTGAAGTCAAGCCCTCTGTTCTTCTTCAGGTGGAAGAGTGTCATCTCCCAGGCCTCGGCGTCGCTCTGACACTGGATTATAAGCCAGACATGGCAGATGAGGCAGTCAGTCCACTGGTGTCATACGTTAGCGGTCTGCTACTGGGCACCAATGGAAAAGTGCGCACATGGTTCAGTATGTTCATTCGCAATGGACAGCAGGTAAGGAACAATTGATGCTGCTTTTTAAACTTAAAATGCATGCATTGTCCTATGTCCACCTTGTATTAATGGGATAGTTTGGCCAAAAGTGAAAATTTACTCACCCTCGTGTGGTTATAAACCTTTATGAGTTTCTTTCCTGTGCTGAACTCAAAAGAAGATATTTTAAAGAAGGCTGACAAATCTGTAACCATTGACTTCAGTAGTAGGAAAAGAAAATACTCTGGAAGTCACAGGTTTTAAACATTTTTCAAAATATATTCTTTTGTTTTTATCAGAAGAAAGAAACTCATAAAGGGTGAGTAAATGATGACCGAACTTTCATTTTTGAGTGAACTTTTCCTTTATCATAACTTCTACTGATTGAACTTGGCCAACCAAGTAATAAAATAACATTCACGTTTATGCTTAAAAAAAAAAACCCCCAAAAAAACATAATGTGTTTGATAAATGTTTGGTATAACTAAACGGTGCTGCTTGTTTGCACCACACAGACCTCTTAAAGAAGTCCTTGAATTTAGTGAAGAACAGAAATGTCTCTGATTTAGTTTAAAGCCAGTTGAAACAGCGCTAACATTCTCAATGGCACTCAAAACAGGAACACTGAATTAAAAAAAAACTGCACCATGGTATTTAAAAAATATTGGGAGATATACATAGTAATTGTATTATATTGTTAACGTAGACGTGTATTAAATGAGCAATGAAATATAAGTACAGTAATTGCCATTAAGCTATTTCATTTTTAATTCACTTTTGTAGTGAGGTGATACAATTATGTTTTTACTTTATGATTGACAATCTCAATGTATGATATTATGGATGACTGTTATTATTAGAATATTTTTTATCACGTTTATATGGATAGTATTGTTTTTCTGAATCTAAATGTACAAAATTACCTCTGTACGTCTCATATTCAGGGAGCAAAAGAGTTGCTTAAATAAACAGTTAACTGGCTTCTACAACGTTCACTCAGGAGCAAAAATCCGCTTTTATATTAGAAAGTCGAGTTTTAGCATGATGATTATCAATTCCAACTAATATGAAATATGTTATGATGATGATGATGATTTTTCTTTCCATGTTATGTAAGTTAGCAAGTGAATGAAAAGATGTGGATGACATCTGAACTACAGTTTTACAGTCTGTGTTATGGCACATGCAAAGTACTAAGTATGAATTCTTTGCTTTGTGCGCTTTCTCACAAAATGCCATGTAACTATGTTGGGTCAGTATGCAGATAGTAGGTGGCAGTGTTTTCAGCTACCTCTGTAAGTGGTTGAATATGAATATACTCAAGAGAGTTCAGTGTCTTTATGTTTAGCATCGTCCACTTGCCCAGATCTTAATAGCAGATGTAAACTCTGAACTGTGTGTCTCACTTCAGAGGAAAAGAGAGAGCAGTTCGGTGCTGTGGCAGATGCGGAGGCAGCTGCTGTTGGAGCTGGTGGCCATTTTACCCCGCTCTCGCAGTACACACGTCCCCAACGACAGCGACATGGACACAGAGAGCAGCTCAGGTTATTCTGGCCTTCGGGAAGAGCATGTAGTGAAGGCCAGTGCGCTGCTACGCCTCTATTGCGCTCTGATGGGGATTGCCGGTCTTAGGTATGTTACAATTCAGGCCTTTTCAGCACAAGGGGGCTGGAAAAATATTGACGTTGTGATACTTTTTCTTTCTGCGATTATATAGTGCAATTTATAGAACTTCACCAGATAACTTGAAAAGAGCTATTGAGCATGAGTAAATACAATAGAGCAAAGATAAAAGGGAAATAAACAGTGTTTTGTGGTTTTCAAGGTAGTCAAATAGCTTCAGATACAGAAATTGAATAATCAAATGTAAAATAGTACTGCAAAGTCTTTTGTGTATAAATAATTCAATAGATCTATTCTATATTAAAGTTACTTATGGTCAGATTTCTTGTGTCTGAATGACTTAAATTAATGCTTAACCTAACTTAACTTATTGCTTAGCTTTAACTTACTGCTTAAACTTTCACTCTATTATGGTTAAACTCCACAAATCTAATCCGGGTTGCCACGCTTTTTAAAAAGTACTTAAAAGTACAGACATTCAGAGATTCAAGGCCTGGAAAGTACTTAAAAACAAACATAGGTCCTTGAAAGTACTTGAATTTAATTAGAAATTAAATTTGTTTATAGTTTTATTTCAACAGTTGTACTCAACTGTCAAAAACAGAACCAAAAAATTGAGAAACTTAAATTTAACTTGACTTTAAATCTTGTACAATAACACTGACAAATAATGCACATTTTATCAGTATTTCAGCAACCACATTTGAATATCACCAGTATTGAATTCAACAAATTTTATTAAAGTTATTGGAACATGACTGTTTAAAATGGTCAATTTTTGAAAATTACTCTGACATTTGTAATGTAAATATTAAATGTAAGTAAAATGTTAAGTACAGTAAGGACTTTCATGGCACTACAAATGCTGGGATATGAATTACAAAGGTGCTTGAATTAAAAAGTCCTTGAATCTGGTGTCCATGAAAGTGTGGGAACCCTGTCTAATGTGTTCTAACTGTGTCTTCCAGTCAAATATAATCCTGACTCAACATTGCATATCTTGCGATGTGACTATTGCAGATGTGCACATTGCTATATCGATGCTGAAATGACATATTGTGCAGCCCTAGTGTAGTAACTCATAACCACACATAAATTAAGCTGCTCAACTTAATTCCCCCCTTTAAAGAAGTTCCTGGCTTTGTTCCATGGTGAGGTTGTAAATATATGGGAATTAATTCCACAAATCTGGTAAAAATTTGTAAAAACTGTTTCCAAGTGTCATTTTCAAGCGAGTTTTGTCTCCACAGGCCCACAGATGAAGAGGCGGAGCAGCTGCTGCAGTTGATGACCAGTCGGCCACCAGCTACGCCTGCAGGGGTGCGCTTTGTCTCCCTGTCTTTCTGTAAACTGCTGGCGTTCCCCACTCTCGTCAGGTACAGCTTTTTTGCTGCCAATAATCCACCCTTAAAGATAAATGAGGATTTAATGATGGGTCATAATATACACAAATTTTACATTTCTTCACTTCTGTAATATGCCAAAAAAGAGCATAATTTAGTTTCACACCATTTCCCACTATTTTTCAGCACAAAGCATTCTTTTTGGACATGAAACACTACCATCAAAACTGATTCAAAACAAACTGTTCAAAAGACCTTGGTTAGTTTAAATCTTTATAAAATAACTCAATTTGTGAGAATATGCATGCTAATGGCTGATGACATCAGAATGTTTACAGGCATATATATATATTTTTTTACTGCTCATTATTTTATTAATGATTTGTCAAAATTAACTGGGGAAACAGCAGTTATTAGCAGTTTTCATTATAATTTTTATTATAAATATTTATTATCCTTATTATTATTTATAAAAAAAATAATAAATTTTTATAAAGTATAATACTATTGAATATTTATTAGTAATACGTAAATATATTTATAAAGTATAAAATATTTATTGTTAAATATTTATATTGTATTTTATATTTATATATTGTATTTATTTATTGTTGTTCTTCTTATACAATTTCAAAACTAATATTTATGGTCTTTTTCTTTGCTTTTAAATTTTAGAGCCTTGAAGCCTTTTTAACCTTAGAGCTTTTATTTTTGAAACGTCACTTATGAATTGCTTCTGTTTTGCACAGATTTATATTGTCAATTTAATGGAATGGCATTGGGTTATATTTAGGGCATGTAATGTGTTCAAAGGCTAGTTAAAAAGCAAACTGAGTGGCTCCAGGACACTGAAAACATTGTTATCATGAGCTGCTCACATGAAAAGGTCACAGTCCTGTGCATCAGATTACAAATATATATAATTACAGCATTTTGCTAAAACCTGTAATGTTCTCAGTCATTGTTCAAATTAATAAACAAACAGTTACAAGCCAACGACAAATAAAACTTTTTTTCCTTTCAAACTATGAAACTATAACAAACTATGAAAAAACTTACCAACCTCCAACTTTTTAATGGTAGCAAATGTCAAAAGATCAAGCAAAAAATATAATTCCTCACGATATGACCCCTTCAAGTAAAACATCAACATGAGTACTTTTAATTTTCTGTCATGATCTTGTCTGTTGTTGTTTTTGTTCGGTTCAGTTAAATACATCTTCAATAGTTTAGTACTGCTCAGCTTAATTTTCTCAAAACCCAGATGCGTCCTCATTGCTGTTGTTTCCTCTGTCTGCAGCACTCCAGAACAGGAGCAGCTGATGGTAATGTGGCTCAGCTGGATGATAAAAGAGGAGGAGTATTTCGAGAGGTACGGTAAACCTGGCTGGACCATCCTTCAGACCCATAACAACCAATAAATGCATTTTACAACATTCCAAATATGCCAGTTATTTTACGAGCTGCGTGACGGAAATCTTCTGGAGGAGCAATAAATTATGAGCAAGCAGAGTTTTTATGCTTGCGCACCAAACGTCTGTTTATCCTTTAATCCAATCAGTTTTGATTTATTTTCGCATTCTTCATGTCCTGCAATTATGAGTCCCATCTTGCGCATTCAGACCCACTTCTGTTCTAGACATGAATTCTTATTTCAGATATGAGTTTTTCGGACTTCTGCAGGAGTGTTCTCCACAAAAGTTAGAAAAGGTTGCCAATTAATAAAGGATCTCTTATATGACCCTTTCATAAAACATCTTAGTTTTTCTAATTGTATGTTAAACATATCTTTAATCCAGTGTTTAAATGTTGAAGGTGATGATTTATACAAAATTAACCTCCTGGCTAAGAGAGAATGAAAAGCAATAGCATCAGAATGGGATTTGCTTAAGTTATAGTCTTGAGTAGTAATGCCAATTATTGCTGTCATCATGGTCGGGAGCTATAGTTTTACCAAGCATTTTGGAAAAGCTATCAAAAATGTAACCCCAGTATTTAGATAGGACTGGATGTTTTTTTTTCTAATTAAAGTCTACTACCACAGACCCTAAAATAAAACCAAAAAAATTTGGTTCAAGCACAAAACATTTACACTAAAACATGCTTGAATCTCGATCCATTACACAATTTTATGCTTATAAAAGGGGCGAAAAGAGCATGAATGATAAAATGGAAACAGATGGGGTTATGCTGAGGTTAGGCAGTGACAGGCTTTTTCAATTTAATAACTAATAAGCAGCTGATGGGTTATAAGTCATCCCTCCTGCAGCTTTGCGCTCCTCGTGACCCACTGTGATTGGAGCTCTTATCCACACTCTATAAATTTAGAGATAAATGCCCATCAGTGCACGGCCGTGTGTGTGTGTTTGTGGTTAGTGTTATCATTGATGTTAAGCTCACTGTAGTGGCCCTGGGGGTTGCTGTGTATCGGTTTCCTCTGTATAATAAGAGTGTTTATGTTTCATTGACTATTTTTAACCTGTTTCCCTCCTCCTCCCTTTCTCCCCCCCACCTATTTTGCTATTCCCTCTCCTCCTTTTCTCTTCCTCTTTTTCCAGTGCCGCCGGAGTGTCGGCCTCTTTTGGAGAGATGCTATTACTGGTGGCCATGTATTTCCATAGCAACCAGCTGAGTGCCATCATCGAGCTGGTTTGCTCCACCCTTGGGATGAAGGTGAGTTTAAGCTCATCAGTTGGTCAGCATTATAATTTATATTATAATTTAAAATAGCATTAAATTAGCATTGAATGCCTGTTATTTGATGTACTGTATTCAAATCAACTTTGCTTTTGTATGTTTTTAATTCTATGATTTATGTATCCATGTTTTGGATTGATGAGATTTTTATATTGTATTCAGATAGCAATATATTTGATCAGAATTTAAATTTAAAAAATCTTAATTGTGTGAAGTAAGATTGTAACTCAAAGTAGTCTTCTCTACTTTAATGCATTTTGAAATGTATTCATGTGATGGTCAAGATAATTTTTCAGCTGAAGCATTATATTTTTACTGTCAATTTTAATCAATTCATTGCATCCTTGCTAAATAAAAAGTGTTTCTTTCAACAGCAACTAAATAGACCGTTCAAAAGAGCACTATAGCCTTGTAACATGACAGTAAATGTTTTTACTGTCACTTTTAAACTATTTAATGCATCCTTGCTGGATAAAAGTTTTTCTTGTTTTAAATAAAATAAAATAGAAGTCTTACTTACCCCAGACTTTCGAACAGCAGTATATATAATAACAGAGTTTGTTAGAGTAGACAATAAATTGGGTACAAATAAATGAGTGTAAAGATACATTCCAAAGTCACAGATGTTTCTGCCCTTGTGGTATTTGTTTTACAGATAAATGATGAAGCTGTAGCTAAAATGTTAATTTCTGCCAAAAGATGTGCGAGGAGACTGGGATATAGATCACAAAGTATAACCATTTTTTAAAAATTTAAAATATTTTATTTGAACTTTTAATAGGTGAAATTGCTTTTTAATTGAACTAATTAGTTTTTGTTTGTCATAACCATTAAAGCTATTGCCTACAGCAGTAGGTCAGGTTTATCCATTAGTGCGGCACTCCAGAGATATTAGGTTTTTGTTTGTTTCTCTATAAAGTCCAATTTAGCACATAACAAAGGGTGTACTTAGTCCTGTTTACTTTTGGGCTTAAATGCCAACATTGGTTAAACTCCAGAAATAATCCTTTAGGTGGAAACATCCGTTACACTTGGCTGGCACTGTAAACGTCTCTGAAGGATGCTGTTAATTGGTGAATTTATTGATTGTTAGCGTCTGAGAACATGCACATCCCAGAGAAGGCTAAAGCACGTCTGTGTGATATGTAATTGCCCTTAGCGGAGTCGTACATTATTGATGTGGTACAGAGAGATGAGTCATGGAGGGTTTGTTTAGCCAGAATGAGTCACTTTTGGTATTAAAAACCTGCTTATTGATTTTGATTTATCTTGATTTTGGTTGAAGTTTGAAGTTTGGTTGTCTTGGAATTAGTTTTCTGACTTAAACTCTTTGTTTTTCCACAGATCGCCATCAAGCCCAGTTCACTGAGCAAAATGAAGACCATTTTTACTCAGGAAATCTTCACCGAACAGGTGCCTCTTTCCTTACAGCGAATTAATGGACCCTTTTCACATTTCCGTGTTTCTCAGTAGCGGAAGTTGTCATAGTTGTGTAAACTTAGAGTGCAGTGAATTGGAGAGTATAACAAATACTTTTTTTACTATCCCATTTGCTGAAATAATAAAAGAAAAACTACCTGATGGTGTTATCAAGACTTTCAGAGAAAGGAAAAAATAGTGCGAGACAACGTCAAAGAAAACAACGTCAAATTTACCGTTCCACCCATAGGCACTGCATTAGAAACACCTCACAGAAGCGGTAATTCGTGTTTTGTAATTTGACGCAAAGATGATATAATACATATGTAAATGCATATAAATGTTCATTTTTTTTTTTCAAAATCAAAATATTCGAAACTTTCAAGGATTTAAGATTATGTTCACCATTAAACGCGTCATAACAGTCTTGTGAAAAGGGTCCATGGTGATGCAAAACACTCATCGCAAGAGCCCCGGTATACTTCAAACTAAATTAAAAAAAGCACTGAAATTATATAATTTTGACCAAAATCTGACCAAAAAGAAGTTCGTTTTGAGTTTGTTTCGGCAGATAGAAACAGCTCACCAAAGCAAACGTTTTGGGCGAGTTTGGTTTGGTCTTTAATACCTTTGAGCTACCATTGGTCCATGACGATTACACAATGAATGGGTTCTAGAACTTCGCCATCTTTGACTTGCTTCGTATCCATGATTCACTCAGTTCAATGTCAGACAGGAGAAAAACATCCAGCACAAAAACACTAAGTTAGCAACATGAGTAAACTGTAGGGTCAAGTAGCAGAGCTGGTACAGATGTATTCGCACCTGTACAATCGATTGCTGAGAGATTTTAAAGACTTGAAGTCACACAATGGTCTGATAAACATTTTTCCATTTAGTGTCTGTCCATGGCAAATAGAAAGCAATGTGACGTGTCATAGTGGCACTTCTTGCTGGAGAAGATTGTTTGCCTTATATGAAACATTGTTATGTTTAGGTGTACATTAGAGTGGCGTGATATATTTACAACCCTGCCTACTGGATGTCGGAAGATTTGAAAACAGTATACCTTCACTCAGCCTTTTCAAACTTATATTGGCCTCAACCAAAGAATAAAAAAGCACTTAGTTTGAAGCATACCATGGCCTTCACTAGCCTGTTTTAATAAAAAGAATGTTTTGTACCTCTCTGCATTCGTGCAATCACTTTGACATATTGCAAGATCTGTGTAGGCACCAGACAAACATCTTAATTACTAACAGCTTGTCATATTATTACATGCACTATTATAGATATCCTGTCCTAGCAGATAACTTTGAGAATCACATGCCTACCATCTGTCGAAAACAGCAATCTAACAAATGGAAACAAAGCGCTTTTTTGTCGTTATGGATATGGCATCTGTTGAGTATCGTATCAATCCCTGCTCGGAGGCTTATATTAAGTGGATGTTTGTGTTGTCACAGGTGGTCACAGCACATGCAGTGAGAGTGGCTGTTACTAATAACCTCAGTGCTAACATCACTGGATTCCTCCCCATCCACTGCATATACCAGCTTCTGAGAAGCAGAGCCTTCACCAAACACAAAGTGTCCATAAAGGTAATGCAGAGAATCTCCTCATGTTGTTCTGACTGTGCTGTTTCTGTTTTGTTGGAATTCTGGGTCCATATTCACAAAACATTTATCTTCCATGAAGAGTTCTTCTAAATAGCAGTAAAAGTTTTTTTAGCTAAGACTTTTCTCTTAAAACCAATTCACAAAGCTGCTGAGACCAGCTTTTACTAAGAAATATAGAGAAGTCTTAAAATAAGACGGGGCGGAGTCTACCTCCTTACTATGGATGATGTCACCATGATTACTAACTATGCACAAATTGAGTGGATGATGGGCGGGTGGGCGTCTTTATAAGCAATTTATTCATGGAATCCTTGTTGAGCACAGTATTATGTTGCCCATTATTATCTTCAAATAAACATTTAAAAAATAAAGATATTGAAATAAAGATTTTAAAAAGCAGACAGTGAAAAATTGCGTTCTAAAAAGTAGGTTCTTTGCTTTTATTGTTTGCACATTAAAAATCTTATTTCAGTGTTACAGGTTAATGTATGCAACTTAGTAAATAGTTTAAAATATAATATTATAGTTATAGAGTAAATAACTTTAAAATATATATTTTAAAAATTGTATAAACGTAGTAAAATATGTATTAATGTGTAAATAGATTTTTGAGAACATTAAATGTTGCGTACAGTGTGGTAATACCATGATTGAGGCAATAACTTATTAAAAGCTTGTTGCTGCCAGTTTTTTAACAGTTTTTTTTTTTCATGCAGATTTCAGACAATAGTCATTTTAGGATAGTTTGTGGTTTCACTGATTAAGGACTTACTTTTAGCACTAAAATGCTTTGGAAAAATACTCTTAAAGAAAAAATGGAGTCCTACATTTAGAACTGACACACTATATTTCTAAGATTCTCTCATATGTAAGCAAGTTGGAGCTAATTTTACTAACATCTTTACCATAAGATGTTTTGTGAATATGGACCCTAATCTGTTCTTTTTTTTGTATTATCTGCTTTTTTTTGCTCTTTGGCATCGTATTCCATACTATTATTCTTTGCATTCTGTTACATTTTATGGTTCTGTAGTATTCTTTTAATCTGTTTTATTTCTAACCGGTTAGTTTTTTTCTAAACAAGATGGTCAGGCCTCAACAAACTACAAAATGACTTAAAATTATTTTAATGAATATACTATGTATAGAGAGTCTAAAAATAATTCTTGAAATAGATCATTCTTGTTATTGACAATAAAATATCAAACATAAAGTTATTCCCAACTGAAAATGTAAACATTAAGAATTCAAATTCAGATGTGCCTTTTATAATATTAGGCTTGTTAGAAAATTAATGATCAAAAAATAATTTCATAATTACAGCACTGTTTCGATATAATTTTTCGACTTTCTATAGTTTGTGATATAATTTATGCTAGATTAATATCCCTCTCTGTTTTTTCAATGAATTCTATTCTGTTTATTTATTTATTTATTTATTTATTTATTTTTGATATTGTGCGTTTCTTCAGTTTTTTCATTGTGTTCTGCTCTTTTTTTTTTGTTGTTACATCTTAGTCTGTTTGCTTTTTTGTTTCGTTTTCTGCTCTACTGCTTTGTGATCCACTCTTGTTTGCTTATTTTTGCCTCCTGTTCTTCTGTTCTATTCTATTCTTCTCTGTATGTTCTTTTTTTGGTTGTTCTGTTCTATTGTGGGTATTCTGTTGTTTTAAATTTTATCATCTGGTTTATTTTCTATTGCAATCTCTTTTATTCAGTTTTTTTTTTTTTTCCTTTTTTTGTTATTGTTGTTGTTGTTGCTCATAAATAGGCTGTATAAATTCGCAAACTGTTGTTATTATCAACTCCACACAGCAGCCAGTAACTTACTGTTCATGCTCATAGATATATGAATAATATAAATATGTGCTGCACTATTTCTTCTCTAAACACTCATTAAAAATTACAGTGGCGAATAAACAACAGTTAAGAAAGCAATCATAGCAATGTAGATACATTTGAAGTAAAAATTATTAGCCCTCCTGTGAATTTCTTTTTCTTTTTAAAATATTTTTCAAATGATGTTTAACAGAGCAAGGAATTTTTCACAGTACTTTCTGTAATATTTTTTCTTCTAGAGAAAGTTTTATTTGTTTTATATCAGCTAGAATAAAAGCAGTTTTAATTTTTTTTAAAACCATTTAAGATCAATATAATTAGCCCCCTTCAGCAAGATTTTTTTTCGATTTCAAACCATCTTAATACAATGACTTGCCTAATTACCCTAACTTGCCTAATTAACCTAATTAAGCGTTTAAATTGCTCTTTACGCTGAATATAGTATCTTAAAAAATATATAGTCAAATATTATGTACTGTAGTCATGGCAAATATAAAAGAAATTAGAAATTAGTTATTAAAACTATTATGAAAAATATACAGGGGGGGGGGCTAATAAATAAGAAGGGCTAATAATTCTGACTTCAACTGTATTTACAGATTCCTTCACATAAAAAATCAGTCAACAAATTAAAAACAACCTAAGAGCCCCCTCATTTTTAAAAAAAGATGCTTTACAATCTTTACACTTATTAACCATTGCAAAAAACGATCAATCCATGAAAATTCTTACATTGCGCCCCTTTAAACTCTGCCCCACGCTAACTACACTGCATTATTCTGTTGACTCCGTTCAGTGCTAGTATTGACCTGAATCCATTGGGTTCTATTATCTGTTTGACTGGCTGGCTCCTCTCCTGACTCATGGAAAGACACTCCATTGATTTAATTAAGGATGTGGTTTTTGAATGTGGTAGCTCATCGGCCGGCTGATCAGAATGTTTCCTCGCAATTACATCGTCAGCCTTAAAGACTGGAATCTGCCTCCGCTAGAGTCAGTAAGCCATGTTATAGCTATTGATCTGCTCAGCTGGAAAGATGATTTAATCGCCCAAGTGCCAGAGGTAGATGATTGGATAATTCACTTATTCTGAATGTTCTCTGAGAGCGTTTTTTTTCTTCTTCTTCTTCCGTCTTTCTTTTCATGCTTTTTTTTTAGGACTGGATTTTCAGACAGCTGTGCGAGACGACCACTCCGCTTCACACTCAGCTGCTTCCTTTAATTGATGTTTACATTAACTCCATCCTGACCCCTGCTTCCAAGACCAACCCCGAGGCCACCAACCAGCCAATCACAGAGCAGGAGATCCTTAATGTTTTCCAGGGCTTGGCAGGGGTGAGTTGAGGCTTTAAACGTCTTTTTATAGGTCACATTGTGCTTGCAGGATCTTCTCAAAAAGCGAAAAAAAAAAAAGAATAAAACAACTGTGATAAATGACCACACTGCAGGAGCAAAAGTCAACCTATTCAAATCAGTGGCACAGATATTATTGAAGCTTTTTTTTTTTAGGCAAACAGAACTGGGATATTGCACACGTTATAGATTTAGATTTTATTGATTTGATAAAAGCGTTAATTGTATAGATTGCTGTCACAAAGCACTTTCTAGCACAAATGAAATTTACTAAAGTGATTTTATGTACATTTAAATGTAAACTGTCTATGCTAATGTTGACAATAAAATAAAAATAAAATGTCAAAATATTGGTGAAAAAATGTTCTACCTTCATTCATCTTCATATTTGAACAGCATACTTATTCTGACCTTTACAGATGTAAAACATATTTATAATATAATATAATATAATTTAATTTGTGCTGAGCAAAAATTAATCGCGATTAATCACATCAAACTAAAAGTTTGTTTAGACATAATATATGTGTGTGTATTATGTATATTTATTATGTATATGTGATACACACACACAAACACAGAAACAAAACTATACATTAAACTTTTGATACATAGTTTTTGAATTTATATATAATTTGTAACATATACATAGATATTTTATATCTAAATATAAATATTCATTTCTCAAATATATGCATGCATGTGTGTATTTATATATACATAATACACAGTACACACACTTATATCAAAACAAACTTTTATTTTGGATGCAATTAATCATGATAAATTTTAAATATTAAATTAAATATAATATAATATAATATATCCTGATTATTGAGTAGCATTCATTGGTAAGTAACAAGTGTAAAGATTTAAAAATCATAATTATTTAGTATTTTTGCTGCTCTGTGATCTTTAAATCATTCTTGGTATAATTATGCCTGACAGAAACTTTTAGTATATACATTATTCATACACTCAAAGACACTTCTGTAGATTATGGTAAAAATATATGATGATACAAATTATTGTTTTCGTATCGTATGTCTGTAATTTCTAGAATAATGTATAGTGATATTATCAGTGCAACTGTACTGACAACATTTGACAGTTATTGGGCTAAATTGACATGATATTGCTCTAAATTGAGCTGAAGAATTACACTGCATACTGTTATTTTTCTGTTTTCTGTATTAATGTGAAGCTGCTTTGAAACATGCCTTCCTGTAAGTGCAGTTTCCTTTAGCCTCAGTGTGACCTCTCTATATCTCCTCGTCAATCTGTCTTTCTCTCAGGGAGACGGAGGGAAAGTTCGCTCTCAGTACACCATCACCACCCAGTTGCTCATTCTTTATTACATCCTGTCCTATGAGGAAGCTCTGCTCGCTAATACAAAGACACTCGGTCAGTATATTACCCTTACATGGCATGTTTGATGTTTGTGTGTGTATGTATCTAGCTTTGTATATAGCTTTGAAAAAAATTAGACCACATGAAAATTCTCAGGTTTTTTGTATTTATGTTTTGCATATGTATTTGAATTTAAACAAATAGTTTTGTTTGACAAACTATGAATGACAATTTCTTACAAATTTACGATTAAAATTTATTTTAGAGTATGAAATGGCAATTGGTCAAAACAAAAAGATGCAATGGTTTCAGACACATTTATATTCATTTTTACCTGTTTTAAGAAAGCAGTGTTTCCTTGAACCCTAGTTTTTCAGTCACAACAAATATTGTTTTATTTTGACCAATTGGGATTTTCCAAAAATTGCGCTTTCCAAACATGTTTTCAAATAAATAAATAAAATAAATAAATATAAAAAATTAAATATCATTTTTGTGTAAATATTATAATTTTACAAATAGATACAGTCATTGTGATCCAGAGAAACTAGAGATGCTGAAAGG
Organism: Danio jaintianensis; assembly: GCA_903798115.1. Lineage (NCBI taxonomy): Eukaryota > Metazoa > Chordata > Actinopteri > Cypriniformes > Danionidae > Danio > Danio jaintianensis. The sequence continues at coordinate 12,279,045 of CAIGQV010018202.1, forward strand.
GACTGTTTTGTTTTGTTTTGTTTAAACTTAATTTTTTTTCTTTACATGTTTCATTGTTTACTTGATTTAGTTTTTATTTTAACAGTTGTGTTTGCACTTTTACATTAAATTTATTAAATATAATGCAATTTTAAAAACAGTGATTGATTATGTTAATTTTGAATTGATCTAATATTAATAATTCATTCATTCATTCATTCATTTTTCTTTGGCTTAGTCCTTTATTTATCAGGGGTCGCCACAGTGGAATGAACTGCCAACTATTTCAGCATATGTTTTTTATGCAGTGGATGCCCTTCCAGCTGCAACCCAGTACTGGGAAACACCCATACACTCTGGCATTCTCACACACACACTCATACACTATGGTCAATTCAATTTGTTCAATTCACTTATAGGTCATGTCTTTGGACTGTGGGGGAAACCGGAGCGAACGCGAACACGGGGAGAACATGCAAACCCCACACAGAAACGCCAGCCGGGACTCAAACCAGTGACCTTCTTGCTGTGAGGCGACAGTGCTAACCACTGAGCCACCGTGCCTCCCTAATAATAATAATGAATTAATCTTCTTTAAAATATTTTTCCTCAGTACATAAATTCTGTTCAAATTCCAACTTAATCAATTAAAAACAACAATGTTTTTCAGAGTTTTTGTTTATAGACGTTGTATGCTTTGTTGCTCTTTTACAGCCTTTTCCTTTTGTTTTAATTTGAAACAATTCAATTATCAAACGATACTTTCTCCGCAACACTGCTTAATCATTTCATCCCCAGTTAATCTGATGCATTCATGCTTATGTAAGTTCCTGCCTTGCCACCCAGAGTGCAGTTATAACATTAGGATGAGCTTAGCTTCCTCTGCATATTAAATTGCTTCAAACTCGCACCAATCACCTGCAGTTTGACTTTGCTTTGGAAGCCTCTCATCGGTTATTAGAGCGGTTCCTCTTCACTGTTTATGCACACAGCTCTTCCCAGAGTGCCGTGCTTATTTAATCTCTCTCTCTCTCTCTTGCTCTCTGCTCCTCTATCATTCTGGAGTAATGACGCCCTTTGGCTGTGCTAATGAACTGGAATACAATGAAAAATCACCTGTACATGAGCCGCACCACAGAGGCCTATTTTTAAAAAACAGCCTGATAACCAAATGTTCTTTCCTTCCAGCACTTATGCAGAAGAAACCCAAATCATACTCCGCTGCCCTCATGGACCAGATTCCCATTAAACACCTCATCCGACAGGCTCAAGGACTGCAGCAGGAGCTGGGAGGTAAAGGACACCTGTTTGACCTCAAATGAACTTGTAATGAAATATGGCGACTAGCAGATGATAAGAGAATTGTATGCAGTTGCATCACTAGATGCAGTTGTTTGTTTCACATGACATTGCAGTTTTTTTGTCTCATGACATTGATGCTTGTTATTATTGTTAAATATGTTATTAAAAATACTATTATATTATATTAAATTATATTATATTATATTATATTATATTAAAAATATATTATAATGATTAATCACATCCAAAATTAAAGTATATTTATTTGTGTGTACAGTCGTGGCCAAAAGTTTTGAGAATGACACAAATATTAGTTTTCACAAAGTTTGCTGCTAAACTGATTTTAGATCTTTGTTTCAGTTGTTTCTGTGATGTACTGAAATATAATTACAAGCACTTCATACGTTTCAAAGGCTTTTAGCGACAATTAAATGACATTTATGCAAAGAGTCAGTATTTGCAGTGTTGGCCCTTCTTTTTCAAGACCTCTGCAATTGGACTGGGCATGCTCTCAATCAACTTCTGGGCCAAATCCTGACTGATAGCAACCCATTCTTTCATAATCACTTCTTGGAGTTTTTTGTTTGTCCACCCGCCTCTTGAAAATTGACCACAAGTTCTCAATGGGATTAAGATCTGGGGAGTTTCCAGGCCATGGACCCAAGATTTTAACGTTTTGGTCCCCGAGCCACTTGGATATCACTTTTGCCTTATGGCACGGTGGTCCATCGTGCTGGAAAATGCATTGTTCTTCACCAAACTGTTGTTGGATTGTTGGAAGAAGTTGCTGTTGGAGAGTGTTTTGGTACCATTCTTTATTCATGGCTGTGTTTTTGGGCAAAATTGTGAGTGAGCCCACTCCCTTGGATGAGAAGCAACCCCACACATGAATGGTCTCAGGATGCTTTACTGTTGGCATGACACAGGACTGATGGTAGCGCTCACCTTTTCTTCTCCGGACAAGCCCTTTTCCAGATGCACCAAACAATCGGAAAGGGGCTTCATCGGAGAATATGACTTTGCCCCAGTCCTCAGCAGTCCATTCGCCATACTTTTTGCAGAAGATCAATCTGTCCCTGATGTTTTATTTTGGGAGAAGTGGCTTCTTTGCTGCCCTTCTTGACACCAGGCCATCTTCCAAAAGTCTTCGCCTCACTGTGCATGCAGATGCGCTCACACCTGCCTGCTGCCATTCCTGAGCAAGCTCTTTGCTGGTGGCACTCCGATCCCGCAGCTGAATCCTCTTTAGGAGACGATCCTGGCGCTTGCTGGACTTTCTTGGACGTCCTGAAACCTTCTTAACAAGAATTGAACCTCTTTCCTTGAAGTTCTTGATGATCCTATAAATTGTTGATTTAGGTGCAATCTTAGTAGCCACAATATCCTTGCCTGTGAAGCCATTTTTATGCAACGCAATGATGGCTGCACGCGTTTCTTTGCAGGTCACCATGGTTAACAATGGAAGACCAATCAGCCTGACATAATGATCTCCAGCCTTGTGCTTGTCAACATTCTCACCTGAGTTAACAAGACGATTACTGAAATGATCTCAGCAGGTCCTTTAATGACAGCAATGAAATGCAGTGGAAAGTTTTTTTCAGGATTAAGTTAATTTTCATGGCAAAGAAGGACTATGCAATTCATTTGATCACTCTTCATAACATTCTGCAGTATATGCAAATTGCTATTATAAAAACTTAAGCAGCAACTTTTCCAATTTCCAATATTTATGTCATTCTCAAAACTTTTGGCCACGACTGTACTGTGTATATTTTGGCATATGTAAATATATGCATTACTGTATTGTAAAAAATATTTGTTTATTGTATAATTTTTTATATGTAATACAAATTAAATATGAATATATATGTAAATATATTTATCTTGTATATTTTTGGATTTTATGTACAGTATGTTTCTGTATTTATACATGTATACATAAATATGCACAGTACACATATATATTATGTACATAAATACATGCTTGGAATGAATTGTCACTAATCATTTGACAGCATTATATTATATTATATTATATTATATTATATTATATTATGGGCTGCACGGTGGCGCAGTGGGTAGCACGTTCGCCTCACAGCAAGAAGGTCGCTGGTTCGAGCCTCGGCTGGGTCAGTTGGCGTTTCTGTGTGAAGTTTGCATGTTCTCCCCGTGTTCGCGTGGGTTTCCTCCAGGTGCTCTGGTTTCCCCCACAAGTCCAAAGACATGCGCTATAGGTGAATTGGGTAGGCTAAATTGTCCCCAGTGTATGTGTGTGAATGAGTGTGTATGGGTGTTTCCCAGTGATGGGTTGCAGCTGGAAGGGCATCCGCTGCGTAAAACATATGCTGGATAAGTTGGCGGTTCATTCAGCTGTGGCGACCCCAGATTAATAAAGGGACTAAGCCGAAAAGAAAATGAATGAATGAATGAATATTATATTATATTATATTATATTATATTATATTATATTATATTATATTATATTATATTATATTATATTATATTATATTATGATCTATCAGAAATTATTCCCAATGTGCTAATTTTGTGTGCAAGAATTTTATTATCAGCGTTAAAAAAATATTTAATTTAATTAATTTTATTTTATTTTATTTTATTTTTTAAAGTTTGGGGACAGTAAGATGTTATAATGCATTGATAGATTAAAGAAAATTAAAACCAACTATTTATTTGATCAATAATTCAGTACAAACAATATTTGGGAAATAGTGTTTTAGCAATTGAAGTACTCTTTTCTTTTTTGTATGAGGCATGACAGTTTATATCATTAAAATTGTATTAATTATTTATTTGTTATTTTACTGTACATTAATTTCAAGGTTTTTATACTGAATCTAAATGAATGAACTTAAGTAGACTGAATATCTAATAAGTTTTTTAGTTAAATTATGTGGCATTTAGTTTTATTTTTCTATCATCAGTCTTGCATTCTGCTCTTCTTCGTCTACTGGCCACCAACTATCCTCACCTGTGCATGGTGGAGGACTGGATTAGTGAAGAGGAAGTGACCGGGACTCTGCCTTTACTGAGGAAGATGCTGCTGACATCATCATCCTGCAAATACTCACAAGCTCAGCTACGAGAGGGTACAAACAACTCACCAATCACTTGCTTAGTCAAACACCAAATGTAGAAAATCACATTCCTGGTATGCCAGAGAGTGCATCAAGTTGACTGCATTTTCAAAATGTGATGCATAAACTGAAAATCATTTTGATAGATTAAAACAATACTTTCAGCATTTTTCGACAGTAAAGAATGCAAATAGATATTAAGAGTTAATTCCTGAAAAGTCAAATTTTCAGGAAAAAAAAATTCTTGCATTAAACATCAAGAAAGCAAAATATGTGCAAAGGATGCAAACATTTGAGTTATGTGAGTGTATGTACACTTACCGGCCACTTTATTAGGTACACCTTACTAGTACCAGGTTGGACCCACTTTTGCCTTCAGAACTGCCTTAATCCTTCGTGGCATAGATTCAACAAGGTACTGGAAATATACCAGAGTTTTTGGTCCATATTGACATGTTAGCATCACGCAGTTGCTGCAGTTTGACTGCACATCCATGATGCGAATCTCCCGTTCCGCCACATTCCAAAGGTGCTCTATTGGATTGAGATCTGGTGACTGTGGAGGCCATTTGAGTACAGTGAACTCATTTTTCATGTTCAAGAAACCAGTCTGAGATGATTCGCGCTTTATGACATGGCGCATTATCCTGCTGGAAGTAGCTATCAGAAGATGGTACACTGTGGTCATAAAGGGATGGACACGTTGACACGATGCTCAATTGGTACTAATGGGCCCAAAGTGTGCCAAGAAAATATCTCCCACACCATTACACCACCAACACCACCAGCCTGAACCGTTCATACAAGGCAGGATGGATCCATGCTTTCATGTTATTGATGCCAAATTTGGACCCTACCACCTGAATGTCGCAGCAGAAATCGAGACTCATCAGACCAGGCAACATTTTGGTCTTCTGGTGCTGTAGCTCATCTGCCTGAAGGTTCGACGTGTTGTGCATTCAAAGATGCTCTTCTGCATTCCTCGATTGTAACGAGTGGTTATTTGAGTTACTGTTGCCTTTCTATCAGCTCAAACCAGTCTGGCCATTCTCCTCTGACCTCTGGCATCAACAAGGCATTTGCTGCTCACTGAATATTTTCTCTTTTTCGGACCATTCTCTGTAAACCCTAGAGATGGTTGTGCGTGAAAATCCCAGTAGATCAGCAGTTTCTGAAATACTCAGACCAGCTCGTCTGGCACCAACAACCATGCCATGTTGAAAGTCACTTAAATCACCTTTCTTCCCCATTCTGATGATCGTCTTGACCATGTCTACATGTCTAAATGCACCGAGTTGCTGCCATGTGATTGACTGATTAGAAATTTGCGTTAACAAGCAGTTGGACAGGTGTACCTAATAAAGTGGCCAGTGAGTGAATAGCTTTACATTTTTTCTGAACAGAATTATAAAACGTGACTTATATACTCATACAACTTTATGTATGTTTTCTTTTTTCCCTCAACAATGTAGTTTGTTGTGCTATCTAGGAAATATGATAAGAAAATAAATGAAATAAGGCAATGGAACAGAATGGCATAGTATCATACATAAATGATTTAATTAAAATGAAAAAACAACCTGAATAAATCTAGAGAAGCTGTTGCTCAGGTGGATTCTGTCAAGCAATTAGCACGTCTCCTCTGTACGACATGTTTCTCAAGCAAATTTCACACTACAGTAAACCAGACCGCTGCACTCTATATTGAGACGCAAAAGGCCCTTTGGCACTGGAGGAGATCACAAGTGTTTATTATGGTCTATGATATGAATAGTTTGTTGTTATAGTCTGACCTTTTATGTGCATGACTCAGTTTTGCACCTGTGGAGTAATGAGCCTGAAGGTGTTTGTGTATTCATACATCGCTGCTCTGACAGGCCTGTTTCTCCACAGGGCTCTTGTATTCGTAGACGGTGACCGGCTTATTCTATGTCCAATGATATGGAAACAGAACAAGCAATATTGACATCTAATTGACAATATTGACAAACAATATCTACATCTAAAATCTCCCAAGACAAAAACACAGTTTTTTCATGCACCTGTCAGTTCTGAGATTTTGGGCCTCTTGGCTTTTCTTTTTTTCAGTCTAATGTAATGAAAACATCCAAAATACACTTCATTATTTTTTTGTCGCACTTTATTAAGCTGTGTCTGTAGATTTTAATTACAAGACATATTTTAAGGGATATGCATATCTAATTATATAACTCATTTGCATGTTTGAGTTTCTTAGTATTTAATATATATTTGAACACATGATTTTATATAATATTTAATTTGAATGTATTGATATTTCGAATGTAATAAAAACATCCCTACTTTTTATCACACTTAATTAATCTTTGTCTGTAGATTTTAATTGCAAAACATATTTTTAAAGGACGAAAACAAGCGTTTTGAACCTGACTTCATACAATGTATGCAAATTTGTGTCTTTCTAATTATATAACTTATTTCCATATTTAAGTTATATATGATTTAATATATATTTGATCACATGAGTTTATATAATATTTTATTTTATCTTATTTATTTTTGAACCTGGCTTCATGCAATGTATGCAAATTTGCGCATATCTAATTATATAACTAATTTGCATATCAAACATAATTTTTGTTTGTAATAGAAAAAAAATGTTTGCAATTCTTAATGTGATGAATCAACTTAAAACATTTGTTGATTATTATTAGTGCATTTTTTACACAATTCACCTGAAATTTTTGCTTTTGCCTCTGTATGAAATGTAATCAAATATTATAAAAAAAATAAGCAATTGTTTGTGATTTATTTTAGTTTAATAATCAGATTATCATGAAAAGTTTTCAAATGCAATTGCAAATTGCATTTTCAATATGTGGATGCATACATTTTGACATAATCCAAATGGAATTGCAGACCCCACATATTTAAGTAGCAATATTAATTGTCATTGTTTGCTTTTTCTGTTTCTCTGCATCGTGCAGTAACCTGCCAAAACTCAAATGGAATTGCAATTCCATTTGTATTTGAATTTCCAACATCTACACAGAAACATGTCAATCAAATGACAGTAAATGTTACAATTAATTGCTTATATTGCTTCTTAGCTTTCCAGAATGTCCTCTCCAGTGGGCCAAGGTTGCTGCGTATCCTGGAGCACCTGACGCTGCTCTCTGCGGGAGATCTGATCCCATATGCAGAGGCTCTGACTGCGAACATGGGGCTGCTTTTAGAGGATGCCGTCTCTCGCAGGATCCTACAGACTGTTAACAAACTCTGGATGGTGCTTAATACTGTCATGCCACGCAGGTGAGGCGTCCTCAGATTTATATGCTGTAGTAAAACATGGAAGGATATCTTGCACTTAAAGGTCCCCTGAAGTGCACGGCTTTGTTTGATGTCATTTTTTAACTGAAACATGAAGACAGGGCAAGATATTCGAGTAGCTCATCCCCTTTTTTAAAATAGCCAGTATCATTTTTAGTCAATATCACAGTTGCATGATAACATGACTACATTCACCCCAGTGCAAAGCATATTTACACAGAATTGTTTATCCCCAATGTAGTCCACCTATATATTGCATTGTTACAATTTGGTTACATGTTAATAGGAAGCAAACTTTTGCTAACCTGGAGAGAATAAGGATTTTTAAATGTGAATCCTTCAAAAAATGGCAGCGTTTTTATGAAAAGTAAATCTTAAAAAAACAGTTTTTAAGTTTTTGTCTTATTTTATGTATTTGTTGTTGTTGTTGTTTTATTGTTTTAAACATTTTTTTACTGTAGAAAAGTGTTATTTATAGAATGTTATCTATTTGAATTTGTCTGTTTTTGCCATGAAAAAAACAGAAAAGCTGATGTTGCAATAAACTCAAAAATCTCTCTCTCTCATGCTAATAGGTCTAAAGAAAAGTCAAAGTCAAACTCACTTTCCATCGGCTTAGTCCCTAATTTATTAGGGGTCACCACAGTGGAACGAACCGCCATTTACTCTGGCATGTGTTTTATGGGGGTGCCCTGAGGATGCCCTTCCAGCCCCACAAAGTCAAACTTTTAGGCCTTAAAAAAATCTTTAATTCACTGAAGTATTGTATTCTAGCTTTTCATATGTCCATGTAATGCTATGTCTAATACTCACTGAAATGCTTCAACATTGATTTCTTTTTTAATTCCATGGAGTTTTTACTTTTGCTGGTTGAAACATAATTTGCTGCATTACAGTTAGAAAAAAATCAACTGTGATTTAGGTTTTTAATTTAATTAATAAAAAAGCCTTGAATTGGAATCAAATTTGAATTCATGAAACCTGCAGAAACAGAATGTGTTTTCTTTTGTCAGGCTGTGGGTGATGACAGTAAACGCTCTGCAGTCCTCAGTGAAGCTCCTCCGGCAGCAGAGATACACACAGAATGATCTGATGGTGGATCCTCTCATCGTCCTGCGCTGCGACCCCAGAGTCTTCAGGTTTTAGAAGGCTTACAAAAGTTCTACTTTGTGCTAATTATGTCAATTATGTAGCATGTCTGCATTTCTTTGATCAAAAATGCAGTAGAAACAGTAATAATGTGACTAATAATTCAAATTTAAAATACCTGTATTCACTGTATTCATTGTGAATATATTTGAACGTAGTGATGTGATTCAAAACTGCATTTTTAGCATCATCACTTCAGCTATTTAGTGTCACATAGTTCTTCACAAACCATTTCTTGACATTTCTTATCTTTATCAATACTGAAAAATTGGTGCGGCTTCATATTTTTATGGATTTTGTGACATAATAAAATTAAATGTATTATGTTTTAATATATACTTTATAATGTTTTAAAAATACTTTTATAGATCAATGACACAATTAACTAATCAAAAGCTGAAGTAAAAAAATATAATTGTGCAAATGATTCTAGTAAAAAATTCACAGAAAAAAGATTTTTTTCTATTTATCAAGGAATACTGAAAAGTAAAATGTATTAAAGTTTTCCGAAAAATGAAGCACTTTTTAAAAATAATTATTACATTGTATTATATTAAATTGCATTATATTACATCATATTATATTAAGATGTAAAGAACTGATTGTTTTTCATTCTAAAGGTGTCCTCCACTAATGGACATCACACTTCACATGCTTAACGGGTACCTGCTGGCATCCAAGGCCTACCTGAACGCCCACCTGAAGGAGACGGCTGAATTTGAACGCCAGGCTCAAACTGTATCAAACCTTGGGCTCAGTGGACAACCTGACACACCCGAGGTCACCAGAGAGGAGCTGAAGAACGCTTTACTGGCTGCACAGGTACACACATGCACACACACACACACATATTTACTTTAAACTTTATTGTCTGTTCTGCTTGGCACAGAAAGGAAATTTGTCTTTAACACTGGATTTAAGACGACAGTTGCATACATACAACAATCACACAATAACAACACTCATCAAGACAACAACATAAGTTAAAAATGTAAAAACCAAATTAACCCCATACATATTACTACAGATCATTCTTGACAACCTCCTCATTCACTTCAAACAGTGGTCCGATTTAAGACAGCAACTGCAGTTGGGATAAATGACTTTTTATAAGCATTTCTTTGGGCTTTAGGAATTCTAAACCTTCGTCCTGATGGTAACACTTCAAAAGCTGAGTTAAGGGGATGTGTATTATCTTTAAAAATCGCAATTGCTGTTTTTTTCATAAAGGAGTCAAATAGAATCTGCAGCGAATGTTGTTTATGACCAGTTATCTTATTTGCCTGGTTAATAATTTGTGATAATATCCTTAATAATTCTTTTTTATTTTTTAAGTAGCCTGTTCTGCTCAGTAATATTGCATTTATTTAAACAAATATAAAGTTGTATTATTGAATGTAGTTTAAAATTGTAGTTATTCATATGATTTTAAAGTAGAATCATTACTTCAGTCTTAAGTGTCACATGATCCTACAGAAATCTTTATAAATATGCTGATTTACAGTTCTGTTATAATTGATTAATATTGGTACTAAATCAGCAATAATGTTTCTAGAATACTTATAAGTATCAAAACTTTTTTTTCCCACTTCATAGTTTTGTGGAAACTATTTTTGATTCTTTAATATAAAAAAATGTTAAAAATAACAGCATTTATTTTAAATAAAGTCCTTTTTTTACATAATAAATGTCTTTCACTCTTGAAGAATGTATTGCATCCTTGAGGAATGAAAACAAATAAAACATTTTATTGTTCTTTTGAATTGGTACTGTATCACCGTTTCCACAAAAATGTGAAACAGCCAGACAGTTTTCAATACCTGATTAATGGATTATTATTATATATTACTGATATTATACTGATTTCTCATGTGACACTGAAGACTGTAGTTATGGTGCTGTAAGATTTTTAAACAAATAAAAAAAATAAAAAAAATTCTCACTGATCCCAAAGTTTTGAGCAGTAAATGCACACATTGTCATATTTGCGTTGCTTTTGTCCTCCTCCAGGACAGTGCAGCAGTGCAGATCCTGCTGGAGGTGTGTTTGGCGTCTCCTCAGGAGGAGCTGCAGCTGTCAGGAGGTGGAGCAGGAGACAGTCTGTTAAGGTGCATTCAGTCTGCTCCAGGTTTTCCCATGCGGAGGCAGGTGGGAGACACGGGGTCCCAGGGGGGGCGCAAGGCGGAGGGGGGTCTGCTCAGTGACCTGAGGGAGGTGCAGTGTCTCATCTGCTGCCTGCTGCACCAAATGTTCATTGCAGACCCCAACATCGCCAAACTAGTGCACTTCCAGGTAATTACATCTCTCAGTTGCCGAACAGTCATCTCTGTTACAATCTCTGTTATTTATACTTTATTAGAGTCTTTACTATTGTATTACATATTTCAGAGTGAAACTCAGTGAGACAAAATGTAGGGCAGGAATTAATTTAGGCAATAGGGAATTGAATAGATTGATTGGGGAAAAGTGGTCTCTAAATGACAGGAGATTGGAGGAAAGGGCTTAAAAGTGGCAGAACAGGTTAAACTACTGTTTAGAAATTTAGATTTGTTTTTGTTTTTTTATTTAGAAAGTAATTAATACATCTATTCAGCAAGGATTCATTTAATTTAATTTATCAAGTGACCGTAAAGACATTTGTAATGTTATTATAAAGTAGTTTTTTTAAATAAATGCAGTTTTTTATAACTTTGTTGATCAATGAATGCTTAAACAATTACACAAAAATATGAAACGTTGACATTTTCAACTTGGATTATAATTAATGTTTGAGTGTCAAATCTGCATATTGCAATGTTTACTGAAGGATTGCATGACATTGATGGCAAAGCTTAATTTTCAGCATTACTCCAGTCTTCAAAGGAAAATTTAAATAGAAAAGTTTTATTTTAAATTGTCACAATATTTAATTATATTGCTGTCTTTACATTCGAAGAAAGAAGTTATTGTACTGCCATCAAAGGAAACATAGTTTTATTATTGACATCATACAAATGCAGCATAAAAGATTTACTTACAAAAAACTTCTGTAAAAATATATTTTAACTACAGTAGAAGGTTCTGCCAGGTAATAATTAGCAAATTTAGAAATCATGACTTGGAACAATTTTGAACATTTCAAAGTTGAAGTGTCATAAATTCTGTTTCAGATCAGAACGCTCTAATTCTAAAGTTGTAATTGGGTTCTTAAGGTTTCCTGAATGTTCTGTAAATGTTTCCTCAGGGTTATCCACAGCCTTTGCTTCCTTTGACGGTGGCAGGAATTCCTTCCATGCACATCTGTCTGGACTTTATCCCAGAACTCCTCGCTCAGCCACAGCTGGAAAAACAGGTAAGCAACAATCAGTGCATCTGCCTGTATTATGAACTCAAATAAGCCAAAATAGTTCAGGGAGTGCCAACTTTTTCAGGTAAACACCTTAAATTGCCACCCAATGTTTAGTAAATGATGACTATAGCAGCGTGGCTGTAATAGAGACACTTAAATTTAGCATTCAAGTATGCTCATAAGCTTTATAATATAACTTAATGTAGGGCTTAACAGCTATAACTTAAAGCATTAAGTGTGTGTTTTCCACCTAATGAATCTCAGACACATGGTGAGCCCTCAGGGTTGACCTGTGGGTATGGTGCTAATGGCGCCATGTTTTGTTTTGTCTGTCACAGATCTTCGCCATACAGCTGTTGTCCCATCTGTGCACCCAGTACGCCCTGCCCAAATCCCTCAGCGTGGCACGTCTTGCCATTAGTGTGATGGGTACCCTCCTCACAGGTAGAAAAAAAAAAAAACTCTCATCTGTTGCTTCATCTCTTTATCTCTCTTCCTTTCTCTCTTTATCATGGTCTCTGTTCTTATTAATTTATTAGGGCTGGCATTTTATTAAAGAGTGTCTAAAAATAACATTGATAATTGGAGATAGCAGACTATTACATTAAGGGTTTTTTTTGTAGCAAAAACCAACTTGTGCAAACTTATCCCGTTATCTTTGTACACACTGCCCTCTGCTGGTCATTTGTTACAGTCTATGACAAACCCTCATCTGCAGTGTTTATAAATTATGCATCAGCTGTCCATTTATTATGTTTTATTGATTAGGGTTCAAGAGGAGAGTTAAAATCGGTTCACTTTTGTATTGGATTGCTTAAGTTTTGTGTTGTCTAGTGAACTTCAAAAGCAGCAAAGAACTACAATTTGCTTCTGTTTAGTATGTTCAACTAAAAAGCTGATTTGTCTGTCTTTCGCAGTGCTGACTCGTGCCAAGCGCTTTGCATTTTTCATGCCGACGCTGTCATGCCTGGTTTCGTTCTGCAAGGCTTTCCCTCCGCTCTTTGATGATGTCATGTCGCTGCTGGTTCAGGTGGGACAGGTGTCTGCTGCTGATGTCACCACCAAGGCCAGAGACATTGACCCTTTCATCACCAGTGAGTGTATTTTTTTGTTTCGTGAAATATGGGTTGTATATGGTGGTGATGAGGTAGGAATTTCTACAATTTTATAGATTTTGAATAAAATCAAATTTAATAGAATGTTACCTTGCATGCCCACTTTTTAAAGAAACAAACCAAGAATTCGAATACAAAACTAATCAAAACCTTAATAGTTTGATTTAAAGTATTTAAAATCTTAAAAGCTTTACATAATGTATAACATCATAGACATGCTTTATATCGACAAATATATGTGTGACTTGTAAGAATGTATGTATGATTATTTGTAAGATGCATATTTTAATATAACATCTATTTTTATTGATACTAGACAACCTTTTTGCTTAAATATAATAATAATGGACATTTTAATATGGATTTCTTCTGGAATCATTTCTAATAATTTATTTAGTTTAAACATTTAATGCAAAAATATTCATAAAGGCGGCAACACCAAAGCTCCAAAAACATAAGAGTGATGAAGAGCCGGTGTGCTCAAAACGTCACACACTTGTGATAGCTGTTTTTAAATTAATAAATCTTTATTTTTGAAGCTTTGGTGTTGCCGCCTTTATGAATATTTTTGCACTTTTTGTTGTTTGGCTGAGCACCCATTTAGATTGATGTGCATGCTTTTGTGCATTTTTCCATTGGTTTAAACATTCTATACAAATACTATTTTAAGTATTTATGTGTATTTTTTGGTTTTAAGCCTAAAAAAACGTTCAGGTACTGTAAGCATATTGTAATGATGTTGATTGAAGGAGGAAGTTGAGCTGATTTTCCATGAATATCACCAGTGCTGTTCAGTATCAAATCATAAATGTCTTTAAATGTTTACAGCTTATTATTATTAACCTTAATTGGTTCTCTTACATTAATGGATTTTTTACTATACAATTACTATACAACAGTAATGATATTGTATAGTAATATAGTAATGATATTACAAATATATAACAAATTAAAGTTGTTAATTTGTAGCTGAGAAAAGCATTGGCCAGAATTGGCAAAACATATAATCACTCAAACCCAAAGGTCTTTTTTTAGTTTTTATTAACATGTAATTTTGAATAATTGTTGTAATATTGGTATTTATTATGGTATTAGTGTTGCTATTATTAAAATATTAAATGTGGCAATTCATCCACATAGATATGCATCTAATCTGGGCCAGAAATCCACATAGCAAATTCATAATACCATACTACACTTCATTTACAATAGCTTTGAACTTGATTTTCAAGTATGATGACCCTCTTTGTACAGATTTTATCAGACACGCTTTTCCAGCATTTCTATGCCCCTTTTCTTCTTTTGTCTTTAATCTGAGCATCAGCAATATGAGGTTATCATTTCACAGTTCATTTCCAGCCTTTTATTAATTTGGCCAAATCATGCAGCTCTAGATCTGGATCTGATCTGCTGTGCTCTTGTGTTCAGGGCTTCAGTATCTGAAGGAGAAGCCACAGGAAATAGCGCTATCAGAAAGCAAACTCTGTCTACCCAAGAGATCAGCAGAAGAGCTGAGCGGAGCCGATCCGGACGTCCAGCTGTGCTATCAGATAGAGGCCACTTTCATGGACATCATCAGCTCCAGCACACAGGCATTGTGACACAAACACACACAGAATGGGTTAAATTGTCCCATGTTACAGGACTCTGGGTCATAGAACTTCTACTTAACAAGCTATGAAGCATTATGCTACAGCTGTTGGAGCAGCTCTTCAGTTTAAAGGGATAGTTCACCCAAAACTATCTTGAAAATTCTATCATCATTTACTTCATTCATTACAAGTTATTTTGAAAAAAATGT
>CAIGQV010018202.1:12304122-12343687 GCA_903798115.1 Danio jaintianensis
CTGTTCTACCTCTCCAGAGTCGCATGCATGTGTGTGTGTGTGTGTAAAGGAGACTGTTAGTGGTCTTTCAGAAAGAGAAGGTCTATGAGAGGGAAATAAGAGGTAGGCCGGATTAAGGTGAAAAGCTGCTCAAAATCCAATAAATATTGCATTCTAAGCCTTCAGCCACTGTGTCCTTGCTCCAGAGTAAATAAATAAATACATTTTTGAATACATTTTTAAAAATGGTTGATGCGATTGTTTATATATTGTGCTTTTCATGTTTTTAAAAACCCATTTGCACACTTACATTACACTTTAAAATTATTTACTTTCATTGCAACCAGTATATACATTTCTGTAGCACCTTTATTGTGTCCAAATACCAACTATTCGAAACATTAGTGTGATTTCCCATATTCATTCTTCCACCTAAATAAATAAGCAAACATTTTTATAAACAGTATCATGTTTTTTAAAAATAATTCTAATAAACATAGTTTTGTCATTCATTTTTATCCATCCAATTAATTACAGAAATAAATAAATAAAAAAGACATATTTATTTTGTAATTCATTTGTTTTGAACTTTTCGTGCATCACTGCAAAACCGACTTTTTTTAAATACCTTTTTTGCATATTTAATTAACTATTATAATTTATTCTGAAAATTTCTATCAGTGTTATTCCTGTAAAGGCTTCACATCTGTATGGTGTAAAGATCCGGTGCATCCAATGATGACAAATCATTTTCCATGACAGGATTTTGGAAAGCCAGACGCAGCTTTATAGAATGAGCCGTGAAAGCTAATCAGATTTTTACTGCAAGGATGATTTCATTTTGTGCAGAACCAGTGTGGTGATTAACTCCAAATGACATAAAAAAGGCTGCTTCACACTGCGGATAATGAAATATGAAATCGGCAGTTTTTCAGTTGAAGGAGGTGAAGGAAAAGCCTTTGTTATGATTGGAACGTCTTCCAGCTGTCGTCACCTTTATTACCACCTGTTTATTGTAGCTTTGGGAGTGATGAGACAATTCGTTTTTTCCCCTCCAAGCACATAAACACACAGAATGGACACTTTATGACACTTCTAATCCTTTATGAAGTGCATGAACCGACTGTCTGGACCAGAGAATATTAGGTTTAAGGCCTAAAAGGGAGAAAGCAAAGGGAAAAAAAGAGGTTTTCCAGTCAGATAGGAATTTACCGTCAGATGCCAGGTTAACAACAAACACTGAGAGGTTTCTGAAAGTGTTCTTTTGCTCCTGTTAGGATCACTTCAAATAGGACTAAACAGTGAGCTCGAAATTCAGGATTTTTTTCTGTTAAGTTGAAACTATCAAGTTGACAATGTTTTATTTCATTTACTTAATAATTACCAGCACTGTGTTTACTCACTTTTTGTAAAGAAAAGTCAACCTATCAAGACAATGGGTTTACTCACTTTTTTATGTAACGTCAACTAATTGCTTTAAAGGCAACATGTTTACTCACTTTTTCGAGTAATGTCAACTAATCGCTTTAAAAGCAACAGGTTTACTCACTTTTTTAAGTAATGTCAACTAATCGCTTTAAAAGCAGCAGGTTTATTCACTTCTTTAGAGTAAAGTGAACTAATCACTTTTAAAGGCACCAGGTTTACGACTTTTTTTAAATAAAGCCAACTAATCGCTTTAAAAGCAATGGATTTATTCACTTTAAAGTAAAGTTGCCACTCACTTTAAAAATAATGGGTTTAGTCACTTTAAACTAGTCAGCTAATCACTTTAAAAGCAACTGGTTTAGACTATTTTAGAGTAAAGTCAACTAATCGCATTAAAAACAATGGGTTTACTCACTTTTAAAAGAATGTCAACTAATCACTTTAAAAGTAACTGGTTTACTCACCTTTTTAAAAGTAAAGATAACTAATCACTTTAAAGGCAAAAAATCGCTTTAAAGCCAAGCGTTTTACTCATTTTTACAAAGCAAACTCAACTAATCGCTTTAAAAACAACAGGTTTACTCATTTTTTAAAAAGTAAAGTCAACTAATCGCTTAAAGTAGTGGGCTTACTTTTTAAAGTAGTCAACTAATTGCTTTAAAATAATGGGTTTACTCACTTTTTTAAAAGTAATGTCAACTAATCACTTTAAAAGCAACGGATTTACTCACTTCAAATTTAAAGTCAGCGAATGGATTTTTACAGTGTATTTACAGTGTAGTGTACGAGTATCTAATAAATGAATACTAGTAAGCTAAGCAGGGCTGCGCCCGGTCAGTACCTGGATGGGAGACCACTTGGGAAAGCTAGGTTGCTGCCGGAAGTGGTGTTAGTGAGGCCAGCAGGGGGTGCTCAACCTGTGGTCTGTGTGGGTCCTAACGCCCCAGTATAGTGAAGGGGACTCTATACTGCTCAGTGAGCGCCGTCTTTCGGATGAGACGTTAAACCGAGGTCCTGACTCTCTGTGGTCGTTAAAAATCCCAGGATGTCCTTCGAAAAAGAGTAGGGGTTTAACCCCGGCATCCTGGCCAAATTTGCCCACTGGCCTCTGTCCATCATGGCCTCCTAACCATCCCCATATCATAATTGGTTTCATTACTCTGTCTCCTCTCCACCAATCAGCTGGTGTGTGGTGTGTGGTGTGCGGTCTGGCGCAATATGGCTGCCGTCGCGTCATCCAGGTGGATGCTGCACACTGGTGGTGGATGAGGAGATTCCCCCCATTGTGTAAAGCGCTTTGAGTGTCTAGAAAAGCGCTACATAAATGTAAGAATTATTATTATTATTATTAGTATCTAGTGATAAGTATACTATTACATAATGAATAACTACTTGTTTTTAAAAATATGTACTAGTCACAACTGTAATACCTTCAAGTCAAAAAAAGAGTAGTTAAAGTCTCAATGGCAGATCCCCATATGAACTTTTTAGTTGTAACAATCGTTACTATAGTCACCATTGAAATACGTACTAGTATCTAGTAACTACTACTATGCTGTCTAGCGAATAAGCATAAGTTCTACTCACAAGACCATTTAAGGACAAAAACCTGTGTCATGGCCTAAATAACATCTTTGGTGTGCATTATTTTCTAATACTAAAACACCTTACATTACCTTACAATAAATGATAGTAGATTTAGATTGGGTACAAAAAATACTACCTTAGGCTAAATATAACTGTGCATTATTTCAGTGTAGTGCTTTGTCTTCTAATACAGGATTCTACGAAAGGATATGCCCCTATTAATTAAGGGTATGGGGGTCGTTTCTTTTTAAGAAAAATAGTGTGAACTCTTTAAATCCTGCAAATGAAATTCCCGGGTTTTAGTGTGATAAAAAAGTGTTAATCGGCTTCTGAAAAATGCTCTACGTTTGTCTTCATGAACTAAGCCGGCGTGTAATTGCTCTTTTGACACATGAATGTGTGTGTGTTTATGTATGAGCAAGTGTGTGTGTGTTTGTGAGCACTTGAGCGGCCCCAAAGGTAATTTTCACCCGTCTTTGCATGATTTTCTTTCCTGGTGAGATGTAGAGTAACACGGAGCAAGTGTAATATCACCTTTAAGAGGTATCAGGGCAGCTATTATTTAACACTCAATAAATAACACAAACAATTTTCTGTATTTATGTGAGCCTTTTTATATCAGCAGTGCCTAAAACTCTTCTCAGATTTCTCTCTCACATGATAATGACCTTGCTGATAAATCTATTGAAATAAACCAGTAAACAAACAGAAATTAATGCACATTACAACTTGTAATATTAGAATTAATGTCTTGTTTCATTTGTAGGAGCTTTCAAGTCATTTTTTTTAGCTTTAAATGACTGGCTCCCTTTATGTGTTGGGCTTTCTATTGTTTGTGCCATGTGAAATGGCTCTTCCCTCGCTGTGAAAAGGAAATGAGCTCAGTGATGTGTGTTTAGTGGCCCAAATGCTGCTGTAGATCAGGCTAGTGGCCCACTGAGGGGCCGTCAATATGTCCTGTGCAAAAAAAGCAGCCTGTCTCCTGTCCCGTGACTCTAACCCTGATAGCTTATGTCTCTCAAAGCTCATTTGCAGAACCATGGATAAATACAGGCTTATATAAAATATTTTCTCGTCGGAAAAAATATATTACATTGCTACTTGCACATTTCACAGCTGTTTCGAAGTGAAATATCCAATCAGTGGTGCTAAAAAAAGCTGTTAAAATTCCTTAGAAATTGATAAATGTGACTGTGGAAATATGTTATTATGTTGGTTCCTATGTAATGGAGGCCAGCTGGAATGAGCTGTGCAGGTAATGTAATAAAGTTCGAACTCGGTTCAAGGGAAGGAGGTGGCGGGAAACTGGTGAACATTTAATAATTTAATTATTAAATAAGCACAAAACAAAGCAGCCCTTTGAGGCTGACTACCGCCAACCTAAAAGCAACACACAAACTCCAGACCTCGGTTCTCTCTTGTCTTCCGCTGTCGTCAATCCTCCTTTTATACTTCCACGCCCCCCCTTGTGACAACCGTATTCTTCAAGAGGCCACTCTATAGACACACAGCTAGCATCTCATTTGCTTGTGCTTATAATTGCAGAAGTATCCATTTGAATCTTGCTTGGGGAGGGGTGAGAGAAACAAGAGAAGTTACGTTGGTGCCGTGACCCGGATGGGAATGGGGGGAGTGTAAGTAAAGGCCTAGGTAGTAGAGGCTAGTAATAAGTAGCTAGTATGGACTGTGCATGGAAAGGATGTGGCCTTTTTTTGTGTGGCCACTTTCAGTTTCAATCCCACTCTGAGCAGGGCGAGTAGAAGTGTCATGTTGGTGCCGTGACCCGGATATGAGTGAGGCCTGCCTTGAAGAGGTGCACTTTGAATGGATGTTTTAAGCTTAGTGTTTCCAGAAATGCTCGTTCAAATCCAACGTAGTGCAGGTGGAATAGAACTGGAGGGGTTACATTGAAACAATAATGCCATTTTACCTTATTTTACACTGCTTTTAGCTCATTGAACCTGCATGGGACTTATACTTGCCAGGTGAGCTAAAAAGCAAGGTTACTTCACTGGACAAGCCATAAATATGGAAGTGGTTGAAAAAGCCCAAGCTATTGTAGGCCCTGTTAACGCTAGTATCATTCTGTTGTGATCGGATTGACAAAAGCACATCTTAAAGGGGTAGTTAACACAAAAATTAAACATTTGCTCACCATTTACTCACACTGGTGGTTCAAGTGGTTCTAAACTTTTTTCTTCTGTTTAACATAAAACAAGATAATATAAAGAATGTTGGAAAAAATAACACAAAGGAAGATATACTGAAGAATGCTATATCTTCCTTTGTGTTCAACAAAAGAAAGAAACTCAAACAGGTTTGGAACAAGTGGAGGATGAGTAAATGATAAACTATCCCTTTAATACCAGGTTTAGACAGTGCCTAATTTACAACAAAAAAGTATGCTTGTCTCTTTCTTTCTCAAAGCATAGGAACGTTATACTCAAGATGGCATGTTTATTCAGGAGTCAGTCTGGCAATGATGGATTTCTGCTCTGGGGTCGCGATCACCGTCAGCCCCGACTACAAAGGCAATATCTGAGAGAAGATTGCGGTGACCTCACTTCCTCCTTTCCCCAGTTTTCCCTTTGCTGACTTTGTGTTCCCTCACAATAAGCCATTTGTATTCCTCTCGTGTATGAAACTCCACGCTAGCGAGATTACTTTCATCCAAATTATTTTCATGACCCTAGGATATCCTATCAGTCCTTACCTGTTTAAGCCACTCTTTTCCTCCTTCCCTCATCGCAGGCTCCAGTGAGCTGGCAAAGGGAAAGTGTGTGTAGTTTGACTTTTTCCCCCTCTAAGCCGTCTGTTTCTTTTGGCAAACAGCACTGTGCGCTTTCACTGTTTATTAACTGCCTCTCGGGTCCTCTAACTTTTTCTTGGAGCCCTGTTCATGAAGTTTAACAAGATCTCTCTGTTTTAAAATCGGCTTGATTTACTTTCCAGACACTGCCGGGCGAGACCTCAGGGGACTCTGTGACCCTCCTCAGTCTCTGCTGGGTAAAGTTTTTTTTGTCCTCGGTCAAATGAGCAATCTATTCAATTCTAGAGTTTCTCAAGCATTATCACTTTCTAGTAGCAGTGAATAGTTTTACAGAATAAATGAACACTATCATTCATAATCTTGGGGTTGGTGTGACTTTATAAATAAAAGCAGCAATACAAAGACTGCATTTCATTTTTACTGCATTAAATTAAAAGGAAAAGTAATTTTGTGACATATTATAACAATTTGTAATAAATGTTTTTTCTATTGTAATATTTTTTTTTAATGCAGTTTATTCCTGTGATGGCAAATTCTTAGCAGCCTTTGCTCTTGGTTTCATTCTCACACGATTCATCAGAAATCAGTGTTAAAAAGTTGTATTGCCAGTTGCTTTTTAATATTTTAATATAATCTTTTTTTCAGGATTCTTTGATGAACAGCAGCTTCAAAAAAACATTTATTTGAAACAGACTAAATTAAAGCTTTAAGACTGAAATTGGAATACATGGCCTTATAAATAACTTAATTAAATGCTGTAAATGGTAGATTTTAAGGCTAGGTATTTGATCTATGCTATTTCTAAATGGTATTTACGTGTTACCATAGGGAATGTACCATTTCGTACAATGTAAACCGAATCAAACCAAAAATCGTGACCACAGAACCGTGATTCAAACTGCGACCGTTCACCCCTAATGTACAGTATGTATGCATAGGATATATATGTTTGTGTGTGTGTGTGACTCATAAATAAATGCATAAATAATGTATTTATTAAACAAGTAAGAGTTATTTTTATGTAACTCAAAAAAGGAAGTTTTGAAGAATGTTCATGCTGCTATGTACATGTGTATATATATATATATATTTGTCCCTACAGTTTAGCATATGGGATTGAAACGACAGGGTGACTGTATTTTGGGTGAACAACTGTTTGCCAAAACCATTTTCACAGTTTATCATTTAAAACAACATTTACCAAGCTTTGGTTTCCGATTCATGTAAGTCAATTTCAAATTGCAGCAAAGTTGACACAAAAAAACAGCCAATGACACTTTAGATTTATGCAGTCCTGTATGTAATTCAGAGCAAAAGAGAAAAAAAGACATTTTGTCAGTGCCGTGTTGCTTTCTAAACAGTCCCAATTAGCATGACGGATGGTTCCTACCTTCAATTCTGTCCCAGGAGGACATGAATATACAAGCCCTGTAATGCTACAAACAAACAGACAGAAATTTTTCATTCTTGTCGTCTCGCTGCGTGCCTGCTGTTTTTTATCATACCTGACAACGGTGTTCTATTTTAGGGAAAGGGCTTGTGGGACAGATCGACAATGGATTGCTGAGGTAGGTGTGGTGGGATGATGAGCCGGAGATGGAAGTGCGAGTGTGTTTGTGTGTGTGTGTGTGTGTGTGTGTGTGTTTAATATTGAGCAAAGCCTCTTGTGGGATAGAGGCGAGACATGATGTTTTCTCTTTTTTCCCAGGGGATTTTTCCCACATCCTTCCTTTTCTAGCCAATAAAGCAGACAGGATGCTCCTCGCACAGCCAATCTGCCTGAGAAATAGGAAGCAGAGTTTCAGGGGAAAAAAAGGCAGTGCTCCATTTCATCTAATTCCAGCAGGTTTGACTTTGATATGCGCAATAGCTCTGTATCATTAACCCCTGATTTTCTCTTTGATATGTTTTCTGTGAGCAAATTGTTGTATGGATTTGGATTTGGATGGATTTGGTTGTAGACCAAATCCATGATGTCCAGATTATATCAAGATTACATTAAGCGTTATTTGGCTTTACCAAATTTAATTATAGTAGAAAACTGTTCAAAACTGCAATTAATGCGATATATTAAGAGTTGCTTACACTCTGGCAATCAAAAATGATACAGTTTGATTCTTTTTAATGATCACAATAGTACAAAACTTTGACATTAACTAGATGAACATAAAAAAAGATGTACTTTATTTAAAAAAAAAGCTAAATATTAAATTTTATTGGTTTGTGAAAAAAAAGGAGTCAATGCAAATCAATCAATAACTTGACTATTACAGTTGTATGCTTTAAAACAAGGTAAAAAGCAGTGCTGTGTAGGAACTAATTACACATCTTTTGGAAACATAATCAGAGTTTGTTATTTATATTCAGTTTTTATGGAATACATATTACTGACCTAATGGCAGTAAATTACTCATATCGATTTGTGTTGGGACAACATGATGAAATTAAGTTAATTTATTATTTTTTACAAATTTAAGTGGATTGAGCATAAAACAATTAAGTTTCCTTCAAAAAACTCAAGAATTGTGTTGTTTCAGTTCATTTTAAATAAGTAGTTTGAATAAACAGCAAACATAATTTTTTTGAGTGTTTACTCTGTTCTGATGTGATCTTGTTTGATGTTATAAATGTTATCCAATCAAATTTGAGAAGCAAAACTAAATATTTGATGAACAAATAAACCATTGTCTATATTACAATTCCTCGTAAGTTTACCAGCCACTTTTTACTCTCATTCAGCGTGCGAATGAAATGCTTCATAATTATGCTAAGAAACTCATTATTAGGAACATACCCTGAGGACAGTAATGAGTTTGGCTTTTGTCGTTCTATATTTCTAAATGAATTTTGCTCAGGTCAAATTCAGCCCTGAGGACATCTGTTTCCACAGCTGTGAATCAGGATGATCACAAATGGCAAGTGATTCATCTCGCGTGTGTTTATGAAAATATCAGTCTATATATGTGTACAATCTACTCTGATTTAAAGCATCTTGTGTTAATTGCACAATTCAAATTTGCCATATTGTATTTGTCGTTTTAAAATCAGTTGATAAGTGTTTCCTCTGTTTAAATATAAGCTGTAACACACATATATTCACATATGAAGTCGCGCTCGTTTTTTTGTTTTTTTTTTATTGCTCATTTTCAGGTTTAATACAGGATTGCCAAGTCCACAGTTTTCCCGCCAAATTAGATTACTTTTAACCATTTTCTGTGGGTTAAAGCTTTGACATATTGCATCAATTATAATTATATGGTTGTGTTGATCTATTTTACTCAATCAAATTTATATTTATGTTTTAAGGTCAATATTATCAGTTCCCTTAAGCACTATGTTTTTTTCGATCATCTACAGAACAAACCACTGTTATACAATGACTTGCCTAATTAGCCTAACTTGCCTAATTAGCCTTTATATTGCACTTTAAGCTGAATACTAGTATCTTGAAAAATATCTAGTAAAATATTATTTACTGTCATCATGGCAAAGATAAAAGTGATCAGCTATTTGAAACTTATTATAACTATTAGGTTTAGAAATGTGTTGAAAACAATCTTCTCTCCGTTAAACAGAAATTGGGGGAAAAATATACAGCGGGGCTAATAATTCTGACTTCAACTGTATAATGAACTATGTTTGAACACAGAGCATTTTTTTTTTTGCGTAACCTATGGGAAAATCCTATGGGGTCTACAAAGTAATATCATAGTTCCTGTAGTCTGTGATAGAAATGAGGATGATGAAACAGAGTAAGCACAATTTTTGTGAGGTGCAGGGCCTCTGGAGGAGAGAGTGTGTTTGTGGCTGTTTTCCGTTTCCATGGTAACAGACTCCTGAACTGTTGCTAAATAATAACTGAAAAAGTGGATGCTATTTTCAAAAGTTGATCTTTAATTGAAATCTGAAAATGCACTTGCTGTTTTTTTTTTTCAGTTAAGTTGTCAGATTACGTATATCTTAGGAATTGGGCGTGGCTAACATATTTAACCACGCTGCTTCAACTGTCAGTTGACAACAAACAGAAATAGTGAGGAGGAGGAGTCTGTTAGGTTGTAATAAGTCTCCCCAAACCCTTTTCCTCATCTTTCTGAATGAAATGCCTACTTTACTACATCCATTCAGCTCGCAGTAGAAAAAACAAGCCACGCCCACTGTTTACTCATTTAATATTCCATTTCTTTAGGAACTGCATCACAACACGGAAAAAAAATAACGGTCGCAGCTTCCGGTTCATGGGGACTTAAAAATGCATTTGCACATTTGGGGTTCACTTCCACTAGATTGTTCTACATTTGCTTGGATCCATTATTTTTTAACTAGACGGCACATGGTAGACATATGAGAGTCAGCTGTGTATCTTTATAGTTACTAATATATGGTGATTTTCAAAAAAGAAACCATGTATAATGCACACAGTGATGTATAATACAACCCCAAATCAGAAAAAGTTGGGACAGTATGGAAAACGCAAATAAAAAAAGAAAGTAGTGATTTCTAAATTTACTTTGACTTGTATTTCATTGCAGACCATACAACAAACATTATTTAATGTGTTCCTTATTGTTTTTGTTTGTTTGTTTGTTTGTTTGTTTGTTTGTTTGTTTGTTTGTTTGTTTTTTTAAATAAACACGTATTCCAATTTTGGTTCTTGCAACACATTTTTAAAAAGTTGGAACAGAAAAGCATTTACCACTTTGTAATGTTGCCATTCCTTTTCACAACACTTAAAAGACGTTTAGGGACTGAAGACACCAAGTGATGATGTGTTTCAGGTGTAATTTTGTCCCATTCTTCCTGCAAATAAGTCTTAAGGTGGGCAACAGTACGGGGTCTTCGTTGCCAAATTTTGCGCTTCAAAATGTGCCACATATTCTCTATTGGAGACAGGTCGGCACTGCAGGCAGGCCAGTCAAGTACCTGTATCCTCTTCCTCCGCAGCCAGGACTTTGTAATGTGTGCAGAATGTGGTTTTACATTGTCTTGTTGAAATATGCATGAGCGTCCCTGGAAAAGAAGGCAGCATATTGTGCTCCAAAATCTCTATGTACTTTTCAGCATTAATGGTGCCAATGGTGTTGTGAGAATCTGGCAACGCTGATCTGATATTTGATAAACAAGACTGGGGAAGAGGGGAAGAATTATCTTTAGCGATGGCAGGAATTGATTTCCAGTTTCCTGCAGAATGGCTGCATTATGGCTGGCGTCTCAGGCCATTTGCTCTACATTACTGCATCAGTCTGAGGCTGTAGATCAAGCCGACAGCTGTCGTAATCTGAACGAGAGCTCACTCTGAAGATGAGTACAGGAAGATATGAGGTCTATCAAACACACTGAGCCTCAAGAGGAAGATAGAGAGATTGATGTAATTTTGTCATTGTAGAATTTGCATGATAGAAGCGGTGTAAGAATAATAAGATGTTTCTGGATGGTCTTCTTTAGAACTGGTTATTTGGGGCTAAGTACTGTATAAACTGTAACATCATTATGAATGGCAATTAGAACCAATTAGAAGAAAGTATTTCAGAGCACTGTGATTAAACAGTTATTCTCAATGGTTAATCATGTTATTGAGCAGTCTATCAACCTTATGTATGTCTATCTGTCTGTATCTAACATAAAAAATAATCAAAACAGATTTAAAAAGAGACCCAAAATGACAAAAAAACTGTAGCTTAAGTTAAAAAAAAATGAATATAAAATTTATTTGTACAGTGTATATAAATATAAAGTAGTCAACATTCAAAGTGAATGAAAAATGTTGTTCAAAATTGTCCCATTTGACAAGACCATTACCCATTTGACAAGAATGGGTGTTGTTCAATATATTTAAGACAAATTTGATGAAAGGTGATGATCCATTTCAAATGTTGACTACTATATATATATATATATATATATATATATATATATACACACACACACAAGTCAATAAAACAGTGTAAATATTACACTGGCAAAACTTTGTCAAATAAACTATAAAGAGAGCAGCATAAATGTGGCTATTTCTAATAATAGATTTTATATACAGTATACAGACACAGTATATTGTTTTATCATGCACATACATGCAGTTTACGTTATGGGTTACTTAAAGGCATAGTTCACCCAAAAATGAACATTTGCTCACTATTTAATCTCCCTCAAGTATTCCAAACCTTTATGAGTTCCTTAATTCTGTTGACCACTATAGAAGATATTTCGAAGAAAGCTCAAAACCTGTGACCATTGACTTCCCTGGTAAGAAAAACAAATATTATGCAAGTCAATGCTTACTAATTTTCAATATATTATTAGAAAAAAAAGAAAACTCAAACAGGTTTATGATGAGTGAAAGGTGAGTAAATGATGACAGAACTTTCAGTTTTGGGTAAGCTATCCCTTCAATAAAAACAATAATAATAATAATAAAAAACCTACTAACCATTAAATGACAACTACTTGCAAGTGATTCCTCATCAGTCATACCACTGTCTTTTCTTCATAACACGTCTTTCTCACACTCTCTCCTTCACCTGTATGATATCTGATGGAGCGTCAGACTCAGATGGTGCTGTTCTATTAGACTCAGTGTATTTTTATCTTGGCTTTTGGCAGGCAGAATGAATGGGGACTCATTAGTCAGTAATGTTACTCAGTCTGTGGTCTGTGTTTGGCATATTGAGGAATGACCCGAGCATGGAACTGTGTGCGTGCGTGCGTGTGTGTGTTGTTGCATCAGGAGGGGATTTGGAGTTGATGCAGGGATTTAGTGGCAGTGGATGAATGTGTGTGTGGCTCTGTTAAAGCACTTTACCTGCGATTTGGGGAAATGAAGTATTTGTGTCTGATACAGTGCTGCTAAGCTTGAACTTGAATGTCAGAGCTTGAATAAGGATTTGAATAAGAAGTAATATATACACACACACGCACACACATATATTTATTATATTTCTTAATAAATTGCTTATTATTCAAGTGCACAAAATTTAGGTATTCAGACAGACTACTTGTATGAATAAACTATAAAGATTGTATAATTTATCAATTTTTTTAGTTTTCTTCACATTACTTTAAATACTCTTACATGTATGAAATTGATTTACTTATTTTATTATTATTTTCTTTACAATTTTTACATATATTTTATATAATGTTTCTGCACAACAATAACAATGAAAATTAAATTGAACAAAAAATGCACAATATTACATGTTTCATATTGTTTATATCTTATTTTTATAAATATTATGTAACAAGTTAATATCTTCTCCTAAATATTCCTACAACTAAGGAGATGGTTATTGATTTTAGAGAGAGAGAGAGAGAGAGAGAGAAAGCACAAAGCAAAACTTATTCCACATTAATTAATAGGGAGCAAATTCAGTTAGTAACAAATTCTAAATATTTGGGTGTGATGTTGGAAAATAAACTTAAGTGGGATGTATGGACTGACTGTATAAGGGAAAGGCTTCAACAGAGAATGTATTTCTTAATGAAACTATTGTCTTTTATTGTTGACAACACATTGTTGATCATGTTTTATAGTGCTTTTATTGAAAGTATTGTGACATTTTGTGTGATCTTTTGGTACGGAAAGGCCCAGAAGAGGCCACTGGGGAAGGTGGTAAAAGGCCAGCCAGTAAGTTGTTGGGAATCTAACTAAAGAGTATTGAGAGTATATACAAGAGTATTAAATAAGGCTAACATAATTGTCAATGATGAGAGGCATCCTTTATCATACACCTCCAAATTGTTACCTTTAGGTCATCGATATTGTACCAGATACCAGATGCGTAAGAAATAGGTCAAAACTATCATTTGTCCCTCAAGCAATTAAGTTTTTTTAAATCCTCCTGTCTTAGAAGCGGTTGATGGCCAGTATACTGGATATTTTTTTACAGTGGTGGTAAAGGTTTAGGTTTAGGTTTTTAAATCATTTATTTATATAAAAGCTAAATGTGAAATTGTCAGATATCTCTGTGAGTGTACGCTAAAAAGCAAATCTTCCTACGGGGATAAATAAAGGTAACTAACTAACTATATAAAAAAAAAAACATAAATAAATGACAATATTTAGGATTGCAACTATATAACAGATTCAGGAAATAAACTATCACTACTAATCGTGAATCATTGTGAAGTGAAGTAAATTAACAATATCAAATAAAAAGGAATTGTAATGTGAAATAAATAATATTTATAATCCCACGTAAACAAATATACATATAATTATATTATTATATTGTAATATTATATAAAATGTTAATGTATTTTAATTAAGATATTTTTACATAATGTTCATATATTTTTATAAACTGTGCGTATAAGATATGTTAATTTATCATAGATTATTCTAGAAATATAACTATAACTATATAAGATTCCAAAATGTTACAGGCTTTTGTTATATTTGCCTTTATTGACATTCAGGTCTTTATCACAAGTCAGACTGTTGAAGTCCAATTTACAAAGAATTAAAGAATTAACACACTAAAACACAGTTTGTTTGTACAACAAATGGTACAGAATGACTTTAAATTCCTTTAACGCGTTGTTTTTAAGACCGCCCAGTATCCTATTACATAATACTGAATCCCAATGCGCTATCTAACGGTATTTTATATATATATGGCGTCACGGTGGCGCAGTGGGTAGCACGATCACCTCACAGCAAGAAGGTCGCTGGTTCGAGCCTCGGCTGGGTCAGTTGGCATTTTTTTGTGGAGTTTGCATGTTCTCCCCGTGTTAGCATGGGTTTCCTCCGGGTGCTCCGGTTTCCCCCACAGTCCAAAGACATGCGCTATAGGTGAATTGGGTAAGCTAAATTGTCCGTAGTGTATGAGTGTGAATGGGAGTGTATGGGTGTTTCCCAGTGATGGGTTGCAGCTGGAAGGGCATCCGCTGCGTAAAACATATACTGGATAAGTTGGCGGTTCATTCCGCTGTGGCGACCCCAGATTAATAAAGGGACTAAGCCGAAAAGAAAATGAATGAATATATATATATATATATATATATATATATATATATATATATATATATATCATAATATATTATTATTATTATTTTTTTAGGGAAAATAAAATAAAGTCTACTGATATGTCAACAAAAGCACTTTCCATTTTATCAAGGAAATCTTACATTGGGTGGCACATCGGGCAGGATATTTTCCCTTAATGCTCTCGCCTATCAACATCTCTGGTCCAATATATTCCCAAATAAACCGATAAGAGCTGTCCGGTTCCTCTGTAAACCCTCGAGCGCTTCTGATAACAACAGCACTGATGAACAAACCTCTGTTATAAACCAGCCTCAACTGTTTGCCACTTAATTCAAGAACATCAGCAGAAGCCATTAGTTTCTCATTTCAAAGGCCCCTGTTTGTGTCGACAAGCATCTCGCGCGCAGGCTGTAATTTCCTGCAAAATGTCTGCCCGCATTTTACATCGTTTCAAATAATGACAGCCGCGTGATGCATGAAAAGGGGAGAGTTAATACACAGAGCCTTTCAAATGTCAAGCACTCCGCCGTTCACAAACACACAATGCCTGATGCGCAGAGGGCGTCTAATGCAAATACTGCTGATATTAAACCCCACGCAACTGTCTTTGAAGCATTTACCCCACATACGTGCTTACTGTATTTACCTTTTGCAGATTATGGACATATACCGTGCTTTTTATCCTCATATATTGTGCTTAAGCCCAGTTTATTACATAAAATAAAGTCATTTTTATTTATATAATGCAAATTGAAATATAAACAAATACATAAATAACTTCCACAAATCTACCCCCAATTCCAATATAGACAGTTGAAGTCAGGGCGACATGGTGGCTCAGTGGTTAGCACTGTCGCACTGTCACAGTCCAAAGATATGTAGTATAGGTGAATTGAATAAACTAATTGGCCGTAGTGTATGTGTGTGAATGAGTGTATATAGATGTTTCCTAGTACTGGGTACATCCGCTGTGTAAAACTTATGCTGGATTAGTTGGCGGTTCATTCCGCTGTGGCGACCCCTGATGACTAAGCCAAAGGAAAATGACTCAATGAATGACTCATACAGTGTACATTTGGTTATTCCCCAAAATTCAACATAAGACATAAGTTTTGTGATCCAGGGTCACATATTGATCTTCTGACATCCTACTAGTTTAAAGTATATTCTGATCCAGGCATTTAATTTATGGATGGTGCAAGAACATGAATGAGCATGTCTGAAATGCACGTGCACAGTTGTTGCATAGAATGTAAACTGTAAACCACAAACTGTAAGCTGACATAACCATAACTTCACTCAAAAAATGACTTTTTCTGCTTGTTCAAACTTATTTAAAATTAATTGAAAACTAAATTCTTAAGTTTTTTTGGGAGAACTTGATTGTTTTAAGTTCAATCCACTTAGATTTGTAAAAACAATTAAGTTAACTTAATCAATTTCCGTTGGGACAACATGAAGGAATTGTGTGGAACCCAGCATTTTTTACAGTGTTTACAGCTAATAGGGTGTGCAGTTTATCTGTTAGTCAACTGTTCTTGGAGGTTATGCTAATTCTGAATAAATGTCCACGTGAGCCCTATTTACGACTGATCAAATCTGATGTTCATGAAGACTCTGGAGGAGTCTGGAGGAGAGTTCTTGACCTGCTTTCGTCACTAAATGAATGATCGTTTTTGAAGAAAGTCAATGATTTTCTTTTGTTCCTAAATGAATCACTATTTGTAAACTAATCTGTCGAGTGAATGAGTCAATGACTTGCTTTTCATTGATTGAACGAACACAGTTTCTGACTCGTTTATATAAAGACTCTAACATTCCACATCCTTATATAAAGTGTTACAGACTGTACCAAGTTTATGCTGAATGCAGTTTTTGTAATATAAAGGTAAAAAATGTAAAAACAAAATTGCCACTATTTGACTTTTTCTTTTTAGAGCTTTGGCAAAAATTGTTTGAGAAATTGATTCTGCATTGATTCTGAAATTTTTTGAAATGCCTCGCTATTTTCTCTTGAATCAATTCTGAGCTTAGTTTTTACCAGCAGATAAAAGCAGTAAAAACTGCTGGATTCCACACAATCAATGTGTGTTGGGACAACATGAAGGAATTAGCTTAACTTATTCGTTTTTACAAATTTAAGTGGATTGAACATAAAACAGTTAAGTTGTCCCTCCCAAAAAAAACTAAATAATTGTGTTGTTTCAGCTCATTTGAAATAGTTTGAACAATCAGCAAACGCCATTTTTTGAGCGTTCAAGGCTTGTTCTTAACCATACACTCAAATTACAAGTGTGAAACAGTCCTTTACCCCAAAGCACAGGTGTCAAATCCAGTTCCTGAAGGGCCGCAGCTCTGCACAGGTTAGTTCCAACCCTGCTTCAACATACTTACCTGTGGGTTTCTAACAAGCCTGAAGGACTCAATTAGTTTGATCAGGTGTGTTTAATTAGGGTTGAAACTAAATTGTGCAGAGCTGTGGCCCTCCAGGAACTGGATTTGACACCTGTGCCCTAAAGCATGTTCAGAATAGCTGAAAGATAACCAGTTTAGTTCAGATAACCTGAGGGTAAACAAAGTGTGAAAAGCCCAACAATTTAAAGTGTAAAAAGAAGTAAGGTTACTTTTTCACTAGAGCCTTCCTATGTGACGACAAAAAAAAAAAAGCATTTGCAATTGATAAATCCTAGCCTTGCTGAAGAATACTGGTTTGATAGCGATTTTCTTTTTAATAGACCATGTTCATATGTCCATTCAATTGTGGAGCAGCAGAGTGGCTGTTAGCAGCAGCAAGCAGTGACCTTGCTTAAGAGCACTTCATTAATGAACGCTGATAATGGACACAGAACAATCTAAGATCTGAGCACGTTAAATGAAGAAGCCCTCTGAAGAGCCCTGAAAACACTATAATTGTTTTAAGATTTAATTTGACGCCGAGTTCACAGTTCATTGACACGTTTGCCAGCCTGTTTTCATTTATTATAATAAATTCATTCACACAAACAAGTGGTACTACAGTGTTAGTGAAGTGAGATGTGGAAAATGACGAAAAACACATCGGAAATAGATATGGCATGCATTTTTATCACATTGTTTGCATAGTTTTACAGCTACGCTAATGGAAAATCTAAAATTGTGGTAATTCTGTTGTGCCAAATGGCGGTAGTTAATTCACCACATTATAGAAAGAGAAAGAAATTATAAAAGAACATGGAAAAGAGGATTCATATCATTATCCAACAACATAACAAGGCTGGTGCTTACTGATATGAATCTTCATTACAAATAATGATGTGATGAGGTCACACACAATTATGCATATGTATAAAATAGGCTATAATTATAAACTTAAAGTGGTTCTTATGAAGTGTAATTTACAATTTCTTATGTTTATCATCTGCTGTTTCGCAAATAAGGGGAAAAAATGGCATATTTATGGGTTCTATTGCTTTTATACATAGAATGCTCAATAAAGAAGAAATTATTATCAAGTAACATGCATTTTAGACCACCTTTAACCAATTATTTTGCCTGTTTTTTCTTGGTGAACTAATCCAAACAGAATCTCTAACATTTAAGAATTATCTTAGTTTTCTGAATGAGTCAACCTGCTTTTTTAAGTTAATGAATCGATTGAGCGAATGAGTCAGTTAAGTCAGTGAGTTGCTTTTGTTACTAAATGAATCAGCATCTTTGGAATGAATCGGTTCAGTGGGCGAGTCAATGACTTGCTTTTGTTTTTAAATAAATCAGTGTTTTTGATTGAATTCAATTGATTGAATCAACTTAGTGTACGAGCCAATTACATTCTTTTGTTAAATAAATCAGCATTTTTGAATGCATCAGTTGAATGAACACGTCAATGACTTGCTTTTGTTCATAAGGAATCAGCATTTTTGCCTAAATTGGTTGAATTAATGAGTCAATGACTTGCTTTTGTTCATAATAAATCAGCATTTTGGAAGGCAACAGTTAAATTTGAGTTTGTGCTGCAGCTTGTGAGATACTTTGTGAGATACGAAAGACTACTGGTGTTGTAGGCTACTCAAATCTGACTCACAGCAGCGCTCCTTCACATGCACACTCTTCACAAAGCTGAACGCAGAGGTTTCAGGTAAGCTTACAGTGGTTTATCATTTTTTCCACAGTTGGCACTAAGAAGGAACATAGAAACGTTATCTGACTAGCAAGCAGCAGCTAAATGTGTCTGGGGAAGGATTTAAAGCCGTTTATTTTCATAAACAGCGCGGATGTGAATGCGTCTGAGTGTTCTGATTGGCCAGAGTAGACGTCTCACATCAGCACGTTCCGGCAATTTTACTTCTTCATTCACACAGA
The DNA here is from genome assembly GCA_903798115.1 of Danio jaintianensis. Classification (NCBI taxonomy): domain Eukaryota; kingdom Metazoa; phylum Chordata; class Actinopteri; order Cypriniformes; family Danionidae; genus Danio; species Danio jaintianensis. The sequence continues at coordinate 12,323,208 of CAIGQV010018202.1, forward strand.
GCAGCATTCTGGGAAATTACCAGTAATGTTACAACTTCTCTTTCCAGAAAATTGCTGGAACAAATTTACCGGTATTTTCTAAAAGCCCTGTTCACACATGATCCCTTTCTGGAAAATTGCCCGTAATTTTCCAGAAAACTCTGTATATGTAAAAGGGGCTATTGACTTGCTCGTTCATAAATTAATCAGCTGTTTTTTAACAAATCTGTGGAGTAATCAAGATAATGGCTCGCTTTTCTTCCTAAATAAATCAGCGGTTTTTACCAAATCTGTTGAATGAGTCAGTGGCTTGATTACGGTCCAAAATGAATCAGTGTTTTTCAACAAATCAGTTGATTGGTTCACTAATTCACTTACAGACAATCACTTGGTGGCACCAACTTGTATAATCAGAATATCGTAAAGAATGAGTGTCGTTTTATATCAGATTTTCTCTTACATTTTTTTAGTGGAGTTTTAATATCTATGAATATTTTAAAAGCGAATAAAAACGATTGACTTCATACAAAGTAAAATAAAATCACGTTGTTGTATTTGGAAGGGTGGAGGAAACGAGTCTGATTATTGAGCGATGATTTAGCTTATCTGTGCAGCTAACATCGGATCGATCAAATAATAAAGACTGTGAGATTAAATGAGGGGCATCACACAGCCACAGGCAGAAAAAATAGATAAAGTGGGAGTCTAAAAATTAATAGAATGAAATTTATGCTCAGCTGTATTTTTTAAAAGCGTGTTAAAAACTCCGGACGGCAGAAAGAGCACTTACCACACACTGAATGACCCGCAGATATAAGCCCGGTTTAATGGGGTGCCTGGGAAAGCCATTAAAAGTGCCCAGCCATCATTAATAGAGATCTCATATCATGTCAAATGGGCTTGTTCAGGCATTAATTCACACATTGTAGCTGTTGCAGCTAAATTCAATCAAAATCCCAATAACACTCTTTTAGTGGTACTTTATCAAAACACGATCAGAATATGAACAGGAAATCCTCATCAAATGTCGAATAGCTGCTAAAACACCACTTACTCCTTGATCGAGAAATATCGCATAATAGAAAAAATGATGTGTTTTTTTCTGCTTGTTGCTGTTTTGGAGCACACACAGAACCTGCAAATGTAGAAATCCCTCTATATGTTATTCCTAAGGTTGTTCACCCCTTGGTTGTTTGTTTATTAATCATTTGGGCTAATTTGATTAGCAATAAGTGCCCGCTACCATATTAAAATCCGTTTAGTAGATTTTACCTTCAAATTAAGCACTGAAAATGCAGAAATTTTTTGTTTGAGAATGCAGTCGAAGCGGTTTCTTTTTTTTATGAGGGAGGTTAATGCCTGGCTATATTCAGTTTTTGGCTTATTTTCAAGCAATTTATGATTTAATATAAATGCTCTCTTAGTTTTAGGCCTGTTGTAAACACGATTAAGCAGCTGGTTAGAGGTTGGAACTGAGAGCTGTGTGACCATTTTTTGTGAATTATATTTGAGCAGATTTTACGATAATGAGCACAAATTCTTGGAGCAAACCACATTTTAGATAAAAATATATTTTTATAAGTCTTGTTTATATGAAACAGCATGTGCAGCTCTGGGTTACTGTATGATGCATGAGCAGAAAGGGTCACACCAAGTTGACAGTCAGCCGTTGGGCTTCGTTGGTCCAGCTAGTTGGTTTGGTGTGTTCCACACGTCACCTCTTGTTGGGTTAATGTCTGAGCTCGTTGGCCTATTCAGCCTGTAGAATTGACATCGGCCACTGGCTGAAGAGAGCGCTCTGACTGGTTATTCAGCAATGAATCGCACAAGTGTGATGTAGTGAAGTGACATAGCAAATAAACAATTCAAGTCAAGACTTCATTATTAGATTATCAGGCATATTTGCAGAATTGAATCTCTCTGTGGTGAGTGACAATTACTGTGATAATGGTACTGAACTCTGCTTTGTTTATGCTTTGCATACATGCATTGGAAGTTTCGGTTTCTCATTCTAAACGAGAAAACAGTCTACTGCCATACTAACCTAATTGTATTTATAATTTGTATTCTTTCTTTCATTTATTTATTTATTTATTTATTTTAGCAGACATTACCATTAAAAAAACAAAACTTGCACATTTTGTGTACAGGTGATTTTGCATCTGGATTTGTACGGAGTAATTTAAAGACGTGTCACACTTGAAATTCGGTGAAAAGCTTATAAAAAGCTTTTTTCATAAAATTATCTATGTAGTAATAATCTATATCAAAAAATGTGAAATATATCATTTATGGTAATAAATTTGTATATGGCAATTTTATTGCGTTTGGTCTTAGCAGTATAGACCTGCTACACTGCTGCTGCTTTAGTTATTATGGGAGAGCAAGTATTTAGACTTGCTACTGCCAGTATATATACAGGTGGAGCCGGGGTGAAGGAGGGTCTCTGAAAACATGCTGCATATTGCTAGTTTAAAACAACATTGAGGGATTTAAAATGTTGAGGCGCAAGCTCATTGGCTGCTGAGGCGACAGCCATCCAATCACCTGTGCCATATAGTTGAAGATTTAGGAGCATATTAGGTGTGACCATATCAGTCTGTGCGCGCATAAAGATTTACCACAGAAATTTGTATTTTTTTATGAAAAGCTTTTTGAGAACTATTTTTTAAAGAGGTGTGAATGCAGAAATAGCAAAGTAAAAAAGGCAACATTGACAAATTTGATATTTATTTACTTTCACTTCTTTATAATTTGCTGTATGGTTTCAGTTGAAGTTTTATAAAGTAATGATTCTTTGGGTCCAATCCATCGCAGAATGCAAACAATAGCTGGCAAATTCTGAGTGCATTATGATTGCAAACTCATCTCAAACCCGTTTTCTCCATCTTTGCTGGACATACATCTTTTCAGTTGTGAAGGTCAATTCATTTCACAAGTAATTGCACTTCAAGGTTCTTAATTTTAATGAGATAGTTAATCATTTAATTCCCAACCATATCAATAAACCCTGTCAAAATTATTCTTTATTAACCTCATAATTGTCAAACCTCATTAGAGCAAATGGGCAGTTATAGCTGAGCCCAGGTAATGAAGGGTGGATCCAATCGCTGTTCCTCATGCTGTGAATTATCCATCCTCCGCGGAAAGCATTTTGATGCTATAGACCATTTCAAAGACCCTGGAGCTGGAAATGACACGTTTAAATCACAAAACATTAATCACCTTTCCTCATTAAGCCCAAATCAATCAGGCTTAAATAGCTGTCCATCATTATGTACAATTTTGTTTAGAGCACTTATGATGTAAACTAATAATTGCATGAATCTTTTTGTTTACCAGATTATTTAATAAATACAATGCAATACAATAGTTGACATTGGAGGTATTTATTTTTTATGTTATCATATTATTATTGTACTATATATTTTTGTATTTTGGTTAATTTTTAGTAAAACAAAAAAAAATTCTAAAAATAAAACAAAAACATATATTAGATTAGCAAAGTATTATTATTTAAACATAAAAATAATAATATAATAAATTGAAAACTGAAAAAAATGAAAACATCAGCAAGCCAGCTATTATTATTAAATAAGACAATAGGAATAAAATAATAATAACATAAAATAAAATAAAAAATATGAGGGGATGAGAGATCAGCAAACCAGCTATTATTTGTTTGTTGATTGATTTATGTTAATTCACTTTTTTTCTTGTTAGGACCCTCATTTGATTTAAGAGTTTACGTCCAGTGTTCAAAAAGCCCATGAAGCCAGATCTAAAATCAAGATGTCTTAAAAAAAAGAAAAAAAAAAAAGAATAGCTTTTATTCTGGCTTTTTTCAATCCCAAACCGCATAAGAGTTTTAATAGATTTCATGTTCACCTGCGCATGTCAGCGGAAGTAAAACCTGGTCGAGCACGAGCTGCTCCTGAATATTTCACTATTTAGATTACTTGCTGAAGATTTGTAGGAGCACCTCAGACAGGAGTGTAAGGTAAAACCAAGCAGGTGGGTTTTGAATTAAAGATGAGCCATGGGGTTTAAGAAACGGATTCGACATGAATTTTTGATCGGAATCTGCCAGATGAGCAGATTCCACTCAATGACGCAGTTCACCACTTGGTGGCGCTGCTCACCCGCTAATATGTGTGCTAAGGCCAACAGCATCGAAACGCTGTTTTGACACCCGACAGTATGTGTACTAAGGTAACGCTTTTTTTGTTCAACGCGAACGTTAGTTTCTGAAACGTTAGTTTCAAATAAATTAGCAAATCATATTAGAAATTCAGCTTATTTTGTGTACGTCGTCATATACTGTAAAACTGGCGCATTTTAGACATGAAATCTGAGAACAGGCGTATAATACCATATTTTTATATTTACATACTTTATGAATCATACGCTGCCAAGATGTTTGATCAGTTGTAATTATTTTTGATGTACAATGTCATATATTGATTTTACATAAGCACATATTTTCAAATTTAGGCTACAGTGGTAGGCTACAGTGAAACAAATGAGGAATGTTTGTGATTTATAATATTGTGTTTACTGCATTTGCATCATTTTCGGAATTATTTTGAGATAAATCAAAGAGTGGAGGTTTCCTTATGTTTGCAGATCTTAGAGTCCTGTTAGAAAGGTTAATTTTTTTATGTTTTCAAGGGTGTTCAATTCAGGATTTTTGATTGTGTTATGTAATAATTTAGGAATGAGCAGCTAAAACATGAATAGTTTTAATTGAATTAATGAATAATATGAATAGTTGACTTGGTTTTAATATAGTAAAAGTGTAGTAAGTATTTTTTTTGGCACACCGATTACAGCATAACTAGTTTTGCAAAAGACAGGCTTATAGTTGATGGGATAGTTCACTGAAAAATGAAACGTATGTCATCATTTACTCACCCTTGACTTGTTCTAAACCAGTTCGATTTTTTTTTCTTCGGTTGAATACAAAAATAAAGACGTTTTTATGGAGAATGTTGTAAACCTGTTACTATTCACATTCAAAGCAGAAATAAACAAATACTATGGAAGTCAATTGCTACAAGTTCCCAGCTTTCTTTAAAATATCTTCTTTTGTGTTCAACAGAATAAAAGTACTTAAATTGGTTTGGACCTAGTTAAGGGTGATTAAATGATGGCAGAAATTTCATTTTTGAGTGAACTATCCCATTTAGCTGCAAAATGTGGTATGTTTGTGGTTAACGTCATTTAACTATGATAGCCAAGTTTTTGTTTTATTTGTAGTAAGTTAAAAGTTTTAGCTAATATTAATAATATTTGTCCCTCACTGTGTCCCCCATGCATTTCAAGATTAGTGCACCCAAAATCAAACATTTTCATGTTGTTTGAAATCAATTTCTTCTGTGAAGCAGAGATTACATTTTGAACGGAATTATATTTTATTTGTTATTGCATTCTATTTACCTTAAGATGGATACATCCCTTGATTGTAATAAAGTAAATCAAATGTTAAAAAAAAATGGGAAAAGAGCACTGTAAGATTCTGAAGTCAGATTTGTTCCACCACTTCTGAATTTTGAGTTTGAGTTAAATGATTTTACTGGGAACTTAATATTTTAAACTTTTGTGTGCAAACGGAGCACCATTATTTCTTAAATGTTCAAATAGACCTGCAGAACAGGCTAGAAATGAACTGAGGTGGTTTGCCATTACATATCAGGTTAAACTAAACCATAGTGAACAATATGATGTATTTCGCAAAAAGCAGCATTGCTTTATTCTTACAGACACTTGCTCTTTGATTGTCTTTATTTATATCCTTAATTATGATAACATATACACTTTTTGCAACATTACATATGCAGGTTGCTCTGGTAATTGTCTGGCAAGAAAATAAATGCAAATGTGATTAGGCTGTGGGATTGGATTATACAGTATGGCACAAAACATGATTGGAATTAGAACAGTGCATTATTTCCACTCCAAAGTGCAGTAGCTTCGGGTTTTGAGCTGAAAGCAGGGGTTCTGCTGGCCTGCTTGTCTTGGCACAGACAGAGTTTGTCTTGGATTCAACAGATGACCATCAGAAAATCAATGCACTGTACTGCAATCTATAAGCTGTGTTTATTTCCCTAATCATACACAGATTTTTAATGAGGGCGCTGAAGGATTTTGTGGCCCTCAATCTCCTCTTGCTTTCATTTCCTTATGTACACATACACATTCACCCCCATTTTTAATTCTCAATTAAATGGGTCTCGACAAACAGAGTTCAATAATCCTGCCTAAATTCTGTGTGAATCTCAGCAATCTGTGGACCCTCTTCAGTCGCGCCATGTGTTCTGTGTTTCCTCGCACAGCCTGTTTGGAGCACTTTCAACTTGACTGATTTATTTAATAAACTGGTTAATAATAGGGTTTGGTATACACAGTTTGAGGGGTAGCACAGTTGCTCAGTAGTTAGCACTGTCCCCTCACAGCAAGAAGGTTGCTGGTTTGAGACCCGGCTGGGTCAGTTGGCATTTCTGTGTGGAGTTTGCATGTTCTTCCTGTGTTCACGTGGGTTTCCTCCGGGTGCTCCGGCTCCCCCACAGTCGAAAGACATACGCTATAGACCATTTCAATGTGGTCATGTCATTGGCCCATGAACATTTCCTGCTTGTTATCAAACTATTTCATAACTGTAACAAGTGGCAATTCAATCAGAACTTAATGTTAAAACAGCTATCATAACATTATTTATCAATATGTGGCTCTTTTTGGATTCTCAGAAGCTGTAGAAATGAAAAATGTAAAACAGGAAATACGTTGGGACCATTGTTTTTGTTTACATCCCTCAAAATGGTCTATAAGTGAATTGGATGAACTAAATTGGCTGTAGTGTATGAGTGATTGTGAGTGTGTATGGGTGTTTCCCAGTTTTGGGTTAAAACGTTTGCTGGAATAGTTGGCGGTTCATTCCGTTGTGGCGACCCCTGATAAATAAGGGACTAAGCTGAAGGAAAATGAATGTATGAATGAATACACAGTTTGAAAAACTAACAATTATATTAACATTTATTTATTTAGCAGACGCTTTTATCCAAAGAGATTTAATAATGAGGATCATTCACCTGCCTGAAGCACACTCAGAATTTCACAGTGTTTCTCCAGAAACATGTGATGTTTATAAGAACGTGTCTGGTGCATATGGAGAGAAAAGGACTGGTATTTTTGGAGGTCGATAAACAAATCATGACAAAATATGGTTATAATAATTTAATTGAATAAGTTAACCATGTTTCAGCCTATTTTTACTCATATACAAGCTGTTTTAATTGAATGTAAAATAAAAGTTCTTGTAAGGTAAATTTAACCACAATTGTTTTTTACAGTACAAACTCTGTATTATGTAATGTATTCCATATATTTGTAATATTGGCGACACGGTGGCTCAGTGGTTAGCACTGTCGCCTCACAGCAAGAAGGTTGCTGGTTTGAGTCCTGGCTGGGTCAGTTGGCATTTCTGTGTTGAGTTTGCATGTTCTCCCTATGTTCGCGTGGGTTTCGTCTGGGTGCTTCGGTTTCCCCCAGAGTCCAAAGACATGCGCTATAGGTGAATTGAATAAACTAAATTGACTGTAGTGTATGTGTGTGAATGAGTGTGTATGGATGTATCCCAGTACTGGGTTGCAGCTGGAAGGGCATCCGCTGCGTAAAACATATGCTGGATAAGTTGGCGGTTCATTCCGCTGTGGCGACGCCTGATGAATAAAGTGACTAAGCCGAAGGAAAATGAATGAATATTTGTAATATTTTGATGGCTATGACAAGTTCAGTGACTTTGTTCATTTAAAGAATCTCATGCAAAATCAAACGGCTGTTTGAATAATTTCTTATTAGGTATAAAGAAACATTTGTTTGTGAATCAGACTACACTAGTTGCAAATTATTAATGATTCATTAAAACGAATCAGTTCTTATGAGTAGTTAATCAGACTAAAGTTCCAATGATTGGAATTTATTATGCATGCAAAAAGCATACTCCGAATACACTTCACTGTATTTTACAGGTGTTCTGGTTAAAAAAATATATTACCAATTTCAACTTGCTCGTCTTTTTATTTACATTCAGTGCACACAAGTAAAACTTGTGTAGTGTTTGAGGATGTTTTATAACCAAATTAGTATGCGTAAAGTTTGTATTCAGTTACTAGGACATTTATATCTTGCTAGCTTTACACTTTCTCAGCACGGCTGTTCTGATATTTGTCCACTTTTACTTAATTATATCTGGCTTCATTAATTCAGCGCATCAGAAATGTTTGAGATGATTTTCTGAATAAATGAGCGCAAACCACAAATGCCACAATTATCCCCGCACCCTGCTACATAATCAATAATAATCAGCTTACATGAATCAGTTTCTGCCTCCTCACAGTAGGGAAGGAGGAGATGAAATGGCCTGCTTCACATTTCCGCAGCTCTAAATTTTATATCACAGCAGGTTGTTCAAATTCCCATCCAGTACGGGCCACATCTCATCTTCATTGAGCATTCTCTGAGCTTTTTCTGGAACTGGACGGCCAGAGATGAAGGTGTATTTGTCCGTAGGCTCTCTTATTCTGCCTTTCTCCACCTCATTAAATACGGCATATCTCTTCCTTCATCTCTCCTCTGTTCGTGGCTCTCTGCTTGTATCCGTGTCTCATGTTTCCTCTTTTTAACTCGCTGTGACAATGCTGTGTAAAGATGCTCTGAGGGGTTGTTTGTGTTTGAGTCCTTGTGTCTTCATCTTCTCCTGAACGTTCCTATTTCTTTCTCAACACGGGTAGATACTGCGTAAGATTGTCACAAAATGTTGGTCGTTTGTTTTCCGCTGTGATTTTCTCCAGAGAGAATCCCTAGTGAATGTGGTGCATCTTTTTACAGCTAAAGAAATGCTGAATGTTACTGCTTTTTGTCCTTCTGGTTTGTTCCCCATAAAATAATAGTCAAAATGAGTGTACTAAGACAAAATATAGGCCATTAAATGATATGTACACTGGGCCCTAAAAGCATTTGGACACTTAATTAAATTCCGCTGCATTTGATAAGATGTTTTGCTTGGAAGGTTGCTTGTGTATATTTCTTTCAAATAAATGGTTTGTCTAATGCAATGGGATCAATTACATTTGTTTAAATGCTTCTCAGGGGCCACTGGATTTATAAGTGATGTGTTCGTAAATGTAAAAAGCATTTTAATAAACACCTCCTTCCATCTCATTATGCTCGGTATTATGCTAAATAATATATTGTGTTGTTTCTATTCATTACCAATTCATATATTACTTTTTACTTTTATTATTTAATTAATTCAGGTAGTTGGTTTCTTACTTAGAGTTTTTGTCTTGTTTCTAGTCCAAATATCTAAAATTCCTTAAATCAAGAAGCATTTTCTAGACAAGCAAAACATATTGTCTTGTTTTAAGAAATTAAATGCCAAAATTAGGTGAGTTTTTCATTAAAACGAGCAAAATAATCAGCCAATTTGGTAAGCAAAATAATCTTGTTTTTCCTTTTGGCATGAGATTATTTAGCTTGTTTTAAAGACACAGAATTCTTGATTTCAGATTTTTTAGGTATTTGGTCTAGGAACAAGAAAGAAAATCTGAATAGGAAAAGCATTTTTAGCACTGTTGATGTTGATTTTGCACATGTTGATGCTTTAGGTCACAGGTGTCAATTCCAGTTACTGGAGTGCCGCAGCTCTGCACAGTTTAGCTTTAACCCTAATTAAACACACCTGATCAAACTAATTGAGTCCTTCAGGCTTGTTTGAAACCTATTGACCTTATTCTTCTATGCGGAAGTGCGCTCGTTTTTGTGATTGTTTTAGAACTTCCGATTCAGTCGCCTATGGGAGAAATGACTAGGAATAATAAACGGCAGAAAATGGTCAAACAAGTTGCTCTACAAACAAGTGTTTGCATGACTCTACAGACAAAGTAGAATAATATAATAAGAAAATATCAGTTTGCAACATCAAGCAGCAGAACGAGCCGTTTTTAACGTCTAAAATTAATAGAAGTGAATGAGACAAGGTATAAGGTGTATAGGTAAGTGTGAATAGGTAAGGTGAATAGGTAAGTGTGTTGGAGCAGGCTTGGAACGAAACTGCGCAGAGCTGCGGCCCTCCAGGAACTGGAATTGACACCTGTGCTTTAGGTGTTGTGTTGGCTTATACTGTACAGTTATATTCACATATTAATATTTGTTAATATTTCTGAATAGAACTAATGTATTAGTATCATTCTTAGGTATATTCTTAGGTATATTAGGTTTATTCTTAGGTAAGTCTGTTATAGATCTGATTGTGGGCAATTCAGTCTTTTGAAAGCAGAGCAGCCTCATCCTATTTGCACTTGTAGCTGTTTTGTGTTTTGTATTTTGAACAGCCTTGCATTCCCCTGTGCGTGAAGTCCCCCTTAACCCCTGTAATGACCGCTGTGATATTGCGGTGGTCTGAATGAAGGCTGGTTTGAGCTGTGCTTTGATGCTTATGCGTGCGGCGGTGGCAACAGCATCCGATGACCTGACAGCTATCAGCTAATAATGGAGCTGTAGACCGAGCCAGCATAGCATGATAGCATTGGACTCAAGTGCTCTCGCTCTCTGTTTCATTGTTTCTCTGTGTGTGTTTCACCTCTCGCTTCTGTGATGAATTATATATAGGATTCTGTCTGGCTGTACATTGGCTTTGGATCAAAGCTCAAGCTCTTGAACGTGTGCAATCTTTTCCTCACATTTTTTTACAATGATGGTTTTAAAAGTGTAATTCCAGTATGTTACAATGTTCTTAAAATCTTAGTTTAATAGGAGAGTTGAAAATGACTTAAAATGCTGAATTATTTTCAGGCCAGGCTAGTAGTTAGTACATATACATATGGTCCTTTAGTCCACTATTGTTGTTCATTTATGCATATACAGTAGATGTAATATGCATGTGCTTACCATAAGCATTTTCACAAATTTAAGTATTGCTAATGCTAACGGTATTCTTTGTGTACCTTTTAAACTGTTTTTAAAAGTTTGCATTTTTAGGCCCCCAAATGCTGGTGTGGTTCATTTATAGTACTTCATAAGATATAATCGGAATGATAAAATCAGAAATAGCAGACAAGTTGGCACGATAGCCCAGTGGTTAGCGTGCTGACATATGGTGCGGCAGCGTTCTGGACGTCCCAAGTTCGAATCCTGGCTTGTGGACCTTTCTCGATCCTACCCCCCTCTCACTCTTCACTTCCTGTCAACCTACTGTCCTGTTTAATAAAGGCTAAAATGCCAAAAATAAAATATTTAAAAGAAGAAATGAAATAGCAGACAATCTGAGAGGTAAATATTCATATGAAATCATCATTTCATTTAATACAGAATAAAAATTATGAAAAGACTGATTTTATTATTTTATTTATTTATTATTTTATTTATTTATTTATTTATTTATTTATTTATTTATTTATTTATTTATTTATTTATTTTTAAATCAAAATCAAGATATTTGTTAAGCAAAAAAGTAAATTGCTGGGAAATTCAAAGTTTTCACTTAGCTGAAAGCTAAACATAAAAATAAAGCTAACTCTGGGTTTTGAATTTAAACCAGTTGTCTCTTTATATTTTACCTAAAAAGAATGTATTGATACTTTAGCTATACTATAGCATTAGTAATTCATCCTAGAGCACATTTGCACAAAGCGTTTTTTAAAGAATTAGGCATGTTAACTGTTAAGAAAAGAGTGTGTTTTTTTTTTTTAAAACTGGGAATGATACGTAAAATGTTTAATTATGTGGTTCCTAGTTATTTGATAAACCATTTTCAGATGGTGAGGCAACAGCATTCATATAGTACTAGGGGTTGGGATTTTAATATTTGTTTATTTGAATTTAGAAGTGTAGTGGGGAAAAATGTGTTTTTATACACCAGTGCAATCATGTGGAACAAATTACCAAAACCGATCAAGGAAATAAAAGACTTAAGGAGGTTAAAAAAAGCGATCAAAAGATAGTTGTTCGATGATGTTAGTTTGCATGGTGGATGATTTTTATATACAGTGTACAGTATATAATTATGTACAGTAAAATCTGTAAAAATAAAATTCAATTCAACTTAGTTCAGCATTTGATACATACTTTAGCATTCATTTTGGTCACTGTGATTCCATGTCCACACTTCTGACCTGTTTAACGTTTTGCAGTTTATCCACATTAAGTGAACAAAACAGACATTGAAAAGCATATTATTATTATTATTATTATTATTATTATATCAGATGCTAAGCAAACAACATTGTTTTGGTCAGCGGTTTTGACCATTTAGCTGTTTTGTTGAATATGTTCAGTTGGTGCAATCTCAATCCATCTTAAGAATTGATTTAAATTTTGTGTGCTGTTTTTGTGTGTTTTATTCATGTTGTAAAACCATATTAGTAACATTATCATGTCAAACTCTGCTGAACTCATCTTTTTAGGTTTTTGCAATAGAGCTTGTGTAACTACTTGTAATGCAAACGTGACCTTAAATGCAGTAGACAGACATCCCGGGTCTCACTATTTCTGTGGCCAGACAGCAGAGGATTACATAGGTTCTTGGCCAAAGTAAACGTGTTGAAAGATTTAGAGGCATCTCTGTCTGAGAAAGCTCTTTCCTAGCCCTAGGTTTCCTGTGTAAAACAGTCTAAGGAGTTCATCTTCGTGACAAATGTGAACTCTTGGCTTGGCACTGATTAGCCCTGTCAAAACATCTTTGTGCTTCATTTATGGCCTTCCCTTTGTCTCCTCTTTTCCTTTTCCTTTTTAGCTGATTTGGGTTTTGACCTTCTCGTGTAGCGGTTGAACTCTTCATGCTGTTATGCTCGTGTTTAAGGGCCTCCTGTCTGAGTCTTCCTATGTGTTGTCTTCTGCCAATCAATACTGTTATATTCGTTTCTCGGAAACTCACGCTGACATCTCAAGCACCGACCCACATATAGATTCTGCTGTTCAGATGAAGTGAGCCATTTTGTCTGGGTTTGAAAAATCAGATAAGTTTAAACTGCACTTGAAAAGACGTGATTTTCATGGTTAATTAGGAGAGCCTTTTCAGTTTCATGACTGTAATCAGCTGCATTTGAAAGCTAATTATAGTTATTCCACTGATGGCGCGTGCGACTGTGGTTTCTGTCCATGTGTTTGTTTGTTTAACGTGTGAATAATCTGAGAATGGTTTGCATGTGTAGATGTATGTTTGTGTGTGTGAGTGTGCGTGGGTGAAAATTAGCTGCTCGGGCCTCTGTAAATGTGAGATTTCCACTTGTGACAAACAGTCGTAGTGAAGGATAAGCAGAGATGTGTGAGATTCATCAAATATATTTAGCCAATATGAGATTGTAGAAAATATATATTTATCAGTTTGTACTGATAGATAATTCCATTTTAACTGATTGTTTAAAGGGATAGTTCACCCCAAAATTTGCATTTGCTAATAATTTAATCCATCAAGTGGTCATCCAAGTTATAGGTGACTCTTTGTTTTGAGTAGGACATAGAAGAAGGTTTTTTTTTTAGCAGAAACCATGGTACACTGTAAAAATATCTAACAATTTCTGTATTTTGTGATTTACAAGTATTTTCCGTTTATTTACGGCTGTGAAATGCATTATGGAACCTTGATGTCTACTCTGTCGACTTTTAATGTTGAAAATTCAACTTTAGAGTTTAACTTTAGAGTCAAGCGACTTAAATTGACATTTTAATAGTTTGAAACGACAATATATAAGCATTATATATTGAAATAAGTCTGTAAAATAACAGAAAATGTACTAGCAGTATATTACAAGGTTTTTGTACCATAATTTACAACACCAACCAAGGATTTCAAGGTTAAAAGTTGTTGGAAGAAAGATCAAGGTCCCATAATACAATTCAAAAGCATAAATAAATGGGGATTTAATAAAAAAATTAAAACACGAATCACAAAATACAAAAATCTGTTAATTTACGGATATTTTTTAGTGAACTTGGTTATTCATTAAATGCTAAGAGCCAGCAGCATTTTGCGAAATACAAAAAACATTAAATAAAAATAAAAACACAAGCAAAACAAAATTAATTCCCATTTCTCCTGATGATACATTGAGGTCTTATAATGTAAAACAATGATCTGTTCAAGAAACGAAACATTATTAACATTCATTATTACTTTTCATTCGCAGCCTCATGTTTTCATGACAGTCTGGAAATCTAAAGATCTTTGTTAATGTTTTAACACCACAATAAGTCACCTACTTTCTGGAAGTCTCGGAGGATAGTAAATTAACTGCATGGTAAATTATTGGTGCCAGTGTATTTTTTTGTTTGGTCATAAATTGAATGGCATATTTTTGGGGGTGTTATATTGGTGTAGTCATAAAAGCAGTTTCTTTTTGGAAAAGAGAAGGAGATGGAAGGGGGTGCATGAAGAGGGCATTGAAATAGAATTCATTAGTTAACGATTTGCCAGTGAAAGAGTTTCCTGTGCTCCCTGCTACTCCTTTTCAACCAGATGGACCGTAAACAAGCACAATCAGAGGCAAATGGGTGCAAATGCGATGTGGCAGAGGAATTGAGCTTAATTTATTAGCCGTGTTTACACTGCCTTCACCCAGCTAACACAGCTGACTGAGTGTAAATGAAGGAAATCATCAGGTTCATGCAAAATGTAAATAATTAATCCTGACATAAATAGATGGTGCCATTATGAAAAGCAGCTTTGAGCTGATTCAGCCTGGCTGCTTTAAACCAGAGCATTGTGCAGCTTGACAGCGAGAATTCAATTCAAAGCTCTCATATGGTGTATAATGTCGCTTGAGGAGCGAGACATCAATTGGCCTTGAAGGTGGCGGTAATGATGTTTTTCCTGTCGGAGCTTTGAAAGAATAAGAGGTCAGACCTGCCCGTGATTATTTTTCATCAAATGGTGCTGCCAAGAGCGGCAGATTCAACAAACAATTTTGAAGCAAATCATACTTCTCATTCTCATGCTTAAAATTCATGGAAAAGATTAGATTATAGTGTTTGTGCTTTGAGACGTAATCGTGTTATTACAGAGGATGAAATGGCTTAGATTCGCAGGGTCAAGCTAAATGACTCCATTGAGGAAAAGTGCTTTTTGATGGCTCTGGCGTATCCTCATCAATATTGGTTCTGGCCGAGAGGCACGGTGTAAAATATTTATTTCGGTTCCTTCTATCAGTGGCATTCCGTTCTCATTCTACTCCACCGTGTCCCATTAGAATTCTGGAGGGTTCCAGTCTTCCACAGGATCCTGATCAACTCTGTTTCCATGCCAGTCTTCACACCGCTAGACTCCAACTGAGAGGAGACCTGCTCCAGCACATTCAGTACAGCCGACAACTGCAGAAAACCCAACCAGTGGTATTTCATGCCCTCTTTCATTCTATACCTAAGCCCTATTCACAGTCTCTCGGCTTCTCGTCAGTGAGAAGGAGATCGAGAGAGATTGTCAGGCCTTAGCTTTTCTAAAAAGCCTGAGAAAATACACTCCTAGTCAAGCTCTATAATTATCTGATTCTGGTGGATTAAGTTGCATTAGATTAGTATTCATTTACAAAACCCGGTGTGGGATTTCTTGATTGACAGGGGTATGAATTTCTGCAGACATATCTGAAACATGTTTTAAACATGTTGTCATTATCGGCCTGAAAAAGAAAGCTCTAGGTGTCTTCTTGCAGTTTCCTTGCTTTCTGCAGTTAAGGTTTAAAACAAAATCAGTTTTAGGCATATTTTCCAAATATAAAGAGTTACTAGTTGTTGATTTGGGCCAATTTAGGTGAATACTTAGAAAAAAAAAGACTAAAAAGGCCCTATTATGCCTGTCAGGCCAGTAGGTGGCGACATCACTCAGTATCAGAGAAACACACTCGCACTCCTGTAGTCTGCCATTGTTGCTTCACATGCCTGTAGACTGAACATGTTACTCAGATAAACACAACATCACTAGGTGTTTTCGCACAAGTTTTTGTAGTTTACATAGACACAGTAATTTTATGGTTTTTAAAATCTTGCACTTTGAAACAAATTTTTTTAAATTTCAGGCTTCTAAAATGCAGTTTTCATATAAATTAATTACCAATAAAAAACAAATACAACGCGTTTTGTTTTAAGAGTGTGTTAAGTAAATATAAGTTAATTTTAATTGAAATGTTTACTAATACATTTTTGAAGTCAAAATTGATATCTGTCAATATTTAAAGCAATAGATCACCAAAAATTATATTTTCTTTGTCTATTTTCATACCGCAGACTTGGCTCAATTTCCAAAATCCAGTTTTAGGTTCCTTCATCATAATTCACAAAACCCCCGCTGAAAAGTTTTCAGTTTTTAAACTTTAAATTTGTTTTTAAATTCCCTTCTCAGATCGTAAGCGCTAACCACTCTTTCAAAAGTTATTTATCATTATTGGACATTGCAAATATTGATATTAGTCTTGCTTGGCCATATTATTTTTTATATTAGTGTTGTTAGCATTGCATTTCTCTGATCATTTGAAAAGCTTGGTTTATACATATTTTTCCTCTTGCATGCAATTAACTGTTGCGTTTTGGCAAAATGTTTAATTAGCTGAATTAGCATAATAACAGGTTTGATTGCACAGGAAAACACAGGAAAAACAATAAAACTGAATTAATGAGCTTTATGAATATTGTTCATATCATTTCCGGATGGGTGAGATTATATTGATTCAGAGTCGATATGCTGATTTCAGAATGACTGCTGCATTACAATTAGAGGCACGTTCTGTTAGGTTAGTGAACCTAATATACTAATAAAAGTAATCATTATTCGGGTGCCAAATAGCATCTCTACTGCAGAGATGGATTTGGATGGGAATTAAAATGACACAACATTGTATTTGTCATAAAACAGTAAGCAATTTAGCAAGAAAATCAACTATGCGCATGTTAATGCTGAAATGACATCACATCCCTGTGTAATAAAATTACAGGCTATGAATGTACACTACATAGTTATAATGTGAGTCTGTAGTGTTCATTATCTTTATTGCTGTACTGTTTACTCCTGAAGTACTATATGATTGCTTTCATTTCAGGCTAGCTAACTTCTAACACCATCTTGAGAGAATCAGTTTTTCACTTGACTGCCCATTACATTTCTGACCATTTATATGACCGTTTATATAGGTGTGGTTGTAATATTTTAATGATGTTTACAGCTACAGTGCATAATGGCCGTCTGATTTTGTAGTAATCAAAGATGTGTATGACAGATAAAGGTTTCAATCTCCTGCTAATTAAATGTGGCATCTTGCTTGTTCCAGTCAGTGCAAAAGTGAAAACAAGACAGTTGACCATGCTGGTAAAACTTCTGTTCTCCACTATAATTACAGTAACTGTGGGCTCGCTGAAATCACAGTAGACCAACATTTCTTCTGATGTTTTATTACAGAGAAACATTTTTTGCTTCATTTAGAGCCACTGTGTCTGTGTTTACAGTGCTGGGGAAATGCGGCTTTGTTGTTTCAAATGAAAGGGATTTTAGTTATTTATTTTTTTGTTGGCGTTTCTATCAAATCAGTTAAAGATCTTGCTTCTTGATGTTGGTTTATCCTTACCATATACCAGATTTGGCTGGATTGAAAACATAGTGATTAGAAAGGGTTTGGCAAAAGTGGTTTGTTTGGTTGGTTGGTTGCAAGATTATTCTTTCTTTTTTTTATCCTAACGTGAAGTGAATCTTTAATAGTTTGTAAAAAAAATCCCAAATGCGAATTAGCTGTAATTCATTCGCATTGTTAGAGTGGCTGACTTTAGTATTGGTAACCTAGCAACCAACATCAATTAAGGCAAGCATAATGGAGTCATGTGGGTGTAATGTTCACTATGTCAGAGTTTATTTGGCAAATGCGTTTCCGTCTCCCAGTATTAAACCTTTTTTGTCAAATCCAAAACCACCTCAAGTGATTGTAAAAATGTTTAAATTAAGCGATTTATATTGGAAATTTGAGGGTGATGAACTCTGTCACCCAGGAGGAACTCAATGTAAAGTCGCTGCTACTTCACATTGAGAGAAGACAGTTGAGATGGCTCAAGCATCTGATTTTCCTACCTAGGGAGGTTTTCCGGGCTTGTCCCACCGGGAGGATGACCCAGGGAAGACCCAGGACACGCTGGAGGGAATACCTTGAGACCCTCCCAGAGGAGTTGGAGGAAGTATCTGGGGAGAGGGAAGTCCCCAGCCCCAAATAAGTGGCTGAAGATGGATGGGTGAATGAATTATTAGAAATTTGCCGGTTCAAAATGCAATACTTCAAAAGGTATGATGGAAACCCAGCTAGTGACGTTGTATATCTTTGAGAGTGTGTTTTTTGCTTATGTTAAAATACTTTCTTAAATTATTGTACCATGCAGAGAGACCACCATTTAAGCCATCCTTAGGTTGATTTCTTTACAAATATTTTATGTAATTTCACAACATTTGCTCTATTTGTTTTGAGAGTATTTCTTACCAAGGGTGTTTTTCAAACAGCAGTGTAAATACAGTACAGTGTTGCTGAAATGAACATCAGAGGGATTCAGTCATTCAGGTTCATTCAGACAGCTTTCTACACAACATAATTTTTCTGAGGTACTGCTGTTGTGAACATACTGTCTGAGCATTTCTATTTTTGGTTACAGTCATTTAGCATGATTTAATTTTAATCATTTAATCGTGGGTTCCCTCTTGAATCATACTCCCCTACCGATTTATTCACATCCATTCAAAAATGGTGCTAATAATTGACTAATTATGGATGTACATACATGCAGATTTTATTTGATACAAGTCAATGTTATACCAATGCTTTTAAGTGCATGTCACTATATTCATTAACTATGAACTATGGTGATAAGATTTGGGGTAAGAGCTTATTTCTTGAGTTGTAATGTGTGGTTAGCTGTTGACTTGCATTTAATGAATCATCAAAGACCACAGTTTCAGATCAAAATCTTCTTTAATATTCTACTGATGGAAAAAAAAACTATATCTTGGATTGCTTGAGTAAATTTAACCGCAAATCTATTTTTTTGGAATCAGTAGCCAACTACTCAGTCTCCATAATGAATCACTATTCATTGAAAATATTGATATAAATGTTATGATTATGTTTTTTTTTGGCAGCAGAACAGCACACTGTGATTGTATATTAACATTGTTTGCCATTTGCTCTTACATCTAAAACAAAAATGGTCATGTGTGACATCAGACTCAACAAGCAGGCGGCAACATTGGCGCATCCAATGTGAGTGTCAAGTGGGTTGATCTTATTAATGGGTCAATCCTGTTTGAAACCAGTACAGTTATTACAGGTTTGAGAACAAAGAATTGCATTAATGTATAAGCCCTTTTCATCTTCTGTATTTATGCAATCTACAGTATATTAGCTCATTTATAATCACCAATTAAAATGCATACTCAGAGAATTGTAAGATCGACTTCTAAATTGTAGTATGTAGAGGTGCTTCGCTTGTGTGAATTGGGCCTAGTTACATGGTTAAATGCTTAAAAGACCACAGAGACCGAACTAATCTGGGTTAGCATGATTCTCATTTGGGAGTTTGGGGACTATGAATGACAGTTATAATGGATTATGCACATAATTTCCATTGCCTGTGCATTTCTGCATTATATACAGAAGCACTATCCATTTGTCTTTTATTTTAGCTTATACTTCATTAGACCCACTGGGTGTTCTTCCCATGTGTCTGAAAATCAGCAGTGTTAACAGTGTAAGTTTGTCCCTCGGGACTCTCCGAGAGATCTCAGCGAATGTATATTTAAAGTTAATTCCCTAAAGCTTGTCTTTGTTTGTTTTAAAGACGTAAACCAACAACCACCTTGTCTGTGCTTTATCCAAATGGGATGCACGTTAGAGGCGTGATCTAATATTCATCTGTCTGTTCTAATTCCCCGCCCTGCTTTCTATTAGCCTGCAGACGGGGTGCAGCGTGCAAATTACTCATCGGAAATGATTAATTCTGCACAAGATTAATAGCTCTGGCTCTACTTCACCCAAAGCTAATTTAGCAGCCAGGGAGGAGATTGGCTTTATTGCTAAACGAGGCTATTTTCTTTCTTCTCTTGTTTCTTAGCGACAGGTTTAGAGAAATCACGCAAATTGGCTAAAGAAAAGGCAAGATTTTGACTGATTCGCTATGGCCGTTTGTCATAAACGCTGCATTTTGCTGGTTGAATTCATGCCTTCACTGCATGCCAATCCTACATGATGGTTAGATACAAATGGTGTTTGTGAGTAAATGGCGCCAATTTTTTGAAAAAATCTAAAGGTGATTAAATAATGTTAATTACTTTGTAAAAATGTGTTGTTATGGTTGTTTTAAGGTTTTATGTCTTGAGGTAAGAGTCAGTCTTATGTGGGTATAGTAAAATTATTATTTTATTACATTAACATTTGCAATAAATCATTTGGCAGATGCTTTTATCCAAAGATATGTATAAATAAGGACATTAT